>JAJJWW010006371.1:0-422443 GCA_023531295.1 Papaver armeniacum | reverse complement strand
GTATGGAGAAGGATCCAGAAGTTCAACCCCAAACATGGTGTTAGATACTCTCAAGGAGCGCTGCGGTGGTGAAGAAAACATCGGCTTTGGATACAACCTCCTACACGTATGTTTAGTCATTCACAGGCCGACATGCTCCGGCTCGGTGGTGGTGTGAGCATGGAAGTAGTTAGGCAAACAAAATCTGCCATACTCCAATTAGCCTCAACCTCACTCGACATTTCCTTACCATTCCAACCAACAATATCAACCACATCGTATTTCTCGAGATTTGTATAATGTTCCCATACCCCGCACTCCCATTGCTTATCAAGGTTATGGTGATTCCGGTGAGACTCAACCACCAAGTCGGTCCCAAACCGGCACCAACTAGTTTGTTGAACAACTCTATGGATCCGAAAATGCAGCAATTGGATCTTTGGTCCGGAGGAAGCGGACAAGGAAATGAGTAGCGAATGTGAAATGTAATTTTGTTTTTTTAGATTAATGGAAATTATCTTTTAAATTAATATTCAGATTAAACCGCGATTTACATTTCATTAAAAATTCACCTTCATAGTAGCGTAATTAGACCAATAAAAAAGAATCTTAGAGGGTGCAAGAAAGCAAAAACAGGCTTGGGAGTCCAAAATCCTTAAAATTTTAGGCCGGGGACATGGGAGCAAGTTTTGCTTTAAAATGGCTCCGCCTCTAATTATCTGCCATGGATACGGACATAGACATAAATATAATGAAGCCTATTATACCGGATTCTTGCTTCAAAAAAAAAAAAATACCGGATTTAATTGGGGGCCATTCAAATTAAATGGGGCCATGACATTTTGTTTGCACCCAATTATTTTTAGAGGTGTATTAATCTTCGTATGAAAATACTATTTTACTCTTACTCTTAAAAATCAGTTAAAGGCTAATTAACTACCCTAATCAAGGCCCCTAATTTATACACCCTAAAACAAAACCTAAATTCTAAAAACCAGTTTTCATTTCATCTTCTTCCTCTCCTCCTCTTCATCTTCTCCACTACCACCACCATTAACGACGCTCGAAGAAGACGATTTCTTCATCCGATCCATCGTGTAATCGTCGATGATAAAACTTTAATCGACGATTAACTTCTTCTACAATCATGTCTCGACAAGCGGGGCCCAGCTCGGAAAGCAATTCAACTCCACAATTTAGTCGGGCATTGAAAGGCAAGGTTAAGCACAAACCCTCGTCTCCAAAACCCGAAAATCGAAACCCAAGAAACGCATGGCCCCAATTAGAAGGTATGTGAACTAAAACCCAACTTGCATTCCATATTTTGGTGTGTTTTGATTGTGAAATCGAGTCTGATAACCGAAAACTGGAAGTTACAGTGTTAGGGTCGGCAGTTTCAGAATGTTAAAATCCTAACGACTTCGTAGTTGCATGTAAAACTTATGAAAAATCGTTAGGTCGTTAGGTTGAAGATGACGAATAGTTTTTAAAATGCAGTTTTGGTGACCTAGATTACAGGTTTTGGGTATTAGTATGAAGATGACGACCCTTTTCTAACGACGGTGATTGTATACCACCGACCCTTTTGGTATCCTCCGAGCGACTCTAACTAATTAACCAACGACCCTCTTTTGGAGAAAATGACAGAGTCCCCGTCCAAAAAAACGAAAGAGTCGTCACCCACTATATAGAGTCGTTGTTGTGTCTTAAAGGGTCGTTTGGTTGTTAGATTCTTAAATTAACGACCCCTTAAACTAAGACATGAATCTAACTCTTATGTTTGTTATGTTCTTTTATGTGTATGGCAGTAGTGCCAAGAAGGCCAAAGACAAGGTTAAAATGATGATAACCCCTCCTTCCAAACCTCCCGACATGATAGGTACTTAAATGCCGGTCCATTACGCTAAGAAAACCGAGTGAGGTAGCCTTTTCTATCACTCAACCAAGAGACAAAGGTGAGGAGTCGTCGGATTCGTGCGTTCATCATCTTCTGTTATTTCTGCTGAAGGAAGTGATACGGAAGAAGAAGTAGAAGAAGAAGAAGAGATACAATAAGATGATGGTAATGGTGATGGGAATGGAGATGGGGGTAATGGGGATGGTGATGGGGATGGGGATGGTGATGAGAATGGTGATGTGTATGGTGATGGTAGTGAAGAGGAGGAAAAAGAGGATGAAGAGAAGGATGATGATGATGATGATGGTGATAAGGATGATAAGGATGATGAAGGTAAAGATGGTGATAAGGAGGATGAAGGTGATGATGATTTGGTAAACAGTAGGTGAAGAGATTGAACATCCGAAGACTAAAAAGCGGTAAAGAAGGATGGATCGGACATTTCACCTAGCGCGAGACACGTTCCTCCAATAGATTTGTACCGACTCGTCTTAGCAATGGTAAAGCGAGAGGAGAACCTAGGGATGGATGTAAAGTTCTATTTGGATATCGGGGATCGTGGGGCTCGTACCATCTATGAGACAATCGTAAGTATACCATCTTTGCTTGTTATTCGATTAGTTGATATAACTTTGTAAATACATTCTAATTATGACTTGTTTCTCTTTTGTAGGATCATAAGAATGTCGTCCGTCCTTTCAAGCACCAATCTTCTTTCTGTGAAAATGGAGCCGTGGCCTTTAGACAAGGAATGTGCAAGAGTTAGAGCTCATGTTGAAAACTCGGTTTGTATACTACCGTTCGAACTCGTTGATTGATTATGATAATGTTGCGTATCTACTCTATGTGAAAGGTATTAACTGGAAGTCGACACATTCCAATTCCCATTTGGCGAGATGGCGTTACTCCCGATGATGCGGAATGAATATTAGGGCCGCACGTCGAAGGCAAATCCACCAGTGAGAATTTCAAGAGAAGGCCTACTTGGGTTGATATCTATGGGTGGACCAAGAACTTGTTTGGATGGGATCAAGCCACCACTGATGGGCAATTTGAGAAGGGAACCAACTATAATAAGAAAGAGTTCAAACTTGTAAAGATTAGGGAGATGTTTGTTGGGACATTGGAAAAGAAAAGGAGGGTCTCACTTATAAGGAATGCCGTTACAGCCGGCAGCGCGTATTTGTTTTACGTACTTGCGTCTCGTTATATTTCCCGACAACAAAGGTAATAGGGCTAGCGCCAACCTTCTTCAACTTTTGGATCCTTTGGAAGATGTGAACAAGTACTCTTGGGTACCGCCATAGTTGCACATTTGAATAGTCACTTTTACCAAAGCATCTCGGGGAACAAACTTCACGTATCAATGGAAATTTGGGTCTACTCCGGTATTTGGATTGATGAAAGTTGTTTTGTTTGTCTAAATTATTTTCCTTAAATCATTTGATGTTTATTTCATTGTTTTAAATATAGGTGTGGTTTTATGATCATTTCCGTCACCGATCAAAGGTAATGAAGATGTGAAACCAAACAAAGATTGAAGCAAGGTGATCCAACAAAAACGATATTTGTTCACCGTTCTCGGGATAAGGAGCAAAAAGAGGCGTTGGTAGCAATGCGGGCAAAGTTGGACAACATCAATGTGGAAGAGGTAAAATTTAATCCGTCACGCGGAGAATAGAAATGGGCGTAATGGAACTGTTGTCTGCATTTATGGCCCTTTGTTTCACCCTTACGGTTTCTCGATGTACAATCCGATGAGAGTCATGCGTCAACTTGGGTTTATTCAAGATTCACCCGATGAAGAGTACGTACCTCCGTTCACTTAAGTTGGATAAGTGTCTCGTCGAACATAAAGGTGTTTTACGACCCCCCGAACCTGCTTACACCCATTGGAATGCTAGAAACTTTAGGTTAGTAGATGTCACAACTTGGGCGCATGTCAACGAAGGGAACGAGGCAACACCAGATTACCTTGAATGGTATGAAAGTTTCTCACATGGTCGGGTTATTCAGATTGATCAAACTAAGAGGACCAACTGAGCATCCTCCTCTTCTTCTCAAGCCCACCTTAGAGATGATTCTACAATTCTTAAACTAGTGGTGAGTATTTATTCAAAGTATTGTGCTATTCATCTAAATTCAAATATAAGCTAGTTAACGTTCAATTCATATTTGAATGCATATAGAGGGAACGGATGAAGCTTTTTGTCAAGGCACTATGTTGCCTCTATAAAGGGGAAGTCTTTGATCCCGAGAAGCAACGTCGTTACGCTCAATACATGGAGCACATTGAAAATCCAAAAGCAAAGAAGATGTTTGATGAGCTCTCCAAGGAAGGCAAGATGAGCCTGGAAAACACGTGCACGAGATGGAAGAAGAACGTTCTCGGCGGGACAAAGTAGCCAACCCCAAAATGAACGTTCTCGGCGGGTTGATTTAGCGGCGTAAATAGTGGAAATAGTTGACAAGTTAGACTTATAAGCCTTTTTAATTGCGAAGGATCTTAAGGGGCCTAATTCCCTTCATCCGCATTACCATTTCCATTTGATGTGGTTGCAATCGAGCATATACAGGGTGTCCCGTAAGACTTTTTGGTGGAGGGTGATTGTGATGACCGTCGGGAATACTATACAAATACCATTGTTTAGTTTCAGTATTCATCTTGAACACAATCCTGAACGGGCATTAATCCTTATTCGACGAAGTTTTGTAGACCCTTGTCGTCTTCTTCACATACTTGTAATTCTTTCCTTTATGACTTTCTTCCTTATCACCGGCTCTCTCGCATACCATCTCCATTTCTTTCCAACTAGCGTGCTTGCTTTTAACAATCACGCACATCTTCTCTTTTGCCTTGGAAATAGCCCATTGCCTTGCCTCTTCCTTATTTTCCCAAGTCTAATTTTGAGCAAATAACACGTTCATGAGAACACTAAGTAAAAAAAAATTCCAAAACATATATATCCATTAAAACCATTAAAACTTACCAAATCATTGATGTAGTGTTCGGAGGTATCCGGACCGATAGTAGAGACGGGTTCAGGTTGAGAGGACTGTACAACCAACTACAAAAAAATGGGAAAAAAGGTCGTCAGCTTTTATAAAATATGCCAACCGACTGTTGGGTTTTTATGCTAGACATCATATGAGTCGTCACATAAAATATTTACAGACAACCGACTTTTAGGGTCGTCAAGTATAATTTTCTACGAACGACTGTAAGGGTCGTCACTTTATAAATAATAAAACTAACGACCCTTGTGCGGTAATGCAAAACTACAGACCACCGACTGTTAGGGTTGGCACTGAATAAATAATCTAACCAACGACCCTAAGTGCAGTTATTGCAAAAATTTGAAATTTGAAACAACGGTTGAATCCTAGGTGCAGTTATTGCATATTTGGAAAATAGGTAACCGTTTTCTTTTTCAAAAATAGCCGTTGTACTTTTTGTACTATAAAAAGAGACCTATCCCTATCAAATGTATTCACCCATCACTTTCAAACACCACAAATGGCTCAAACTCCATTCAACAATCAAGAGGATGTTGCTATTTTCAGAGCACACATCACGGTCGAAAAGCACGAATTTGAAAGAGAGCACTGGGTCTTCTCAAACCACGACGAAACCGGAGATCCCTACCTTAACATGGATCAAACATCCAATGATTGGTGGGAACGTGTGTTTATGATTTTGAAGCACTTAACGGAAATCGTTATGGAAGGTCGCTCCAAGACATTAGGGAGAGATATACGATTTATTCTACAAGGATTGAGAAGCGTGAAAAGACGAATTTGAAGCGAGACACAAGGCTCTTCCCAAAGAAAATGATATGACTAGAGTAAGTTTGTCAATCAATAAGGCCTCTCATAGGGTTATTTTCATTTAAAACGCTAAATAATAATTAAATTTTATTCTCCAATAAACTTGGGGTGCAGCCAATACGAGGAAAAGTACGGCCACGAGTTTTTGCACGAAGATTGCTATCGTCTCTTGACAGAAAATTTCGGACAATTCAAACAATATTGTTAAGTGTTCAACGGCAATGTAGTGAACCATTCTAATTATGTCTTTTCCTTTTGTTTTATTTCGAATTACATGTACGTTTCTTTATAATTCAATAAAAATATTTCAGCTTTTAAATATCAAAGCCAGTGTCGTCAAGTTACAACTATTAAAACCCGACAACTCTTTTTTTTTCAAACTCAGCACTAAGAGTCGTCGGTTTAGGAGAAATAAATACAAACGACTCTTGATGCTCAATAAATCAGATAGTTCAAGATGGAGTCGTCATACTTTAAAAGTCATAACCGACGACCCTCAATATCAGAAAGAGTCGTCTCTTTGTTAATATGGACACTGACGACTCTTATAGCAGTAAATGCGAATTTTGAATCCACCAAATGTGGTTGAGTCCACCAACGGAAAAAATTTCAAAAAAGAGGCAGTTGGGTCATTCAACTCTATAAATAGAGACCCAAGACTCACCTAATACTCACACAACTCTTTCATTTTTAACCTTCACATACTATATCAATCATTCATCATCCAAGAGGAAAAATAAGAGAAAACACCATGGCTACTCCCTACACTTCGGAAGAGAATTGCGCCATTGTGAGAGCTTGGTTGACAGTGACAAACCATTTTGAAAGTCTAGACAAAGACATTGATGAAACATCAGATGGTTGGTGGAACCGCGTATTCATTGTTTTTGTGGCGTTGGACGGAAATCGCAACTCAAGGTCTTTGAAACAAGTCAAGGAACGGTTCCAGGAGATAAAATTAGAATGTGATGCTTTCAAAAGAGAAATTAATGCCATAAGGGAAGCCATGCCCAATATGTTGGGTGTTATAAGAGTAAGTGTTTAAACAAGAGGTAAAACTTATCGAAAGCTTTGAACAATACTAACTAAGTTTTTTGTCTTGTGTTTTCAATTGGGGAAGGCGTATAAGAGATACGAGGTGCTTCGTGGGGAAAAAGTTTGAGTTCGACGATTGATACCTCATCTTGAACGGCACTACCTATAATTACAACATCTATGGTTGAGTGTTTAAGTGCACCGTTATTATCTATTGTATTTCATTTCCTTCAATTCAACGATATGCAAGATGTATGCCTTTTACTATTCAATGAAATGATCTTATGAAATCAAAAAACTTAAAAGAAAACACTAAGGGTCGTTAATATGTAACACTATCGATAGCAACGACTCTAGTGATCAATGTTAATGGTTGGTTAGGGTCGCGCTTATGAATAAAGGTGTGACGACCATAAACCCAAAAAAAAAAATCTGGCCAGAGACATTGTGTTTAAGCGTCGTTGCAGTGTAAACAAAGCAAACAAACGACTCTTGTTGAAGTACCAAAGAGAGTCATCGCTTTTAGCACACCAAGTCGACGATTTTTCATAACCTCGGAAAACTTGCGAGGTTTGAGTCGTCGATTTTAGTGTAAATGTAGACTGACGACTCTTTAGGATCGTTAACGAATAAAAAACCCGACACTAACGACCCTCACTATGAGTAGTTGCATGTTGTCCATGAATCGACCACTTGGAGTACCATTCGTGCAATTTGAAGAGTATAGGAAGTTTACCTCGATTGTTTTGAGCTTCGGTTCCTCATTTTGAGTGTTGGTTCCTTCATTTGGGGCAATAGGATCTTATTTTCCACCATTATTCATGGCTTCCTCCATTAACATCTCTTCATCAAACATCCAATCCATATCATTAGTTGACACAATCTTACCATCAACACAATCATGGTTGTTGTTTGAACCTTCACCAACCTCATTCCCTCCACTTGAATCACTCATTTCTAAACAACCCTAGTTTTTCCTCCCAAAACCCCTCTACTTCTTCTCAAAACAAAAATACCCAAAACTTAAATTTCCCAAAAATTTAATCTCAAAACCCGATTTTAAACTAAACTAAATTAACACACTAATCTACTTCATTAACTCTTAATACTAATCACTCAAGGCTATTTTAGGCATTTAGAAAGAATTTTTATAAGGTCACCCAAATTACAATTGGGAGACTTGTTTTGTCTTCTAGTGCATGGCCCCCATTTAATGTGAATGGCCCCCAATTAAACCAGGCTATTATAGGGATCCGAGGTTTTGTTTTTTTTTGGGACTCAATGTTCGAAAGGTGGATGGGGATGCTAATCAATAAGAAATATAAAAAATACCCTTTATCCTTTAATAAGTAACCTAAATCTAAATAAAAACCAAAACCCAAATCTAAAGAGAAATAAGTTGGGTTCTCTTCTTCCTTTCTTCTTCTCCTCCATCACTTTTTCTTCGTCATATTTCTTCTTCAACGATGATTAATCATCGATTTTCAGCCAGTAATGATTTCAATTATGAAAGAATAAAAAACCCACCACTTTCTATTGCTTTTGATTGCACGAAAAAGTTATATTTGATTAAATTAGGGATTTAGGAATTAGTTTCAGAATTGGGTACAGGTTTCCCAACCATAAACCAATTTTGCGATTGTAGTTGCGAGAAATCTCACAACTACACCCTTAGTAAAGTCTATAAAACAATCTAAGAAACCATAATAAGAATCTCAAGAACTTTTATTAAAATCTTTAGATCAAGTACAAAGATATGAGAAAACCCTAGCTTGGGGAGCAAATAATCTTTCTCTCTCCTAAATATCTTGTCTAAGCCCTCCAAAAAGATCTCTCTTCTTTACAAAGGCACTCGGCTCCTTATATAGGAGTTTACATAGTGGAGGACAGCTAATAAAGCCCCTAATTTCGGATCTGACGCGCGTCAATGTCGCGTAGACTTTTATCATTGCCGCACGGTTTCTTTACTGTCGCACGGTTCTTCACACCTTTCTCGTGATTTGGTGGCGTCATCTGGTTCGTCATCTTGGATATGTTGTATGCGGTCGTGTTCGCTTACTACTTAAGGAGTTACTTCGCATACTAAACGAGTGTGCGGTATTTTGTAACCACATTTTTCCTCTTCTCGTATCGTTCTTCTGGTAGGGAGAGCGGTATGAGATTCATCATTTTGTTATTCTGCCACACCAGTTCGTCTCTTCACATTCTTCTCGACCGACATGTTTCCGTGATTTAGGCTTAACCGTCTACACGTATCGACTTTTTCCCCTTTTAACCTAAGACGTCTTGAGTTAACCGGTTGTCTCTTTTCCCTATTTAACGACTGGAGCGAGGAGAGATAATTTTTTCTTTTCTTTATTTGATCTTCATCTTCTCTGCATATTTTCATCTTCATCTTCTAGAGGTCTTCGTTCTTCCTTTTTAGAGATTTTCTCAGTGCTGTTCTTCTTTGATCTTTATGGATTCTCATTCAGTGACATTCTTCTTTGATCTTTATGGATTCTCATTCAAGGTTAGTGTATTTTGCTATCGATGTTATTTTGTTTTGAATTTTCAATTTGCCATTGTTGGTTTGCTACTGTGCTGCTACTGTTCTACTATTGTTCTTCATATTCATATACTGGTTTTGTTGCAGCAAGAACTCTTCCTCTGGTAATATTCGTATTACAGTTTCAAACCCTAAATCTTCTTCGAGCTTTAAAGATGATGAATCTCGTAAGAGGAAACCTTCGCATAACAAGGTAGTAAGACATACTTTATTTTCTTTAAAACAATATTGTTGCCTCTTGTTTCTTCTCTGCGTTATTCTTCAAGGATGCTTTGAGTCGAAATTGATGGCGAGAAGAAGAAGAAGGTTAAGAGAGTTCGCAAAGTCCACACGATCAATACTTCTCTTGTTATCCCGCAGCTTAACTATAAGCCCCACCCTAAACAACAAGTATCTTTAATGTCACTATTGACGCTCCTTCACAAGGTATCGTTGCCCCAGCTTCTTTGGATGCCTCTGCGTCTTCGAAGGAAACCCCCGCTTCATAGGAAGCCATTTTAGTAGATCATGCGGTTACCCCTTCTTCTAAGAATGTGACCGCATCAGTAGCGGATACCACCGTTTCCACTTTTGTGAATATTCCTGTCTCAGCGAATATTCCCGCATCTGTGAGAGATGCAGCCGCTTCTGTTTCCAAGAATACCACTTCTTATGTAGTTACTCCTTCTTCTTTTAAGGTTATCTCTTCATCTTTGGAGGCTGCCTCTGCGGATAAGGAGGTTTTTTAAGGAGTAGAGTCTGCTACCCAGACTTTAGCAGATATCATTAATGCCGCTCGCTCATCCATTAACGATCCTGCTAAACTTCGCATTTGTGACGCTCTAGCCAAACTGTTATGTGACTCTCCACCAAACAAATCAACTAGGAGCGAAATCTTCTCGCAGCTTGATCTAAGCGTCAATCTTTCTTTTGATCTCTTGGTAAGTACTCTTTCGCTTACACTTTTCTATTCATTCTATTTTATCGCATCTTTATGTTTCTTCCCTAGGAATCTCGTCGCCACTTGGTCCAAACTGAGGGATTCTATGAATCTAGTAGTACCATACTAGAGCTTTCTCGTCAGAATATCAAATTAAAGGGGGATCTCCAAGCTGAAATTCTTGTATCTGAAAATCTCCGCAACAAGAATCAAGAACTCAGAGGTGCGTGTTTCTTCCTTTTGCTACTCATTTAGAAGTAATTTGTTCTCGCTTCCATATTTTGAGTTTCTTCGTGCATATGTTAAGACTTAAATCAGAAACGCGTTATGGAGAGATTTAGCTATCAATTTTCTGCTGAATATGCTCGCGCGGATAATGAGAGATTGCAGAATCAAATAGATCAACTAGTTAATAATCATTCATACTCACTTGATCAAATTGAGAATCTAAAAAATGAGAATCTTTGTTTAGCTAATCAAAATGAATTTCTGGGCTCCCAAGTATCCCATCTTTCGGATTGTTGCATAACGCTGATTTAAGACATCAAACTCTATCAGATGAAAATCATGTCTTGGCCGCAGAGAAGCGGTCTTTTTTAAAGAAATAGGCGATGTTTATGCGCCAATATCTTATTCTCCAGAAGATTTTTAATGATCAAGAGGAATCTCTTCGCATGTGGAAAAGTCAACATGATGAGTCTATGAATATATTAGTCTTGGAGAATGAAAAAATCATCCAGAGCAAGATAAATTTGACTGTGAAAAGGAATAAACTTCAAGAGCAATATGCACATCTAAAGGGGTCTCATGACATCCTGGTGAAGGAAAATGCTTCTCTTTCTCAAGATGAAAAGAAGATTCGATCCCGTCTCCAAGGTTTGGTTGGTGATGATTTTGATAAGGTTATGGAACATATAAAAATTAGTGGGCTCGCTTTATCTCAATATCTCATTTCTTAGAGGTAAGGTAGTCACATTGAGCTGACTGCCTCAGTTTACTTGTATTTTTTAATCGTTTGTATCTTGCTACTACGAAATTGTCGCCCTGGTAATAATTAGATGTCTTTTTTTTTGCAGAATCTGAGAGGTCGTATCAATCTACCATCTCCAAATTGAGGTCTGATCTGGCTAAGGCTCGTAGAGAACGCGTCAGGCTTTCAATATCTCTTTCCTCTTCCCGAGATAGAGCAAATAGGAGGTGTTCATATCTGGAGAACTTGATGGAGGTTGCCATAGAGAACACTAAGAAGGGCGCCGCACGAGTAGCTCATGTTAAGGCTCAAAGTCTTGCAGACTGAGTTTGCCTCAATAACGTGCTTCCTATGTTAGATGTGGAACCTCTCGATGTAGATGAAGACGAGAAGCTTCCTGAGCCTGACAGTGACTATGATTATGTGAGCGATGATGATGAAGGTGGAAAAACTCTCCTTCAAGAGTATCAACCTGAAAAGGATGGGTATGGTGGTGGTCTTCCCGAGGATCCAAGCTCTGATGTTAATCCCAACACTGAGGTTGATATTGAAGTGTCTGCACCAAATCAAGACGCGCCTTCTAATGATGTTTAGTTTTTCTTTTTCTCGAGTCTTTTGTGCGTCTGAATATGGATCCTTGGATATGTATTTTTGAAGTACACTTCTATTTATGATACTTTTGTATAAAATTGTCTCTCAACAAGGAGGATAATACCTCTCTTATGTTATTCCCATACTTGCCTCTATTATTCTCCTTGTATGAGATATTACTTATTCCCTCACCGTGCGGTTATATCCGTGCGTCACTTATTCTTTAAGTATTTTCTGTCTTTCATTGCTTCCTTGTGTGTTACTTTTGAGTTTCTTACCTGCAAAATAGAAATTGTTATATTTTTAAGTAATCTTAGGGTTTTATATTGAGGTTTTATTGAGCCTCCCTAGTTAGAGGTCTTATCATCCTCGCCGTTATCTTTGTCTTAGGATTCTATTGTGCGGAAAAATCGCAAGCGGTCATTACCCTTTCAAGTAATGACCCGTTGATCTTGCCTTATAATTTCTTGTATTTTTGCCTCTGCAGGATGTATTGATGCGTTATTACGAAAAGCCTTATTACTCCCGTGAATAAAAGCCTCATGGTATTAACGTCTTTGACACAATTCGGCTCCCTAGCTAATGGAGGGTGCCGTCCTTATATTCCCCCTGACTGCCCCTTCAAGGAAGCTTACCCCAACCGGGTTAGGGTGGGCTCTTCCCATCCAGTGATGCAACAATCAGTTGTGTTCGCGGCCTCTTATCCCTCTGCCGATATGGCTTATGGTTACGAGACCGCACCCTAAGTGGGGTTTCTTGAGGACCGAGTGCATCATAGTTAGGACTTGCCAAGAGCGGCCAGGTACGCTCCAGACGCCCCAGGCATTCTTGACTCAAATGTGTACCTCGGCGCCCTGATCGAGTTTTTGCACTCCTTAGGAGAGATCTTCTTACCTTAGTCTTTCGACTAAGGCACTCTCCTGGATGGCTTTTTATTTCACCCCAAATCTCCATGACTCAGGCTCCAGGGTCGGTGTAGCTTTCACCTGAGTCATGCTAATTAGGGTTTTCCCTATTTATGACGTGCATTAGGTCTTATTTTTTCCTCTTGCTATTATGCAAACTAGGGTGCACGCCACAACTGGATGCCTAACCTCTATAGTTAGAGGTTTTACTTCTGATGCCTTCTATTGAGGTCTTATTATATGGTCTTATTTTTTCCTTTTTCTTATTGTTATATATAAAGAAGAAGAAATTTTCATTTTCATTCATACGCTTGATTAGTACAACTCTGATGTCTTCTTTCTTCATTTATTCGCTTACATAATAACTAGTTAGAGCCAAGGACCGCATTTGAGTTGTTCAATTCTGTTCATCTTTATGCATCATTAATTTCGCTTGCTAATAATTTCCTCAAGATGTATGATAACTGCCGCATGACTCATGGATATTACTTCTTTAAATAAGTTATACTCCACGGGTGTTCAAGCCTTCGCCCCGTGTTGCTCCCTTCACAATCCATTAATTCATATGCTCCATTTCCAACAACTCTTTTGATTATATAAGGTCCATCCCATGTCTTCTCTAGTTTTCCATTTCCTCCTTTCTGATAGGGCGGTATTTCTCTTAAAACTAGTTCTCCTGGTTGGAATTCTCTTTCTTTGACGCGCTTGTTATACTCTCTGGAGAGTCTCTTGTGGTAATTCTCCATATATTGCAGAGCAATTTCTCTTCTTTCTTCTAGATCATCAAGCTTTGTTAAGATCAAGTATGTGTTCAAATTCTTTTCCCATGCTTCTTTATTTGTTGTTGGAATGAAACTTCAGTTGGTAACACCACCTCTACTCCATATGTTAGACAGAAGGGGGACATTCTTGTAGCTTCTCTCTCGCGTCGTTCTATACGCCCATATTGCATTATGTACTTGTTCGCACCATCCTTTATTGTTTTCTTCTAGTTTTTTCTTCACTATATCTGCAATTGTTTTATTAGTTGCCCGACCTGCCCATTACTCGCGGATATATAGAGGAGTTGATTTTCCGCTTTGGATCTTGAACGCGTTAAGAAGCATTTCTATATTTTCGCCCTCAAATTGCTTTCCATTATCAGAGACTAATTGCACAGGGATTCCAAATCCGCAAATTATATTTTCAAATATGAAAGTGAACACATCTCGATCTCGAATATGTTGGACCGCTTTCACCTCTGCCCACTTAGTGAAGTAATCTGTTGCGATTATTATATATCTCCTCTGCCCCGTTCCTGGTATAAATGGTCCTACAATGTCTAGGCCCCATTTTGCAAATGGCCACACACTTGTTGATGAGTTTAGTGCCGCACCTGGTGCGTGTATCCTCTTCCCATGACGTTGGCATTCTTCGCACCGCCTTAATACCTCTTTCTCATCCTCATGCATGTAAGGCCAGTAGTATCCTTGCATCTTTGTTTTGTAAGCTAAAGATCTTCCTCCACTATGGTTCCCTGCGTCTCCATAATGTATTGCCTTCAATATTTCCATTCCTTCCTTTCGCGTTAAACATCTCAGTGATGGTCCAAGGAAAGAATTTCGATAGAGTACGCATTCTCTTAGTTTGTAATTTGTTGCACGGCTTTTTAACTTGTGTGCCTCTAACCTGTTTCTTGGGACCTCTCCCTTCTCCAGATATAGGTGAAGCTGGATTCTCCAATTTGCCCCTTTATCTTCTTGTTTTTCTTCTGCCTCTTCAACTATCATGACATCTGCGGCTTCTTCTCCTTTTTGAATGGAGGGGAAGGAGAGCGTCTCTACCTTTATATACCTTGCGGTAGGATCTACTAACATAGAATAAATGAATGCAAGTGCGTCTGCGAATCGGTCATCTTTCCTGCATATATGCCTCCAACTTATGTTTTCAATTTTTGCTGAGAGCTCTTCAACGAGTTGTTTGTATTTTTGTAAAGATGGCTCATTTGTACTATACATCCCTTCTATTTGGCGTATTACCAATTGTGAGTCACTAGTTATTCTAGCATCCTCTATCTTCATTTCAATTGCCAGCTGTAACGTGTGCATCACTGCTTCATATTCGGTTTCATTATTGGTAGACGCGAACTCCAACCTAAATGAGTAAGCCATCCTTGCTCCTTTTGGTGAAATGAATACTATTCCAATTCTATTCCCTCTCCATTTGATGATCCATATACGAATATTTCTCATCTGTTGTATTACGTTCCATTAATAAATCATTTGGATATCCTTGCTCTTCATCTATGTCCATCATTTCTTCTACATTTTCATCTTCTTTTAATGGAAATTCCGCCAAGAAATCCGCGATGACCTTTGACTTGGGTGAAGATAGTATTTCATACTTGATCCCAAAGTGCCCCACTTGTGCGTTCCATCTTTCTATTCTTCCTGATCTTTTTGAATTCTTCATTACAGATTCAATTGGCACTTTCGTCAGTACTTTAATCTTGTGAGCTTGAAAATAGATGCGGAGCTTTTGGGTTGCATAGACCAATGCAAGGATAAGTTTCTCAATCTTTGAGTAATTTTTCTCTGCGACATTGTAGGTTTTGCTTATGTAGTATATTGGTTTTTCAACTCCTTGATCCAAGCGAAGCAATACATCACTTAATGCGTGCGGTGTTGATGCTAAGTATATTAATAATTCTTCTTCTGGCTCTGCTTTCTGCAAAATAAATAAATTCATTAAATAGTTCTTAATGCTCTGCAGTGCTTTTTTGCATCCTTCTGTCCATTCGAATTTGTTCCCTTTCTTTAGGATGTTGAAAAAGTGTTTGCACTTGTCTGATGAGCGCGAAATGAATCGCCCTAATGAGGATAGTAGACCATTTAATTTTTGCACATCTTTTACAGTTGCGGGTGATGGCATTTCACGAACCGCTTGCACCATTTCTGGATCAACTTTTATTCCTTCCTTTGATACAATGTAACCCAAAAATTTCCCGATGCTACTCCAAAGATACACTTTGCTAGGTTTATCTTCATCTTAAATTGGCGCATCTGTTAAAATATCTCTCTCAAGTTTTCAACATGATCTTTTGCCTTTTTTCTTTTCACCAGCATGTCATCTACATAGACTTCTAACGTCGTATGCACCCATTTCGCGAATAACTTTTCTACCATTCTTTGATATGTCGCACCTGTATTTTTTAAACCAAAAGGCATTCGATTATAACAATATAATCCTCTTGGCGCGAAGAAAGCCGTGTGTTCTTGATCTTCTTCTGCCAATGGGATATGATTGTAACCTGAATATCCATCCATTAGTGATAATCTTTCGTTTCCTGATGTTGTTTCTACCATTTGTGGTATATCTGGGAGTGGAAAGCTGTCCTTTGGGCACGCTTTATTCAGGTCACTGAAGTCGATGCAGATCCGTATTCCCTTATTTTTCTTTGGTACTACCACCATGTTTGATATCCATTCTGGGTACTTTGCTGGTCTGATTATTCCCGCATCCAACATTTTTTGCAACTCTGCCTCTATTTGAGGATGATATGTAGTTGCTATCTTCCTTATCCTTTGCTTGAATGGCCTTGCATTCTTGTTGATATCTAACTTGTGACATGCGACACTAGGATCTATGCCTGGCATTTCATCCATGCTCCATGCAAAAACGTCCTTATATTCTCGCAGGAGATTGATTGTCCTTTCTTCTTTTTATTTGTCCATCTTTGTTCCAATCTTTAATATATTTGGTTCTTCTTCTGTCCCAACGTTGATGTCTTTCGTTGGCTCTGCTGCAGTGAAATTCGTCTTTGGTTCTCCCAGCGGTGATGGTTCTTTTATTTTGTGCGTCGGTTCGCCTTCTTACTCTGGAATCTCACTTGGTATTCCTTTCCCTTCTTGTGCTCTTATCATGTATATTCTTAGTTCTTCTTCCTTCTTTGATTCTCTTGCCTTTCTCCATCTATCTTTTCGCTTCCTTGCATGTCCTTCATAATTCTTCACATCTTTTTGATTGCAGACTTTCGCACTCCTAGTATCTCCTTTGATTTCGCCTATTCCACTTGGTATTGGGAAACACACGCATTGATGAAGAGTTGAAACCACTCCTTTTATCGCATGCACCCATGGTAGTCCCAATAGCGTATTGTATGGTGATTCTATGTCCACTACGCACAAGGTTATCTGCATTTCTATTTTTCCCAATAGTATTCGCATGGTTATCTCACCTTTTGGTGTTGTTGTCATTTTATTAAAACCATGAATGTTGTATGTCGAGGGAGTCATCTCCACATCTTTGTATCCCATACTCTTGAATGCGTGGTAAAATAAAATATCCACCGAACTACCCGTGTCTACCAAGGTTCTATCTATCGCCCATTCTTATGATGCTTTCGCATTTTCCTTTCTTTCTTTTCGCTCTGCAGTTACTGTAACCACCAGGTGATCTGTTCTCCTTAAATTTTCTTATGGTATCTCTTCTGTTGCGAATGTTATCTTCTGCTTTTCCCACTCCTTCAAGGGAGATATTTTTTCCACCGTCATTATTTTCCTTCCTTCAATGTCGCGCTTGTGTATTTTACCTGTGATTCCTGCATGAAAATCATTGATAATTGTTTTTGTTATTGAGTTACATTGTATACTCCTGCTTCCTTCTTTTGCTCTGATGATCCTTGTTGCTTCCATTTGTCCTTTTTGTGTTTTGACATCTGCATGTCTTCTGTAACTGTTCTTCTGTTGGATCCATTCTTGGAGTTTGCTAGAATTGTTATTCCTTTCATCCATCTGTGTGGAATTAACAGTTTCACCTCTTCTTCTACTTTAAATATCTTCTCTTGACGAACTAAAGAACCGAAACTGTTATGAATGAAAATCACTTCTTGAGATGGACATTTTTGGTTTGTTTTTATAGATCTGAACTTTTAAAACTCTCAAACGTTGATAATAAGACAATGAAAAACTATGAAAATATTTGAGTGTTTTTTGAATTAATTTCACCAACAAGGTATATCATCCGAGTTGATTTCTAGCGCCAAAATGTAGTTGTGAGAAATCTCACAACTACACCTTAGTAAAATCTATAGAACAATCTAAGAAACCATAATAAGAATCTCAATAACTTTTATTAAAATCTTTAAATCAAGTACAAAGATATGAGAAAACCCTAACTTTGGGAGCAAATAATCTTTTCTCTCTTAAATATCTTGTCTAAGCCCTCCAAAAGGATCTCTCTTCTTTACAAAGGCACTCGGCTCCTTATATAGGAGTTTACATAGTAGAGGACAGCTAATAAAGTCCCTAATTTTGGATCTGACGCACGTCAATGTCGCGTAGACTTTTATCATTGCCGCACGGTTTCTTTACTGTCGCATGGTTCTTCACACCTTTCTCGTGATCTGGTGACGTCATCTGGTTCGTCATCTTAGATATGTCGTATGCGGTCGTGTTCACTTACTACTTAAGGAGTTACTTCGCATACTAAACGAGTGTGCGGTATTTTGTACCCACAACGAGTGGGAAAATATGAATTCCCAACCGTATAAATCTCCCACACTTGGAAAATGATGAACTCCCAACCGCATTTATTATTTCATTGAAAAAAAAATATCCCAACCATAAGTGGTTATTTTTCCGAATTTTTCCGACCGTAAGTTACCCTGTCTTTCTCCACGGTACAAACTTATCGTTAGCACCAATTAATTGAGGATATTCTGGCCATCAACAAAATTAGTAAAATATGGGGTTTTGTCGATTATCGATTGATGATATTCTGGCCATCAACAAAATTATTGAGATTTCATAATCTCAATATCAAACCTCTGGAGCCCCTAAAATAGGTTCCAATATAATTGCTCTTTGCGGGTTACACTAATAGCGCGTTTGGATGCACACTCAGAAGTTGCTTTTTGACTTCTGGAAGTCAAAAAGTCAGAAGTCAGTTTGACAATAATATTTCTAAACAACTTCTAGAAGCAGAAAAATCAGTTTTTTGTGAAGCAAAATAGTTCTGTTTCTGACTTCTACTTCTGGAGAAGTAGAAGTCAGAAGCAGATTTGTATCCAAACGCGCTATAAGGCACAAATCTTGGTACGGGGTAGTACATTTTATCGCCCTCTGTAATGAGGCATTATTGTGTCACCTACAAGTCAGACATCAAAAAAAAAAAAAGTCACATTCAAGATCACGTACCACGGCTACCATGTATTTGGCCCACTAATTTATGCTCCAAGCCTTTAATGAAGCCCCTAACAAATGATTAGTTCATTAGTTAGTAGTAAATCTAAATCTAAATCATATTGTGGGTTATTGTTACTTACGTATTTTCGAACTCCCATGAAATTGTTTTTCTTTACCGTATAAAATAAGGTTTTCCCTGTATACCACCCATGCTTTTCCTATTTCCCACCCATTTACAAAAACCAAAAATACTATGACTATTTTTAATGTGGGCAAACAACACCTAGTATCATATCATTATACACCTAATTCGTACCGTCACTTTTATCAGCCACCATCAAGTCCCTCTCAAATCTCAACCCTAACTAAATTGCGGTTTCCCCCGTCATCATTTTGTTTACTCATACGATTACCAACATCAGCTCCATGGGAATAAGAAATGTTCTTTATTGAAGTGGACAATGACGTTTTTTGATTGTATTTTAATTATTAGTTTGTTGTATTTGATTACAGAATGAAGTTTTCACTAATTAAATCAAAATTTCCATCGATTAATTAAGAACACATACGGAAAACATGTGTAAGGTGGATTTTATTGGTTAGAAAACATATATGGAAATTTAACTGCAACCTCAAAATCTAAGATAATCAATCATAAACTATCGCCGGTTGTATGATGGATTTTTGGGAACATGATAATAAGCGATCAATGTGATTGATCGTTGGTTTTATGCTGTCACGATCCAAAATTAGGTCGAGAGAATTACACTTAAATGTCAGTCCCCCGTAATTTGATTCTATGCCAATCCGGCTTCCATTAACACCCACATAAGACTAATAAAGTGATGGTGATCTTGGTCCCAGCGGAGGAGGTTTTGTTTATCCGAATTAAGTAAGTCACATTGTTTTTGGTTTTTACATTATGGGTGGGAAATAGAAAACAATGGGTGGTAAATAGGGAAAACCTAAAATAAAATGAATACAAATTAGAACTGCAGGCTTGTGGAAAAGGAAAAAAGACTCCCTTATTTCCTTTTTCTTACTTACACTAGTTTATACCAAATCATAGAAAACTCTATATTTTTCACGTGAATCCTTTTAAGAGAGGTGGCTAGATGTTAGTTGTGAACAGGGCCGGTCCTGCATTTTTTGTGGCCTAAAGCAAAAAAAAATAATCGTGGCCTATTGTTAACTAAACTATATATAACAAAAATTGCAGTAACATTTTTAACTAGAAAAGCTTTCAATTATAGTCGATTCTCTTTGTTGTTGGAAGGGGGTTTAAAATACTTAACTAAGTCTCCCTCCTGGAACTTCTGTAAATCGAGCCTTCTTTTTTTCTTCCAGTTTTTTGTTACCAGGTTCATGCTTCCTAGTTGCGACCGGAGGCATAATATAACTTCTTTCAGTTCTTAACTTGTTAGCTATTGGAGGCATAAAGGGAGACAAATTCGGTTCTTATACTATTATTAAAAGTAAAAAAAAATACAAAAATGTGCCCCCTGCTAACTTGTGTCCTCAAGCGAGGCTTGGTTTGCTTGTACTACAGAGCCGACCCTGGTTGTGAACATCATGGTTCAGGCGACTTCATATTTCCAAATCCACTGGGGAGATCCCTTTTGAAATTTCCCACGCGATTTCACCTGATTTATGATAAATTGTTAGACATGCCTAATTCTTTCCAATCTCTTGCTTTCTATGAGGATAGAAAAAGACACCTTTCGGAACAGGGACCCAATCTCACTCTTTCTCTTTTTTTTGTGTGTGTGGAAAGAAACTTGTTTTTCCATCAATGGTTATAGTAATTTTTCTTTACAAGTTGGCGCTGTTAGATTTATTTTGGTTATTCTATTGATGCGTTTTGTTTTAAGTATTTTTTAGTATCAAGAGTCCGATATTTATATTTATAAGAAAATAAGTACATTTAGTCCCGTCAATAAGAGGAATAGTGTTGATTCGGGACTCTGATTGTGTCCTCTCAAAATTACTTTGGT
Organism: Papaver armeniacum; assembly: GCA_023531295.1. NCBI lineage: Eukaryota > Viridiplantae > Streptophyta > Magnoliopsida > Ranunculales > Papaveraceae > Papaver > Papaver armeniacum. Next base: position 401,613 of record JAJJWW010006371.1, on the reverse strand, counting down.
TGTAATTTTGGGGTTCCATTGATGTGTTTTGTTTTAAGTATTTTTTTTGTGTCAAGAGTCTCATATTTATTTTTATGAGAGAATAAGTACATTTACTCCCAAAAAGAGGAACAATGTTGATTCGGGGATCTGATTGGGTCTTCTCTTACGAGCAAATAATTACATATACTCCTCATCAAAGATGTTCATTTTTCACCTATCCAAAATACTATATATATTTTTACAAAATACTGCTAAGTTTGCTGTAAGCGTTTGTTTTGTCTGTTAACTAGAATAAAGGACATTGTTTTAAAATTAAGAACTTTGTTGTTTTGACTTACGAAAAAAGAATTGTTTTTGAATTTATCATCTCTAGTTTTGACATACATTCCAACTAGTAGCAGCAACAAGATTGGTTCTACGTCACATTGGAATTCAATGTTTCCTCTTAGTTTTGTTGCCCACTGGAAAACCGTCTCTGCTCACTTTAGTTCAAGTAATTCTCTAAAGTTCCAGCCTTACGATTCACATCTTGCTTATTTACAGGTTCATGTATCATCAATCAGAGTTGGTGTCATTGTTGTATCACGAGTATCTGATAGCATTGTTATTGCTATATTTATCATGTATCTCATAAAGCCTGGATAGTGCTAGTTGTTTAGTTTGGTTATGTATAAACTCTGATCTTTGAGTGGGTCATAGTAAAAACTTTGTATGATATTGTAATATTGTAATTTTTACGATTAACATTTAAATTGATATTGATGTACTTGACTATAGATATTGTTGTGTTCGAACTGTTTTGGCTTTTCTTGGTTAAGACCTAGTTACATCTGGATTTCCCGAAATGCCAGGTTATTGTGCTACATAAATCAGCCCAACTCATTGTATTATTTGTTTCTGTTGAAATAAACCAATTGTTGATCCAATTCCCACTGACATATTGTATGTTAAACTTTAGATGGTTTCAGAGTTGAGTACAAAAGCTGCTTTGAATTAAGTTATATTTCACTATGCTTAATGTATTTTTGTATACATGTTAAGATTTGTTCGCTGGAGTTTAACACGTTTTTCAACGAATTATTATTTTTCTTTCAAAATGAAGACTCCATGTCCTTGTTATACAGCAGTATGATAATTTTTTATGTCACTTGCTAAGATTGATCGCGTAGTGCAAAATTGCATTGCTCTTATCATTAAAGGATGGCGAATAAAAAATCTCTCCTCAATTGGTCAAGCTCTTTAGCAATTTCTAGGGTGGGAGATTACTTGGACCATTTGGAAGAAGAGAAACGATGCATCTTCAATAAAGCGACAACGAATGAAAAACAAGTCATCCATCAAAGTGAAGATTCAAGCTTATAATTGGAGTATGCTAAAATGTTATAGAAAACTCGACTCAATTTTTTTTGTAACGTAATGTGTTAGTTATGGGTTGTTTAGGAACAATCCGGCTTGAGTTTCTCCCTGACTTCTCCGTAGGGATGGCAATTTTCCCCACCCAAACCCATCCCCGCGGGTACTCGCCCTGTTTGGGTAGGGTGTCCCCTGTACAAATGGGGATGGGGTCGGATATGGGTAATACCCGACACCTATGCTACGGGGATGGGGTGGGGACGGGATTCAAGGTCCCCATCCCATACCCGCCACGTACCTTTCATATTTTAGGGTTTTAGACTTTTATACAAGAATTTGTATCAAATTTTTATACTTTCGCTACTTAGTCGAGCTTTCTTTCATTTATTATATTGCTGATCGTTCTTGTATATTCATCACTTTCGATCCTTTGTTGTGATCAAACACATTCTCTAAAAGTTAAAATAGAGAAAGTGAAGCAGATATGAAATGGTTAATGTGGACGAAGATAAAATGAGAAAGGAAAAAGTAGAGAAACTAATAAGTCATTTACACATTTTTTTTTTGTTCACTTTAAGATGAATTTCTGAATTTAATATTTTAGAATGCATAGTTCTTACGTTATTATTTTTGTTTGTATCATATTTAAGTTTTGATTATAAACAAATTTATGTATTAGCTCAGTGTTCCGGGTAACCCATGGAAAACATGCCCCATATGTGGGTAACGGGGTGGGTATTTTTTTTTTACGAACGGGGCAGTGACTGGGATTGGCATACCCGCCCCATATCTGCCGCATGGCCATCCCTACTTCTCCGTTTTTGGGTTCTTTGTTTTTTGCTTAATTCCTGTAAGCTTTCCAATAAAATATTATTATCTTTGACAAGAAAACATAAAATAAAATGAAAAATCATTAAATTATTTTAATTTTTCAACATCACGATTTCATGATTTACACTTTATTCTTCGTAGTTCGTATAAATTTAGTACAATTTTTGGGGCTAACCTCACAGAAATCCTAGCTTTTCTACTTTGCTTGCCAGACCGACAAAGTTTGGATTTTGCTACATAGACGGACAAATCGGTTTGTCCGTTCTTGTTTCATAAGTTTCATAGTTTTCTTCCATGTTTACCCTTTACCATAGTTACTAACCCAACCATAGTTAAAATTCTGGTAGCACAAGCAACTGATCTAGTGATCTCTTTTGGTGGTTATGGAGTGAAGACAGATAGGTTTTGTCCATTGTTGGTAATAGAGGTGTGTTTTAGCCATTTGGTGGAACGGGTGTAAATTTTGATCAGAATTAAATCGAGCAAATGCAAACCATAACGTAAGTTTGGATATGGGCTGGTTTGAACCTTAGCTTCAATGGAAACTCAAGTGGATGCAATAACTCTATTGGTTACGGTGGGAGCAATGGAGGAATTGCTTCTTTTTTGAACTCGACGGCTCGGATTGTGTGGGGCAAGGGGAGGCATTAATTATTCTGCGAAATCATATAACGATGTGGAGGTAACACTAATTGTTGCAAATTAGGTTTCTCTCGTATAAAATCAATTGAGTACCCGACAAAGCTACAAACTCATCGAGGTGGTGGTAGTCACAAATCGGGGTTTCTCTCGTATAAAATTAATTGGGTAGCCCACAAAGATGCACGTATAAAATAAAACTTAAGATGTTATTTTATGGTCCTATAAATTAAAGTGGGTACTGCTTTGAGACGGTCTTATAAATTAAATTGGGTAGCCGAGTCACACGTGATTTGGTGAGACAAAACTAGTCTGCGTTTTTAAATTCTAGTAGAACTATACTAATCCAACTATCCAACTAGAACAAACATTAATGCCCAAATCGGCTCATTCCTATCTTTGTAACAATCTTTCTCACAAACAACAAATGAACAATTTTCGGGAGTTTTTCTCAAAGATTTGTTGTTATGAAAGGTCACAAGCGTTGATTGAACCCATAACTCTAATATAATAGGCTTTTCTAAATAGAAAACTTAAATGGAAATATTCATGAATAATGTTATTAATTCCACAAAGGAACCCGTTCTGCAAACTTAATAGAAAGGCAAAGTTTTTCAAATAATAATAGATGCGAATCATCCAAAATGAATCGAGTTGACTCGAAATTGTCGCAAAATACAAAACAACAAATGCCATTACTAAAAAAAAGAATAACAAGCTATTCTTTGAATATGCAACAAAACGAGTATGGAAGAGAAGATATTTTGAACGCCTCTTGGTTGAAGTTTGAACATCACTCATGGTGTTATGTCTATCCCTCTGCTGTTCTTGTAGGTGTGTTGTTCTAGCTGCCATTGACCATAGCCAAATCCATGCAGCTCATTTGCTTTCTTTTTTTCCTCCACCAAAGAGCCTGAAACCCCCATATATAGCTAATCCCCATCCATATGGGAACCAAGCAAACAATCGGAACTTTTGTGCACGATCATGCCACAAAGTTATAAGTTAAAGCTTCTTGCCGTTACCCAAAAGATATTTAGGCTGGAATATATCATGAAAATGCAAAATTCATACAACAAAAATCATACCCACTTAACTTGAAAAAAGAATATCTGCGTAAGATGAATAAAGAGGTGAAATTGCGTTCCAAATTTAAGTCATCCAATCAAAAATCTTAGCAAGCACAAAGAACACCACCATATGAAATGATGCAATATTCCGAATCAAGGCATAAAACAGATGCAATATTCCAGATCAAGGCATAAAACATACAAGTGAACACACATTTTTTGTTTGTTACATCCATAAATCATGCAACAACCAACTAACTCTACTTTTGTCGTGATTTCATCACAAGCCATTTTTAACCCTCACAAAGCATTTTTCATCACCACCATAAAACCAAAACATCAAATTAAGCCTTAAAAACTCTAAAACCACGATAAATAAGATTTAGAGAGGGGGTTTTTAATGTTCAATTACCATATATTATCCTATACAGAAACCCCTTAAAAGTTTATCTAAACCCTGACAACTGACCAAATTGCACACAGAAATCCTTAAGCATGCCACGCATAATTTTTTATAATCCAACAATTAAATAACACAGAGCAAAAAAAATAAAAATATATTGTGCAAAAACCCTAGAAACAAGAAAATTAAAAAAGGAGAAAGAGGAGACGGAAGAAAAGAAATTTATACAAAAATACCTTGCTTTTGATCTTGGATCAATTGGCTCTTTGAGCTACGAATTAGATCATCCTCATCTCTGTGTTTGTGATCTTCAAAAATTTATCTATGGTATTGTGCTTCCAGATTGCCGTTCTTTTGAATGTGAAGTATCATACTTAAAATCTACAAGTTATTTCAAAATTAATAGATCTTTTCTCGTGGAAAATGGTTCCATTTCATAAAGGGAATCGGACATGCGATTCATTCAAGGATTATTCCCTTCCATCGTGGAAGATTTAATCCAAAAGAGAAGTCAAAAAATAGGAGAAGAAGAAGAAGCTAGGAAGATAAAAAATGGGATAGGAAAGTTAGGTACGGGTTCAATTTACGGGGTATGGCTAACTTCACTCAACCCATATGGTTAAGTTAATGACTAAAGGGATAATAATGTCATTTCGTGCGAGATTCGGATTCAACCAGACCTAGCCGATTTAACTATGTCCGTCTATATAGCAAAAAGCAAATCTTGCAAGTCTTAGACCAAAGTTGAAAACTTTGGATTTCTTTGACGATAGCTCCAATTTTTGTGGTATCCCAATATATTTTTTTGCTGGTTTTCCAATTTCATATCCTATTTTTCTCTGAGATGGGGCTCAAGGCCAGGGATGTAGCAAGCTATTTTGGGGCCCTAGGCGAGTTTGTAACGTCGTAGTGACAAAAATATCGAATAGAAAATTTTGTATAAAATTATCTCTATAATAATTGAAACCTAAATTATGGATATCATAAAAAAGAGATTTTTCATTACACTCGAAGTAACTTCGAGGTCAAATAGCATTTAGTTTTGAATATATCAAAGCCAACATATATGCAAAAATCACAAATTTAGAGCCCCCTAAGATTTTGGGGCCCTACGTCATCGTATAGTTCGCCAATGGCCCAATGCTCAGTGACGACCCTGCTCAGTGCTGTCTCTCCTGGAAAAAATCTCGGTGAATTGCCCTGATACGTATGGAATCACTCATTTCATATTTCAATACAGATTTATAAGTGTCTTATTTAATTGACATCTTTTGTATCAATTTGGTTAACAATCCTTTGATACCAAAAGAAATAGTTGTCAATACTGTCAACAAAAATTACTCTTTGTTAATCCTTATTAGTTGTATTTCGATTTGTGATCTTAATATTCTTGAAGTCCATGTAATCTCAATTTTATCAGGAATGAAATTTATGAGATTTATCAAAAAAAAATAAAAAAAAAAAAATATTGTCAACAAAATAAATTTATTGAACACAAAATTGGTCAAAAAGACCAAAATCAACAATTCTAAGTGAAAAGACACTTAGGTTTTGATCTCTTGTTTAAATATCCAAAATAAAAGAGATATCATTTAAATGGACAAAATTTTAAAATAAAGCAGGATGTAAATCAGTTTCATCATGTCTATTTTCAAATATTTTTTTCTTATTTTTATTTTACACAGGATGCATCCAGCTTCATCCTTGCTATTTTTAAGTATAAGCCAGATGAATCCAGGTTTCATCCTCGCTTATTTTTTTTTGGCTATTTCACCCGTACTTTTTTTACTTGTCCATTTGAACCGTGTTTTAAATTTTTCGGACAAATGACCCATTTTCTCTTTATTGAATACCAGTAAACTGATCAAGTACAAAGGAATCTAATATACGTTTTCTAGCCGTTAGATTCAGAGAGTATCTAATAAAAGAATTAAAGAATCAAGTCTATCCATATGACGGGATTAGTATAGGAGGAGGGGATGGACTGATGGGGCTGGGAATAAAAGTGTTGACAGTGATGTTATTTTGTTCACGCCGTAAATCCAGTCTGGAATTGATATGATTGATGGATTTTTAGAATACTCTAATAATTAAAAAAGAGTTCTCTTCAAAAAAAGAAAAAAAAAATAATGAAAAAGATTAATTAATAAACAATGTTATCATTTACGAGCAACTTTTGTTTTTCTCCAAAAGTTTGGAAAACAGCTTATCCATCAGAGAAATTCCGGCATAATCCCACATGCAGATCATGACGTTGGAAGAAGAGGAGAGGACCCTTTCGCACCTCCTTTCCCTAATCATGCATTTGTTTTTGTACTAATTTCTTAATTATTTTTAATACTATCAAGGTAATATATGATGAGGACCTTGCATAGATACCAAATTTCTCGTCGCAACACTTTTTGTAGAGGGGTAGCATTATCAGTTATTACAACTTCAAATGGGCGAAGACGGTTTTGTTTTACATATATGGATATCAGGGACGGAGCTAGAATTTTTGGTTAGGGGGGACAAATTTATATATTGATAGTCATGATAAAAATCTGGCTAGGCGGACGAAGGCCGCAATTTTTTTCCAACTTTACTAACTATATTTACAATCGTAAGTATATGAATTTGCAAAAACTCCATGAGTCGACGGTATAACGAACATGCTATCAAAGGGTTTGCCTTTTTTTCTGTTTTGTTTTTGAATTAGGTTACTGATTTCATATTAGCATATTGCTAATACATGGAGCTTCATCAAGTATCAATCACCCATTTAATCTTCTTTTTTCTTTGCTAAGGAATACTACCGACAATTAAGGAAGCATACAAAGTCATTTTTGTAAAACCAATTTTCAGTTGTTCCCCCCGTGAATTTATTCTCCTGTGTACAACAATTAGCAAACTACCAAACAATTACAATTGAAATTACAAAATCCAGTGGGGACTACTGTCCCCAGTAGACCCTTGATAGCTCCGTGCCTGATGGATATGATAACTTCTCATAGAATTTGGCGAACCTATTATTGGTTCTTGCAGCTTACAGAGATTGTTGTTAGTATATTTCCAGTTTACTAAGCACTAATTTAGCGCACACTGGTTTCTCTGTGTTTGTTTAGCCCACGGTATATTTTGCGCTACTATACTGCAATCTCGTGGTCTGTGGTACTAGCTTGTATTTCCAAGCTTTGGAAATGTCGCATCAGTTCCTCAGTATGGCATTACCATCGTATTGTCTGTATTTGCATGATGTTATTGTTATCTTTAGTCCTGATTTATGATGAAATCGTAGAATCTTCTTCATCTCCACCGATCCTAACCACATCTGCTGTTTTCTCTGAGGGTGGTGGTGATTGGGTTTTGATTTTCATTGCCTTAGGTTCTATTGATCTTCATGTCTTAGGATGTGTAACAGATCTAATTTTTATTATTAACTTTAATTTTTTATAGGCTAGTAGTTGTAGTTTTAAGATTTCAGAACAAGTTCTCAAAAGTTAGAGGCAACACCAGGTGCTAAGACACCAGCAACGATATTGAAGACTCAGAAGACTCCAGCAACAACACAGCCTCAAAAGACTCCAGCAGCAACAGATAGTTCCGGACCGATTCCGATGAAGACCCAGACTGATTCAAGCCGATTTCGTCCAGTGGTGACCGATTCAGGTTACCCAAGTTACTGTCATTACCCTAGTTACTGTTACTTTGAAAAAACGTTTGACAAATGGGTGGATGTTTGGATCCTTTCATGCCCGTGCCATCTGTTTTACTTTATTTTTAAAAAAACCTTTGAGAAATGGTTGGATCTTTAGATCCTAACATCCCTATTGAATATAGGTTTGTTATATGGTTTGGATCGGTTACTTTTAATCCAAACAAGGCCATTTAAACTTTCTCTGCTCTTTAGAAAATTGACTGAAATGGTTAGGATTCTTCATATGATTATGTCTTGTAACTATGTTGTTATATGGTTTGTTTGTGATTGGGCTTGTTGTCTCTTTGTAATACCTGTAATGGTTGAGGAGTAATATCAATATAGTTGAGGCCTTGCCTCTTTTTTCGAGAAAAAAAAACAAAAAACATTATATTTATCTATAGTAAGTTAGGAGAGTAGTGTCCTAGATACCACCAAATAGTAAGTTACGAGAGTAGTGTCCTGAAAAAAAAAAAAAAAACATTATATAGTAAGTCAGGGGAGTAGTGTCCTGGATACCACCAAATAACCAGTAGGTTGGGTAAACGGTGAGGAAATGTGGATTACAACTAGAAAGTGATGTACCTTTTACTCAGAGAAATGGCATCAACTGTAGACATATATAGAACAAGTTAAGAAATGATGATCAACAGTGTCCTTAATATAGTACTAATAGTACAGTAAGATGGCGAGACCAGTTCTCAGTTATATTTTGATGGTTTTTGGTTTTTATTGCATGGACAGTGGGCAGTGGGGGTAGGTTTTGATGATTTTTTCCTCCGAATAAATTATTCACTTTTTATTTCTTTTTCTAGATCATAGCCTCTCCTGACGAGAGGGAAAGTGATTCTTTTTCTTTCTATTTCCACTGTTTGATTTACTGGGTAATTAAACAAGTACTGTGCACGTGCGCTGGGGCTTCATCTAGTTGTCAAAATGATAAACATAAGAAAAAAAAGAAAAATCGTCAACACCAAAACATCGCAGATTCATCGTCGCCTGATCTTTCTGTTGTTGGTAGATGGATTGACTTGAAGTTAGATAATCACGGGTTTCAGTTCAGGAAGTCAGGAACTGGGAACTTTTAAGTCCAAGTTGAAACCAACTTTACTTAAAAAGTGGATCAAGAAGATTTAGGAGGTGCTGCTTGCTGCTGCTGCAAACCCTAGTTAGTAATTCTCAATCATTCCCTAACGTATCCGAACCGACCGCATCCGAACGATACTTCGAACTATTCCAACTCCGAACCTGGGTTCCTGATTATATGGACCTCACGAACGATTCGCGAACGTATCCGAACCGACCGAATCCGAATGATACTTCCGAACTAGATTCGAATGCCCAACCTCGTTCTCCGTGAGAAACTCTCTCGACTGATTGATTTTTGTTTGATTTTGTATATACTTTATATTTAAATACAATTATTCAGTTAAGATTTTCTATTGGTAGTTGTTTAACCAAAGTGTTTTATGTGTTGATTTTTATTTAAAAGACTATAAATTCGTTTTGTAATACATTTATGCGATTAAATTGTTACTTCTTGTTAAATAGTCACGCTAAAATGTTTTTTTCCATCTTATTAGTCTCGTAATAAGGTCATAATACTTATCAATTTATCATATATGTAGTTTCTAATTTTAAGTGCCGAACTCACATTTATAAAACGAATATGCACGTACGTATCCGTTCAACCATCGTCCGAACAACGAACCGTTGACCGGATTTTTGACCGAACCCGACCTATCCGAATCCGTATAATTTCCGTACGTATGTCGTCCCGAACTACTACCTCCGTACCCAATTGCTAACTAGGGCCGCAAACTATGATATTGTCTCCCGTTCTCCCAGGACTGAGTGTCTCACTGTACACCCTTTGACTCAACAATCCCGCATTACTTTTCTTGGACATAAAAGTTAGTAATATCATGCGTAAAATGAGCTAATAATTGGGGTATACCCATTTTGTTCCCATCCAAAATAGTGTGATAAGGTGTGTCTAAAAGGTGTTAAAAGACCAAATTGTCCATACTAAAAAACCTTGCCGACTAAAACATATAAAAAAAAATCAAAATCTTTCTTCTATACTCTAACTATACATGTGAAATCAACAACAACAAAAAAAAAAAAAAAAAAACGAAGAATCAAAACGAACCAAAAGTCGACAAGATATTTTTTGTCGACCTTGCCGACTAAAATATAGTCGGCAGGGTATAAAGTTGAATAACATACCGACTTTTTATCTCTTAATTTAGCAATTACAGGGTCGACAAGATATCCATCTCTATACCTTGCCGACTAAAATATAGTCGGCAAGTTATGAAATTAATACCTTGTCGACGAATCATGCATTTGTAACACCTTCTATGTATGTCAAAAATCTTATAGTCGGCAGGGTAGTTTTTATCGACCTCGCCTACCATATGTTGTTGGCATGTTCTTCCTCCATGAGACCTTGGCGGCCGATATAGTCGGATGTTCTTCATCCGTAGACAATGCCGCTATAATTGGTCGACATCTTATTAAAACGCCTACCATGCCTAGCAGCCGAACACCTTTATTCAAACGTCGACCTTGCCGACCTTTCACATTTTCAAAACAATTTTTTTTGATCCAAATCGAACTCATAAGACAGGTTAAAGACTAATGAATTCATAATTTCAAAATTTTAATCTAAACTCAATTAATTAAGCTAATCAGATTCTTTAGTGTTAATTAAATAAGGGCATATTAGCCATTTAGAAAATACAAGGTTAAGGGGTGGCTTGGTTTTACTTCAAAATGACCCGATTTTGTCTTATCGGGTATACCCAATCAAGCCAGGTAAATAATGGCTTATTTTTTTTTACTATAGGAATTATGACTTATTAAAAGTCAAACATGACCTGTGGTTTCCACCGAGTTGTCAAAATCGGCAGTTTGTTTTTATCGCCGATTTACAAAATAATTTTGTCAAAAAAATCTCAGAGCAACATGCCCTCTTTTGTAGTCTAGTGAGTAGGGCGTAGTATTAAATTCTTTATGCCAACACAACCCACACCTGTCATATTCTCTTTTATCTCTCAGCCTCTCTCTCTCGCTCGCAATCTGTGCTTCTTTACATTCCCCAAACCAGCCTCGTTACAAAATAAAAAAAATCAGACTATCAATTCCTAAATAGCCCCTCTGCAATATCAGAAGCTGATGATCATTAATGAAGTACACTAATTTTTTTTTTGAAAGGTAAATGATGTATTAAGATTTGGAGCTCAACACTAATTTCAATTCTTGTCGTCATACATTATTCAACAATCAGCTACTGATGCAAGTATAAACCCTTCACATTTACAACGTCCATCTTCCCGAGCAGAATAGTAGACCAAACTGCTTAAAATTGCATGCTCAGACTTGTGCACCTCCCCAAATTGACAAAAAATGTACCCGTTTATATGATGTTCAACTAGTTGAAAAACTGTTATAAGATGCATCTAAATTTTGAAATGACTTATGTAGTACAAAGCAAAATAATTTCCAAAAATTTGGTTTAGAAAAACATATGACACTACATGATGGAATGGCGAGTTTTCGTAGTAAATCACCTGGCACATTTGGAAAGCCTAAAAACCAAACCAAATTTGGTCTTTAGTGGTTTAAATATAGTCGCGTAAACAACAAGGAGTATGATGAAATCAATTGCTTTATTGGGGCGTAACTCAAAGTTGCGCCCCAACAATTAAAAAAAAAAAAATATGGGAGAATCAACTTTAAGTATGAACTTTCAACAATAATAAAAAAAAAAAAATTGGGGGATCTTTGAGTTGCGCCTCAATAATAAAATAAAAAAAAAAAAACATTTCAATGGCGCAACTTTGAGTTGCAACCATTTTCCAACATTCAAATCCAACTATAAAAAAAAAAAAAAAAGAAAAATGGGACGAGATTTGGAATTGTTTATATGAGTATGAGAATCTCAATAGCTTTAACCAAATGGGCGTAACTCATTTTCAAAGTATAAATTTCACCAAATTTTAGTCTCCTCCAGTCTCTAGATACAGTATTGTCAATATAGCCAACATAGCTACTTACTGTAAACCCAAATTTTAGTTTTTTTCACTATCTTTTATTCAGAACTGTATTAACTATTGTAACTGCCAATGAAACTCAAATTTCTGAGTATCATTTAAATCAATCTAAGGGGACTGATTGAGACCAAAAATAGTGGATATCTGTTATCGCTAAATTCACTGTTACAAGAATAAGTTACGTTGACTAAGTAAGTTAAGGGTTCAGTCAGTGAAAAATACAAGAACAAAATTCATAGCGCTTTCTTGTGATCTTAATCCCAGTGTCAATATCGTAATTCCCTTTAAACCTAAAGGGCATTTAACAAGCACAACAACCACCTAAAAAATCTCCCGGTTTTATGTCACATAGTGAAATTCACTCTCACTCATCATCTCCATCTTCCCCATACCGCCATCAACAAGACGGAAGGAGAGGAGGAGTACACGCTCATTTCTGTACTCCCTACACAGAACCTTCTCTTTCACTTTCCAGATTTTCCTTCTTTTTTTGTTATTCTTCCCTGTAATCTCAAGTTTCTCATCAAAATTTGCTTTCCATTTTCATTCAATTTCAGCAAAATCTGTGTCTGCTCATTGTTCGTCACAATTTCCAATGAAGTTTGATGAACTGATGATGATTCCGTTTTTATTACTCTTCTTCTTCTTTTCGTTGTCATACACTGCATTTTCATATCCGGCACCGCTGAATTGTTCCGATACATCTCGAGTTTGCACATCATTTATAGCTTACAATTACAAAGGAGGAGAAAACGAAGAAAAAAATCTTGAAACAATTCAGAGTATGTTTGATGTGTTACCAAATGATATAACAATCGAAGGAAATAATCGTGATTACGTGTATATTAAGAAGAACTGTTCATGTTTTTCACCGATTCATAAGTATTTGACGACGACAACGTATACGGTGAGACAGAATCAAGGATCAGTTTATGATATGGTACGAGAAGCTTATGCGGAACTTGCTTATATTAACGAGTCGAATCGGACGGCTCGTTATGGTGCTGTGATTTCGTTGAGGTTGTTGTGTGGTTGTTCGAGTGGATTGTGGAATTATTTGATGAGTTATGTGATGAAAGATGGGGATAGTATTGGATCGTTGGCGAGTCGGTTTGGTGTTAGTATGGAGAGTATTGAATCACTTAATGGGATTACTAATCCTGATAATGTTACTGTTGGTGATCTCTATTACATTCCACTTGATTCAGGTTTGTGATTTTATTGAAATTCTTTCATTTTTTTGATCATTTTTTAGTGTTTAATTGCTCAGTAGAAGTTTGGGAAGTGAAAATTGGGATTTGCATTTGTTAGTTTGATAGTAAGAAGACTAAAAGTAAATCATTTGTCGCGAACTTTCGTTACGATGAATCGGTATTTATCACTTTATGTGGAAATAGGTGTGTTTTGAATCTGAATTGAGCTTAGCCATAGTGTCAAATAAGGCTATTGAGTCCAATGTGATACACCTAGAGAACACCTCATTTGGAGAAGAGAAGAACACATCCTTGAATTCATTGCATTCTAATTCACTTTTTTTTTTGTTGCTTGCACCTATAATTTCGAGTTTTTGATGTTTCGTATCTGAACAATTTAGAGAATTTTTCTTGCGTGGAATAAACTCTTTAGAGCATATGGGTTTGTAGGGAGTATGTCTATTCAATTATTTGTTTAGCAAATTTATTCGCCTGTCTATGATTGTCCTTACTCGGAGCTATTATTTGATTGCTGTCCATTTCCTGCACCCTTATCCAGTAGTAGCCTTACCTTTTTTTTTCTTTGCAGTTCCTGGTGACCCTTATCCTCAGAAGACGGCTTCTCCCGCCCCAGTTCCCGCGCCCTCTGATGAAATTGTAATAGGTATGGAAGGTTGTTGTTTTTAGCTGTTGCGTTTGGAAGTTCCGGACAAGTTACCCCGTTAGCTTAGCTAGTGGACTGTTGGAAGTATTATATTCTGCCTGATTGAATGATAAATATAATAACGTTAACTATTGTCCATAATGCAACATCATGCGACCTAGACAAGGTAGGCGTATGAAAATAAAATAAATAACATATGCAGGCTCACAACTTGTGTGAGCTTGAAGTCATGGAAACATTATTTTGAATTTGATCAAAAACAAAGTGTAGTTCTTATCCTGTATTAGTACTCTCATGTGGACCCATGTGAAGGCCAGGGTCACCATGTTGAGTTGTCTGGTTGTTAAATGTGTCAAGTTGATAGACAGAGATAAACAAGTTTTAGTTGATTGCAGGCTATAATCATGCAACTCCATTGAAATATCCGTGGCCTCACGGTCTGCATGTAATTTTTATTAGTGAATTTTTGGTGGATGGACAGTTAATGACTTATTCTTACTGTTTTTTTTTGCAGTAACTGAAGTGGATCACAGATCTCATTTTCCATATGGGTGGGTTATAGGGGGTGCTGGGTGTGCTCTTCTTCTGATTTGTGTCACCATCATCATCTGTGTCTACTGCCAAGCCTCAAAGAGTCGTGCAAAGGATCCTAATGGGAAAATCCCACACAAATTTCACATTCTTGGAAGGTCAAGTTTCTGTTGTGCTTCAGGTAGGGACTGGAAACCGAATAATGAGGAATCAGGCAATCGGCAAATCAATATTCCCAAAGGTAACATAGTTTTTATCATCATTTAGTCTTGAAAATGTCTTGGTAATGTAGAGCTTATAGTGAATGCATTTGACCTTTAAAACAGATTTACAGTATCTCTTAATTGACGCTATTTCCACCTACCAAGCCTACTCCAGCAATACGTATTGACCTATGTCTTGTAGTTATATGTAGCATGCAACACACTTACCTACTTAATTCATCTGTAAGCAACATCTTTGTTTACATCCTTGTTATCTATAATGAGATTCACGACATCGTTGTTGTGAGATATACTAATTTTAATTGGAAGGTTCACGTTAGTGTACATAGCGCTGGCTCCTTCATCAGCTTAAAATGTGTTGTAGTATGAGTGAGTTCCACAACAGAGGTGGGACTGTGGACAGAATGTTTAGGGTACATTAAGTTGTTTTCATGATAGAAAAAACCCTTGGATACTCTGTAATGAAAGGTCATAGGTCACTAAGAAACTAAAAATTTATAATTGGTATATCTTGTCCGTGCGACTTGCAGAACAACGTGATTCTCCTGGACTTGTCCTTCTATTTCGTCTACCATTTTTGTTATACAAACTAGTTACCTTATGTGAGCTCATGTTATCTTTTTCAGCTGTGGGAGCTGATGTATTCGATATGGAGAAACCCGTGGTCTTCACTTATGATGAGATTCTTTCGTCAACTGAATGCTTCTCTGATTCATTTCTTCTTGGCCATGGGACATACGGATCTGTGTATTATGGAGTTCTTCGTGACCAGGTGCGCCAATTTATTTTAGTTTGCTGATGGTGCTTTACGAGCGATTTGGTCTTTTGAAGTGGTCAAGCTACATGTGTTTCTAATGATAGATATTTTAACCCTTTCAGGAAGTGGCAATCAAGAGAATGGCTGCTATGAAAACTAAGGAGTTCCTTTCAGAGATGAAAGTCTTATGCAAAGTTCATCACTCTAATTTGGTAATGCTCCCTGTACATTTAGCCAATGCCAACGATGCTTAGACACCATCTAATTTGGAACTATATATCTGAATTGCATTTTAACCCTTGTGTCTTTTAATTATGTCAAGGTAGAACTGATTGGCTATGCGGCTAGTGATGAAGAACTGTTCCTTGTTTACGAGCATGCTCAGAAGGGTTCACTTGGAAGTCATTTGCATGATCCACACAACAAGGGTAAGAACTTCGTTTCCTTGAGGTGGCGATATAGTTCCATTTAATACCGAGTGAAATTATTTCTATATGCAACTTAAACTATGTTTTGTGTTGGACAGTAAGAATTTATTTAGTCCGAAGTTCCTGACATTTGCTACTGACTGTGTCATTCAGGTAATTCATCCCTTTCTTGGATTGTGAGGGTACAGGTTGCGCTTGATGCTGCTCGTGGTTTGGAATACATTCATGAGCACACTAAAACTCATTATGTACATCGTGACGTCAAAACAAGCAATATCTTACTTGACAATTCGTTCAGGGCAAAGGTATGGAGTTTTGACCCATCTCGATATTATCACGTGTAATTAGGATTATTTGTTGATATCATTAAATGTATCCTTTTTTGCATTTTAGATTTCAGATTTCGGACTGGCAAAGCTTGTTGGGAAAACAGGTGAAGGAGAAGCATCTGTGACAAAAGTTGTTGGAACTTTTGGTTACTTGGCTCCAGAGTAAGTGAATGTACATTTTTATGCTTTAGACCTTTGAGGTCTACCAAAACTTGCATTTGATTAAAACCTAAAAACCGTAATTTTTGGCAGATACTTGAGTGATGGGCGGGCTACAACGAAGAGTGATGTTTATGCATTTGGCATTGTACTTTTTGAGCTATTATCAGGGAAGGAAGCAATTACGCGATATGATGGCCCAGCATATAAAAACCCTGAAAGACGATCACTAGCATCTATCGTAAGTCTAGCTTTTCATTTTGTTACGAGTTAAACTTTCAACTTTCCCCTATGGCTGTCAAGAAGGCATTTGGTAGATTTCTACCTTTTGCAGTTTTCCTAAACTCATGTTACAGAGCAACAGTTCTGATATCTATACAAGCTGAAATTTGTGGTTTCAGTATTTAGGATTCCGTTTTGGGGCTTTATGTCGTGGTTGAAAGTCGTCAACTTACAGCTAGGTGGTTAAGTAAGAAAAGTAAACAAAAGATGTATTAGAAAGTTGAAACATATAAAACATCATATTTTTGAGTCTGTAAATTCATAGAAAGGGTAACAATTTTCTTTTCTTTCAATGTAACTGTGAGGAAGGGATAAAGCTCCGGTATAGTTAATAACATGTCCTGCGTGGTATATTATTGTTGAAGCACATATATAGCAACCGCAATTGTGAGAATATACCATGGAAGGAATATATAAATGATGATGGGCATTTCTTTTAGGATGTGAAGTTGCAAACAATATGCTTAAGTTATTGGCCAAAAGGCAAAGAGTTCATATGTACCGAGTTTTTTTTCTTTTTTTTCCTTTTTCTTTTTTCTGTTACAGTTCTAACTTAACTTTAAAACACTGGATTGACCAGTCACAGGGGCACTCGTATTATGAGTTGTACCCAGCATTTAACATAAAAAATGACAGTTCACCACTTGTACTATACAATTGTTAGTGCATCTTATAGCGTTTCTAATTGTTAGCTCATTTTCAGATGTTAGCGGCGCTTAAGAATTCTACAAGTTCAATGAGTATGACAAGCTTGAGGGAATGCATTGATCCAAATTTGATGGACTTATATCCCTATGATTGTGTTTACAAGGTAATTATCAACCTCTTGTTATTCGTTTCAAACTATGTGTATTATGCAAGAATGCGAAATATGCATGCCAACTATCGGATAATAGGTTTACTCCCTTTCCGAGGTCAATATCAACTTATTTATACTGTGATGAACAGAACATGGCAAGGAGAAATGAAAATCATTAGATACTCGATATCTAGGATGGATGTCCAAGAACTGTATTTCATATTTTTGTTCCTTAGGAGTGTTTTAAAGTCAGGACTTGAAATGAGAAAGAAAGAAATAGAAAATAGAATTACCTATAATTGATTTTCCCATGCATAATACTCTTGAATCGTATCCCTATTATGTTACTTGTTACCTGTGGTCCTCTGGGTATTCCGCAAGCTTTTCTACGGCCAAAATTTCTGCAGCTGATGACACACACCTACAGCACTAGATTCAGTGTGATACAAATAAGAGGTGTCACCTTGACATCAAAACAGTGACTTTTCAGTGGGTATTCTGTAAGTGAGGTTGCCTATCCAAAGATAATATTCAAGGAAGAGAAAACAATCATAGAGGAAAATAGAAGAAGAAAGAACTGAAGTTGTTCGGAACTCACCTTTGATTTGTTTGAATCAAAGTTGCTCATTTTATAACTCTCTCCTGATTTTTTTTGTAGAACATCTGATCTCCTCTTTGTTGTGTTGTTTACAAATTTTGTGTAGGTTGCTATGTTGGCAAAGCAGTGTGTCGATGAGGATCCAATTTTACGGCCAGACATGAAACAAGTTGTAATAACGTTATCACAAATCCTTCTATCATCTGTAGAGTGGGAAGCAACCCTTGCAGGAAACAGCCAAGTATTTAGTGGACTTGTGCAAGGAAGATAGAGTAAATTTTCAGTTTCTTCTTGTTTCACCAATCAGTCGACACCGTATCTTCTTTTCAGTGTGTATACAGTTAGCAGCTAAGTGCTTGAAAAGATAGTTATTATGTATCTTCTTTCTTTTTTCCTTCCTTTTTTTGTTGTCAATTCTTTTCAAACTTTTCTTGTATTCTTTTTAGGTTTTTACTGTAATGTTTGGCTTTTTGTCTGTGAGAAGTTTTTTCCGAATGTAATTTAAAAGTAAAGATGAACAATTTATGATGAAGGGTTTCATTTCTTTTCGTCCAAGAACTGTGATATCATTTTAGAGAAATGATGAATGTGATGAAACTGTCTAATGAATATAGCTAATGCTTATAGAGCTTGCTGGTTAATACTATTGATAAACTCCTTTACTGATAATGCTAGTATGGATGGGGATTAACTTTTTCTGGGTTCCTATTGTTTTCTTTACTCTTTGATACTTTTACCGTCATTTCATTTCTTTTGTTTTTCCTTAATGGTGGAAGACAGCATTTAAACTTTTACTTTGTACCCGGGAAAGCGATAATCCCGCAATTTGGGCGGCTAACTAAAATCAAGGATCATCTTTTCTCTTCACTTTTTTGATTTTATAGCCATTACCATCATGATTGATACCATGAGCAGAAGATAGGAAACCCCACAGGCCACAGGTCATTCAAGAAAATCAACAAAGTTCAAATGACCTGGCAGAACATACCTGTTAAACAAAACCATCTTTACAAAGCAAGCTAGTTGTGAGCCAAATAGGTATACTAGGAATACACACAGAGGAAAACATAAGATAGAATTATCCAACCGAAAGTCTCATTGCCTTGTATGAAGCACTTCCACAAGGGGGGAATGGAATATAAAATGGATGACAATTTCTTCTTTTCTCCTTGGGCATCTTTCTCTTTATTCCTTGCACAGCTATCTTCCTTTCTCACTTCTCATCATTTTCTCTTAATATAAGTTTCTCTCTTTCATTTTGTTTCTGCATCAAACTTTAACACGAATACAGGAACAAGAGACACAATGGGGTGCTTCTGGAATTTTAGTCGTCAGAGTTCGAAAAATCCTGCACTTGAAACTGCAACTGCATCAGACCAAGTTGCCAGAATACCGAAAGAGGAGTTGTTGTTACAAATCCCAGGATGTACAGTTAACTTGGTTCAAGAAGGAGAAACTGTAGAAATTGCTCAAGGATACTTTAATCTCGTTAAGCTCTCTGACGAGAATGTTCCTCTAGCTATTTTAGTTAAAGTTGGTGATGAACTTCAATGGCCTTTAACGAAAGACGAACCAGTGGTAAAACTGGATGAGCTTGATTACCTGTTTTCGTTGCCGATGAAAGATAAAAGTCTCTTGAGTTATGGCGTTACTTTCTCTCAACAAAATGGTAGTACTTTAAGTAATCTTGATTCATTTCTAAAAGAACACTCTTGCTTTTCTGGCTTTTCTTCTTCCACTACCAAAACAACTTCGGATTTTCGGCCTCTTAACTGGGAAGAGTTTGCACCAAGGATTGAAGATTATAATGGAGTTCTGGCGAAAGCAATAGCAACTGGAACTGGTGAGATTATTAAAGGTATTTTCAGGTTGAGCAATGCCTACACCAAACAGGTAAAAGTTTGTTTAGATATTCTGTCTGTCAACTGAGATTGGTTAGACAGCCAACTGATTTAAATGCTAAACTGCTACATGATAAATGCAGGTTCAAAAGGGAGGTGCCATGATTATAACCGAAGCAGCTGAGGAAAAGAAAGGAAACTTAGGAATGGAAAACAACAGCAACAAGAAAACTACAAATGGTACAAAGAAGAAGAGTGGACTCAACAAGGGTTTAAAAAGGTATATCAACATACAGTAAAACAACTACGAAATAAGAAATAAGTAACTTCTACGAGAAATAATATTTCCCAAATCCAGTTTCGTCCTTCTTTACTGTGTTGTTTTCTGCGCACTCTTAAACATAAATCTGACTATAGTAGCAACCGTCAAGTATACAAGATGTAACATACTAAGATGCTTTGCTGTTTATCAGGGTGAGGACAGTTTCAAAGATGACAGAGAAATTAAGCAAGACTGTGCTTAATACAGTTGGATATGCCACTGGGTCAGTAATGGGACCAATAGTTAGATCACAAGCTGGTAAACAATTTCTAGCTATGGTTCCTGGAGAAGTCCTCTTGGTTTCGCTAGATGCTGTCAGTAAGTGAAACACTAACCTTTGCAGGTAGAGAAATTGCAATATCTGTCAGTTTTAAGTGACAGAAAATGATTTTAGTTTCTTTCTTGAGATTGCAGACAGGATTTTTGATGCAGCTGAAGTTGCCGAAAAACAAGCTCTTTCTGCTACATCCAAAGGTGCAAGTAGCATGGTCAGCAATAGGTAAGAAAACTCAAGAATTACAATCACCCTACCGCTGAAATCAAAAACCCATAGACTAGCGACACTTATGTGCGACTCATCTCTTAAATGATAAACCGCTCTACAAGTTGAGGGAACCCGTAAACTTATAAACTACCCAATTCTATCTTACACGATGCGGGACTAAGGTTCTAACACATTCTACCTTCTAGTTGCATCCATGTAAATTTACTTCAGTTCCCCCCTCTTTCTGTGTCCTCTATAAGTGTTAGTTTTGCTACTGCCTACTAACTGGCTATTTTTCAACTTATTGGAAACAGATATGGAGAAAATGCAGGTGAGGCAACAGAGCATGTATTTGCCACTGCAGGGCATGTTGCAGGAACTGCGTGGAACATCTTTAAAATCCGAAAAGCAATCAACCCTGCATCCTCTGTTACCTCAGGAATAGCGAAGAGCGCAATAAAAAAGAAATAACCTTTGAAAGCATGACTAACTCCCCACGGTCCCTGCAATTCTATTCCTGAACCGAGCATGGTTCAGATTGCTAGTGTAACTTGTGCATTATTGAAATGTAAACTGTATAACTCCTGTAAGACTACTTCTTTAAGCAACTTCCAATTATAATTTATATTCAGTAACTTTTCTTCTGACTGATTGCTCTCGTCTAAGAAATTTCTAGTTCTTAATGAAATTTTTTTGTTCCTAATCATAAACCCTCATTGAAATTTATTAATGCTTGGTTTTCTCACAGAGTGACACAGAGTGAAATAATAATATAATTCATATAGGAAACAGAAATTAGACGGTGGTCGAGAATATGAAGAAAACAATATTTGATTGAATGGAGGTAACTCCTTTATTGCGTCATTACAGTACATACATTCAAAATACGAAATAATGCTGGAATCATATGGGGTAAATAGAGCCCCATTATTACAATAATACAATAAGGAGATGTCAAGCACACTTCTAAACGAGTAAACTAGGGAAAAACATCCTGCTAAGGTTGGTAGGTTTCAAGTACTTTTGGCGCAATGATCCTTGATATAGCAAAAGGTTTCATGTAGAGACTTTCTTCCATTTACCAGATGCTATAGGAGCAAATATACTTGAAATAAGACAAGGAAGAGAATATGTACCTATATTACTTGCACAGTGACGCTAGTATGCGGCGCGGAGGGTTGAATGGTCTTCGAGAATGGAGAACAGCCAAGTTGTCAATAAGTAAAACGTCGCCCTTCTGCCAGGGAATGGCAACACATTCCTCCTCTTGGAGTTTAAGACACTCATGTATGACATCAGATGGCAAAGGGGTACCATCCCCAAATGTGACTGCCTTCACGGGATCATTGCGGCCATCCTTCCAACCTGTATACGCAGCAACCATACTATTAAACCAAATCTTGCGGCCCCTTGTTTTGTCATATTTAATAGCTGGGATCGGACCCATGATTGATTTCACACCATCCTCTGTCCATTCCAACTTCATACCTAATCGAGCAGCCCTGTAACAAGTTAAGCAAGTTAGAGAGTCAGATAGAGCTAAAAATCTCATTCACCCAGGAGACTTATACCAATAGAAAAAAACTGCATAATGACATCTTTTCCAATTTTTAGAACAACCCTGTAAATAAATGAAATCTAAGCAAAGAGAGGTACCCTAATCGTCTGTGTAACTAGTTTTAAAATGAATGGCCTTTTCATTATAAGTCATCTATTTTAACCATAAATTGCAGCGCAGGTCGTTATTTATATAATAAAAGCTTGTGATGCTCAAGCACAAGACCCCTACCATTTTTATAAGACAAAGATGGATAACTTTTGAATTACTAATAATGAGAAAACCTAAACAACTAGACATGAATGTTGGTATGAATCCATTACTGATAAGATAATTGCATTTTAAGGGTCAAGGTCTATAGCATTAGATTAGCACCTTGGATTATAACTAAAATTTGATTATAGATATCTTTAAGTTTAATCAGATAGCAAACCTTTCTTCAGCTATGCTTTTATCTTTAGTCAAGAACGTAGACTGCCACCCGCGTCCAATAGGTGACGAAGGATCATCTTCAGCCCCCAATATCCTAGTATATATCAAACCATCCCTGTCTAGTTTCTCCACAAACTCCGGGAATCTCACTTTCATCTTCTCATAGATGACATGACTAAGAACTATTGGAGTTTCTCCCCCATTTCCAGGCTCTTCCTCACAATAAAAAAACAGTTTTGATGGGTACTCAGGTACCTGTTAAAGTGCAATAAACTCATAATCCCTTACAAAGAATTCAAATGAACTAACAATTTTTCACCAAATCCTATCCTAAAAACAGCACAATCACAATGAAATGAACCATAATTTCTACCCACCAATAAGAAAATAAGTAAATTGCATAAAACAAAGCAAGACCCATGTAAAAAAGAAGTAAAAACCTGAGCCATTTCATGATGAAAAGGGATTTTCTGATCAGGGGGAGACTCATTAGCAGTAAAAACCCTCCCAACAATATTAGTTCTAGGAGCAGCACCACCAACATAAGGTAATTCATCATACCCAAAAGCTTCAACAACTTGATTAAAATCAGAAGCTGTATATACAGGAAACCCTCTTAATAAAAGAGCTCCATGTATGTGTACAAGTGATTCTAACCATGGTTTTTGGTGTTGGATGGTGTTAATGAAATCAGAAAAATTCAATGTTTTCTTTGATGTGATGATTGATGGGAAGTGATTATTGGTAGTACCATTGATGAGTTTCTGGTATGTTGGGAGTTTAATTTCAGTGAAACTGGAAACTTCTTCAGTTTCTTCACCTGACATTGGTTTTGAGTCTAGGTTCATTAGATACTGACTGAGAGCTTTGTTTTGAAGATTACTGGCTGGGGACCGGGGACTGGGGACTATATAGTAGTTTTAGTTTGGGCTTCTTGATAAAGTACTCTTACTTTTCTCATTACACTAAAAAAGTACCCCAGTTTTTTAGAATTTGTTAAAGTACCCCATTTTATTCAAAATGCAAATTTTATACAGTTAAGTGTTAGGTGGGAGTTATCTTTCCAATTAAAAGTCCTATTTACCCCTGAACTACATCTCCTTGGTGGGGAGGGTAAATGATCCGACGATCCTGAAAACGATGTAATGATTCTGAAGGGGGCTCGACGAACCTGAAAGCGTTGTCACGATCCTGAACCGGGCTCGACGAACCTAAAACAATGTTATAGAAGGTCGATTTTCCTCCAACCAAAAACCCCAAAACACTTGAAATGATGAACCATTTTTGGGAAATGATGTAACGAATATGAAAGCGGTGTAACGATCCTGAACCGGACTCGACGAACCTAAAAAAGATGTAGAAGATCAATGTGGCAATAAGTAAAGGGCAAATATGTAAAGTGAATTAGTCTTAACTAACACTAGATGGAAAAACTAACAAATTTCAAAATAACGGCGGTTTTTTTTTTGGGTTCCTAAGAGAGGGGTACTTTATCAAAATTATCTTTTAGTTTTGGATCCCTTAGAGCTAGCACTATGGTTGCCCTCATCCCTTCCCTATCCCTCATATGTAGGGAAACAACCAAAAAACCATCCACTATGGTCTCCCATATCCCTACATGAGTAGGGATATCCCTCACTTTCCCTACTTGGAGGATCACATCTGATCCGCTTTGTAGGGAAGGGAAATCACACGGTTACTCAGTTGTCGTATTTTTTTACGCTTTACGGATACTGAGTAGCCGTAGCTTTTTTCACGGCTAATGAGTATCCGTTTCGGTAAAAATATTTGTTTGACCTTTTTTTCGTTTACACCTCTCTCACACCCGATCCTAACCATCCATCATTAATAACGACTCTATTTTCTCCACCGTTGAATCCCAATGGTCATTTTTTCAAATTCCTCTATAAATACCACTCTAATTCTCACACCAAATCACACCAAATCAATTGATTTCTTATTTCTTATTCTTTACATCAATTGATTTCTTATTTCTCTTCTTCTTACTATACTTCTTTGATTTTTATATTTATCTTCTACTACTCAAGTTTTTATATTTTATTTTGATTCAAAATGGTTAATAATTTTGTTATACGGGAAAAGATTGATCTTATTGCTGCCTTTATTTATGTTAGTATGGATGAAATTGTGGGTTCGGGACAGAAAACCGCTATGTTTTGGATACGTATTCACCAAATTTTTGTCGAACGCAACGACAATCCTAATGGAAGAGATTGGGCAGCCTTAAAAACCAAGATGAAGCAATAAAAAAAGATGTCAGAGAATTCGTTTCCATTCTTAACGCTATATATCGGCAAACCAAAAGCGGTGCGAGCCACGAAGATTTGGTAAGTTCTATTATTGTTGTTAAGTTTTCCATATAGTTGGTGATGTTTTTAATAAACAAAATTTTTCATACAAAATTTTTCAGACAAAAGAAGGTCGGGAGCAATTTCAGTTTCAAACAGGACAACCATTCAAGTATGATGCATGTTATGAAATGTTTAGAGAAAAGGTCCCGGGATTTAATTATGAACTCACTGTGGGCCAAAACAATGAGTTGTTTAATAATCATCGTGACTTTGTAGCAGTCGAAGATGGTACTGAAGTTCTTCCTAATGGAAAGACTCGTTGGAATTACAAGTATAATGCACGTCTTATATGAACAAAAAAAGCCAAAATGCAAGCTAGACAGAAGAAGGATCGCGAGCAATGTATATTTAGAGAAGGTGATGAGGGAACATCTTCAATTAAGATGGAAGAAGATAGGATCTATCAACAAAGTTCTAGTATTTTGGAGTATCTTAAGTCAACAAAGTGCTAGTATTTTGGAAGAAGATGAATCAATATGAAAATCGAAAGGGGATAAAAGGGGTTTGAAAGGGTTTTGAGAGGATGAAAAACTAGAGAAGAAGAAGAAGTGGGAAATATGAGCGAGTTTCTGAGGACTTAAACCTATAAAACGGCTACTCAATATCCATATTGGTCAAGTCAACGAGTTGGCTGATACGTCTACTGAGTAGCCGTTTGTCACTATTCATACGGCTAATGAGTAGCCGTATCATGTAGGGAAGGGAAAAGAGGGCACCATAGTCAGGTTGCCTTCCTTGTGCTATCCCTTCCCTACATATAAGGGATAGGGAAGGGATACCAAGCACCATAGTGCTTGGCCTTAGAGCAACTGCAATGGTGCGAGTATAACCAAAGAGCAAAAACCCAAAAAAAAATAATACTAAAAAATTTGGTTTACTTTGTGCTGCCACACTATGGTGCACGAGCAAAATTTGGTCGAGCGCACATTATACCCCTACCTGGTTCAAACGTGGTTTAAACTTGAGTTTGTTATCAAGCGAACATTATAAGCTCGCCTCTCTTTATATTGGACCATGACTGAAAAAGATGTATAATATCCGCCCCACCATCAAACGGACTTTTAAACTGCGTCTGGATTATGTGCGTAGTTTATACATCCGTCCCGCTCCAAATAAACTTTTAATCTGCGCCTAGTATCCAGCGAACTTTTAACCAAGAATACTTCGGATGTTCGGCCTCTTAACTGGGAAGAGTTTGCACCAAGGATTGAAGATTATAATGGAGTTTTGGCGAAAGCAATAACAACTGGAACTGGTGAGATTATTAAAGGTATTTTCAAGTTGAGCAATGCCTACACCAAACAGGTAAGAAAATGTTCAGAATTTGTTAACTGAGATTAGTAAGACAGCTTACTGAGTTAAATGCTAAACAACCACATAATAAATACAGGTTCAAAAGGGAGGTGCGATGATTATAACCGAAGCAGCTGAGGAAAAGAAAGGTAACTTAGGGAAATTCCTATGAGAATGAACAAACCCATATTTTTGTTGAGCCATGTGGATGTCCAAACTAGTTTTTCCATTATGGTAAAGCACTGGGCATTAGATAACTAAGTGCGTGAGCGAAAGACAAACGCTGGCGTTTGTAGGTAAAGCGTAAGCGTTGGTAGGACAAGAGTTGGAGCTCAAAGCTTCAACGCGGCGCTTTAACATATGACGCTGGCGTTTGTAGCTAAAACACCAACGAGTAGTTTTTTAAAATTCAAAATTCACTTTTTACCTCTATAAATTACCATCAATTTCAAACAATTCACTCACACCAAAATTCACTTCTCTTGAATTTTCTCTGTAATTGCAGGAAATCCTACAATACACACCTCACAAGAATTCATAATATTCAACACATCTTTAAGATCAACAATCAATCTCTTTATTAATTGAGTTATAAATTTTACAAGAAAGAAATGAAATCAAGAATATAATTGCTACTCTATACTTTCTCTCTCCTCTAAACTTTCTCTACACTCTAAAAAGATCTCTCTCTTCCTTAAGCCTGTTCGGCTCTTTATATAGGACATTACATGGTGGATGACAGCTAAGCTGTCCTTTATTTTCGGATCTGGCTTGTGACATTCTCGCAAGTGTACAAATGTTAAATCTCGCAATACTCCTAAATCTCGCTAGGTCTTCACATCTTTCTCGTGCTCAGGATGTCGTCATCCATTACGTCATTTTTATTACCAATCTGCGATATCTTCGCAGTGTGTCGTTTATGGATTTCGCAAGAGTCTTGGTGTTGCGATATTCTGATCCTACATCTTGCCTCTTCTCATGTCTTCTCTGCGAAGGAGAGAATGTCATGAGAATTAATACTTTCAAAATGCCGCAGCTGTTCATTTCTTTCCCTAAATTTTCTCGCATTGACAGATTCCATGAATTAAGCATAACCGTTTACACGTGTTAAATATTCCCCTATTCACCGGCACATTAAATGCTAACCGGTCATCATCTTTTGTCTATTTAAGAAGAGATCCATCATAAGAATATTTTCTTTCTTTTACTTCGTCTTCTTCATCTCTACATTCTCTGTGAATTTTCTTTTTGTCGTCTGTAACTTTTTACTACTGTCATCTTTCCATAAATCCTCTCAATCTTTCTGCTACTGTTCCTATGGAGCCATCAAGGTTTGTTGATTTTGCTGAAACTGATCTTCTTAGGATTGATTTCTTCTACTGAAATTGTTTCTATTTCATATTGTTCATCTTTGAATAATTCCCATACTGTTTCTGTTTCAGCAAAAACACTTCTAGCACCAAGTTCACAATCCAAAACCCTAATGTTCCCAAGAGTTCGCAGCAAAAAATCATTGTGAACAAAAGAAAGCCTGCGAATAGCAAGGTATTAAGAAACACTTATTCTTTTAATAACAATATTGCCTTTGTTTCTTATTTGACTTGTGATTCGCAGGGTGATGGAAATGTCGATAGGCCCCCCAAAAGATCTCGCCACCCTAAAAATGTTGAAACTTTGTTCCATTTCCTCTGTTTAAGCTTTCAACACCTCCTGCGATATCTTAGCAAGTTGAATCCCCTCTTCTTATTTGCGAAAATGTCGCTGCAGATTTTCCCCCTGTAACTGACCCTTCTATTAATGAAATTCCTCGTGATAATCCTGTCGCGAATGAACCCTTATCTTCTTCTGCTGTCAATGCCTCTTCTCTGGACACTGCCTCAGCCCCAATCATTAACCTTCATCAAATTTCATCTTCAGATGACATATCTATGGCGAAAGATGATTCAACTCTCCCACCTTCTGCCATCATCACTTCTTCATCCGAATCTCCCCCTTTTACTAAAGAAAATCTGGAAGGGATAGATATCGCTTTCAAGGCTTTATCAGATATTCTGGATGATGTCAAGAAAGTTTCTATTGATCCTATCAAATCTGGCGTCTGCGAAATTTTAAGTAAATACTTTGGCTCTGATAGAATGGCTTCGCAGACATCCTTAAAAAAGGAAGATGAAACTTTGAAGAATAACCTCCAGGCCATGACCTTGAAATGTGACACTCTTCATTTAGAAAATCAAAAGCTTCAGAATGTTTCACTGGATCGTGAAAATCTTCGCAAGAAGAATGAGAAACTAAAAGGTAAATGTTTTTTTTTTTTTTTAAAAAAAAAAAATCCCTTGGCCCTTTAAGCTCTAAACCAGAAACGAAAAATGGAGATATATCAGTTTGAATCCGTCGCCGAAGAAGCTCGAATGGATAGAGATGCTTGGATGGATCAATATAACCAATTAGATAATCTTCATACGTACTCTGTTGATCAAATAGATAATCTTACCAAGGAGAATGCTCAATTAGTCCGTAAGTAAAACTTATTAAGTAGTGAATTATCTCACCTCTCTTACTTTTTGACTAAAGCTA
This sequence comes from Papaver armeniacum, assembly GCA_023531295.1. Taxonomy (NCBI): domain Eukaryota; kingdom Viridiplantae; phylum Streptophyta; class Magnoliopsida; order Ranunculales; family Papaveraceae; genus Papaver; species Papaver armeniacum. The sequence goes on along the minus strand of JAJJWW010006371.1, from coordinate 372,761 downwards.
ATCTGGAGTTGGAAACTTTATCAGATGAGAATGAAACCCCATCTCAAGAGAAGCGAATTCTTTTAAATAAGGCGGCGATCTCTTCGAAAGAACTTAACATTTGCCAAAAAGTATGTAATGATCAAGAACGATCCCTCTGCTAATTGAGAAATAAACTCAAAGAAGTAACAAAATCATCTTCTCACTTGAGAGATAAGCTTATTCAAGGTAGAATAACTTTAAGCATAAAGGCAAGTCAACTCAAAGATCAATACTCCAAGATAGAAGAATCCTACACTTCTCTTGCGTAGGAAAACACCTTACTCATTTCTAGTGAAAAGAGTTTGTGATCTCGACTGAAAGGTTTGGTTGGAGATAAATTTGATAATGCCATGGATCACTTGGAGAATATTTGCTTGGCTTTAACTCAATATCTTATCTCGCAAAAGGAAGGTAGTCATAAAATTTGACTGCCTCAAACATTTTTTCTTTGTTAAGTCTTTTTATTATGTCTTCCTTGCGAACCTTTCGCCTGAATGATTTTCTTTGTTCTTTGTTTTTGCAGAATCTGAGAAAGATCTTCGCTCTTCCTTTTCTACTTTGGAATCTAGCTATGCCAAGGTTCACAAAGAGAATGCATTACTTGCCTCTACTCTTGCTCGTTCTCGCGATCAGGCAGAAAGAAGATTTGATTATCTCGCTTACTCCAAAGATATCCAAAGTAGGAATCACTAGAAGGCACTTCATCGCCAGGTTCTTCTCAGGGCTGAAGTTCTTGTGAATGATATCTTATTGTCCAAATCTCTTTCCCCTGTATCTGTCGAACCTTTGGAAGTAGATGATGATGAAGTTCCTGGTTCTCCTGATAGTGATTATCATTATGAAAGTGGCGAAGATTTCGCAAATGAAGAGGAGGTTCCTCCTAATGATGAAATTGTCGATAATAATCCGGATGAAGAAGAAGTTGGAATCAACCAGAATGAAGAAAGGATTGGCGAAGCTGAAAAAGCCAGCGAAAAAGCCAGCGAAATCGAGAAAGATGGTGAGAGTGATAAAATTAGTGAAGGACGTCCATTATCTCCTTCTAGCGAAAAAGTCGATGTTGAGGCTTAAATTTCTTTTGTAATTTTATTTCTTTGAACTATTTCATCTGTATAACTTCTTGCATATGGTGCACTTTAATCATCTTTGAGATGCATTTACTCTTTTATTATTGTTCTTACTAGTGAGAAAGATAATGTTCATTGTTTAATAATTCCCATACTGCCTCTCATTATCTTTCTTGCGATGGATGACCTGCATAAATAATAGTTAGTTCTTATAAATCTTTTGTTGAATCATGTGGTCTTATTTTTCCTTCCTAGTTAAAGGTCTTATTGTGCCACCTCTTGTCATTGCGACAAAATTGCAGGACGTCTTTGCATTTTCATGTAAAAACCCATTGATCTTGCCTTAACTCTTTTTTTTTTTTTTTTTTTTTTGAAATTTTTGTTGCGACAATATGACAGGCCTAAAAATTCTTGCGAAAATAAAGCCCCATGACATTGCCGTCTTGCGACGAAATCGCAGGACGTCTTTACACTTGCATGCAATGACCCATTGATCTCGTCTTATCTTCTCTTTTGTATTATTGCCTCTTCAGGATTGTCGCACAAATATGACAAGCCTTGATACTCCCGTGAGTAAAAAGCCTCATGACATTTGCGTCTTAAGACACTTATCATCTCCCTAATGGAGGGTGCCGCCCTTATCTTCCCCCTGGTTTCCCCTTCAAGGAGGCGTACTTCTGCCATACAAGGCTAGCTCCTCCCATCCGGTCTTAACAACAACCAGTTGTTTTCGCAGCCTCTTATCCCTTTTGCCTATAGGGCTTATGGTTACGAGACTGCACCCTAAGTGGAGTTTTCTTCGGGTCGAGTGCAGCATAAGCCAAGACTTGCCAAAAATGGCCGAGACACTTCAAATGCCCCAGGCACTCTTGGCTCAACCGTGTACCTCGGCGCCTTGATCGAATGCTGACTCCTTAGAAGAGACCCTCGCCGTCGTCCAACCCGAGTCATAAGCTTAGGTTGAAAATCCGATTACCTCTCCTGGATGGGCTTTATTGACCCCAAATCTCCATGACTCAGGTTCCATGGGCGGTGTAACCTTTTCCCTGAGCCATGTCAACATGTACCCCATTTTATGACGTACTTTAGGTCTTACATCTGCCTCTTGCAAAATTTTGATTTCGCGAACTAGGGTGTACGCCATAGCAGGTTCGCCCCTTTCTGATATTTCATTGATCTTTGATTATCTCTTGTCGTTATTAGTGCGAAATTTTCGCATGTTCTTTCTTTGTTTTGTATAATCTCGCAATAATTCTTTCACAAGATTTTCATATAAATCCATTTTGCTTCAATCATACATCATTTCGCAGTCTAATCTTTCTCCACAATCTTTTACGAGTAATATCTCTTCAAGTATAACCTGTTCCATGGTCTATCGAGTTTGTGGCCCACATCTTTACCCTCAGGGTCCATCAATCTATATGCTCATGTTCCAACTATATCCTTAATGATATAAGGTCCATCCCATTTTTTCGCAAGTTTTCCCCCACTTTCTCGCTGATATATCGGTGTTTCTCGCAGCACCAAGTCACCTGGTTGAAATTTGCGTGTTTTAACACGTTTATTATATTCTCGGGTTAACCTTCCCTGGTAATTTTCCATATGTTGTAGAGCTCTTTCTCTTTTTTCTTCTAATTCATCTAGCTTGGTTAAAATAATACCCGCACTAAGATTTTTCTCCCAGGCTTCTCTCTTTGTTGTTGGAATAATAACTTCTGTTGGTAGCACAGCCTCAACTCCATATGTTAAACAGAAAGTTGACATTCCCGTAGCTTCTCGCCTGGTTGTGTTGTAAGCCCATACTGCATTATGTACTTGTTCACACCATGCTCTATTAGCGCTTTGAATGGAAGATACGTCAAATGAAGATAAAAAGGAGGCCAAAACTTGTACTCGATTTTTATTGAAGTTGTTTAGTACGTTTTATTATTTCCTAAGTTTATATCTTGCAAAAGAATTGGCATCAATGAATGAAAATATTTAGATTTTAAAATAGAGATTTCCATTTCAGATTAAGCGAAATTTATTACAATTTAAACTTGCAAATAACATCAAACTACATTTTAATAAACCACAACAAAAACATCAAACTACGTCAAATCCAGCGACATTCTATTTGTAGAGTTCATAACATTCAAAATGCATAAACTCTCTTCCGCTTTCTTCAGTAAACTTGGTCTGAGTGATGGTTTTCTGTAAAACAGATAAACAACAAGTTCAGATATTTATGATGCAGTTGATCAGTAAGGACAAAGGTAAGATAGTCACCAATTCTTCGTTGGATAATCCAGAATAGCTACGGTGAACCATCCACAAAACTTCCGTATAATGTTTGACTTCCTTAGTGATGAATGCAATTCTTAGTTCTAGGCTCTTACCATTTCTTATGGTTTCGGTCCGCGATGCTACAAAATGTCCCAATACTCTTTCCCAGAAATAATCATTATTCATTGGTCTCATCAAACGATGTATCCAACATCGAACAAGAGTAACATCTTCTTCCATTGTAAATATCGGGAGCGGCATTCGAGTGCAGTACAAATGTGATTGATATGGACCATCTTTTAGAATTCTAAAACACGCTTCATAACGAAAAGGTTTGTCGTGAGCTTCCTCCCAATTATCAAGAGCTGTTTGGATCACTTCATCTTCAATTACACCGATGAACTTTTCTCGATCAATTTCCATTACCAGAGCAACAAATGGCTGGACTCTAAGCCTAATAGATTGATAACGAGCACACAATCGATGAGCATATCGGTTTCCTGGGTTTCCCGTCAGTGAGACGAACATTGAAAAAACGTTCTCCCAAAAAGAACCGTCTTGAAAGAACATACCAATGATTACCCTATGAGAAAAATATGCTTTTCATATAGTTATATCCTCTTCTTCAGCATACTTGGGACCACGATTTCTAACAAACATTTTTGCAGAGTGAGAGGGATTAAAGTTTTATAAAAGAAGAATAAGAAGAAGATGTGATTTTGGAGATGGGAAGAATGGAATTTATAGGTCGAAAAAGAAAATCGAGCCGTTGGCGTTTGTAGTAAAACCACGCGACTTTAATAAAACCGCCCGTTTGAAAGACTTTTATGCATTTGCGGACTTCTTATGAAGAAGACACATATGGAAGGCATTTCTGGGAATGTCCTAATTATTTTTTGGTGGAGTGGGCTGATTGAAGTTGAAGGACAAATCGATTCACTATGGTATTATGTTATTTAATTTGTTGTTTATTTTGTGTTATTACGAGTATCTAAAACCATCAATATCATAAGTAATTTAAATTTTTCAAACAATTCAACATTGCACCATCAATTTCATAAATAAAAACATACAGCATTGAACAACCACATCATACATGAAAATAAAAGAAATACATTAAGTTAAAACAACTACTACATAGGCGTCAATTCTCGGCGGGTGGTGGAATTCCTAGGGCGATGTAGGGATCATATCTGTCGAGCACCCTAAGAATATTGAAACAAGCATGGAAGTCGAAAAGACGACCGCAGTGAGATGCTTGCTATATCGCTAGAGTTCTGGGCAACACTTCATGTTCGGCTTCACCGTTGAGCTTATTTTGGTGATTCTCCATTAGTTGGGCGACGGACTCCAATACATTCATACTAATTACACTAAAACGATGCTGCAATGCGTGAGAATCACGCCCATGGATGTTCCCAGTTTCAGCGGTGAACATTCTGTAAACTTTCTCCCAGAAATTCAACGTCGAATCGGCAACATTACTCATGACAACATCTTGTGTGTGAAAAACAAAGGCTCTACAAATAGCTAAATCCTATTGTTTAGTGAATCTAACACCACGAACTCTGGGAGGAATTTTTGTAAATGATTTGAGAGTGAAGAATGTGTAGAATGTGTGAATTTGGAGTTGAAAAGAGGAGTATTTATAGAACTCAAAAATTATAGCCGTTAGATCACAAGAGTTTCTAGCCGTCCAGATTCAGCCGTTGGCGCTTCTATGACAAATGCGCGCTGGAAGGACAAACACCGGCGATTTAGTAAACATCGCGCGTTGCCGAGGAAAACGCCGACGCTTGTGTCTCAAACGCCAGCGTTTGAGGCAAGCTCGCCCGGCCTATCATTAAACGCTCGTTACATCCTCCAACTCAATGAACAAACCAACAAATTTGTTGGTTTGAACATCCATTTTTCATGTTTGTTGAGTCCATAGTGGGAGCAAAATGAACAAACTTGATGGTTTGTTCATCCCATATGAACTACTCTTAAGAATTGTAAACAACAACAACAACAAGAAAACTACAAATGGTACGAAGAAGAAGAGTGGACTCAACAAGGGTTTAAAAAGGTATATCAACAACACACAGTAAAAGAAATACGAAATAAGTAACTTGTACAAGCAATAATATTTCCCAAATCCAATTTCATCCTTCTTTTCTTTGCTTGTTTTCTGCGCACTCTTAAATATAAATCTGACTAGAAATAGCGACCATCAAGTATAAAAGATGTAACATATTAAGATGTTTTGTTGTTTTACAGGGTAAGGACAGTTTCAAAGATGACAAAGAAATTGAGCAAGACTGTGCTTAATACAGTTGGGTATGCCATTGGGTCAATAATGGGACCAATAGTTAGATCACAAGCTGGTAAACAATTTCTAGCTATGGTTCCTGGAAAAGTCCTCTTGGTTTCGCTCGATGCTGTCAGTAAGTAAAACACTAACCTTCACACATAAAGAATTGCAATATCAGTCAGCGTTAAGTGACAGAAAATGATTTTAGTTTCTTTCTCGAGAATGCAGACAAGATTTTTGATGCAGTTGAAGTTGCTGAAAAACAAGCTCTTTTTGCTACATCCAAAGCTGCAAGCACAGCGATCAGCAATAGGCAAGGAAACTCAAAATGCAATCACCTTATCTTTCATTGTCGCTGAAATCAACACTCTATCCCATAAACCGTCCTACAAGTTGAGGGAACCCATAAACTTATAAACTACCCGATTCCCCACTAAGGTCCTAACACATTATACCTTCTAGTTGCATCCATGTAAATTTTTTACTTCGGTAACAGCTCTTTCTGTTTTCTTTATGAGGGTTGTTGAGGGGTGATTTCAGATTTAGGTTCTACCCGTCCTAGCTACACCAAATGACCTCACTATACCAAGAATAGTAAGAGAGAGAGTTGCCTTTCTATTGTACCTTGTCCTTTCTTATATAGGCTTTCCCAAAAGCCCATATTTTTATTACATCATGACACATGTCCTAACCTTCCTTAATTATTCTTAATGCCATTCCTTAATATAACCTCCTTCTTCTTTCTTAATTCCTTTCTTGTCCTTCTTTTCCTCATGGGTATTTTCCCGCTTGGGCTTGGGTTTAGACCCCAAGTTCCCATATCTCATACTAAACTCACCTCCCTTCTTAGGGACACCCTTAGCCCGTTAAGGGGTATTTTTTCATGTATCAACATTAGTGCCCTGACTATTGGGTCAATTATTAGATGACTCAATAGTCAAATCCCTGTACACCCTTGGTCGCCACGTGCCGTTGGAAACGGGGCGGCTACTGCATCATTTATGGTGATTTTTTTTTCCTTATATAATAGTGTTGGGCTTTGAATCCGATTATCAACTTCAAATTTTCGTTTCCATTTCCTTCTTTTCCTGTCAGATACTTTGCTCAGATGGCTCACTCCCTTCATGGATACGTACTAACCCTAACACCAATCCCCGTGCTAGTTTCAATGTTCAAAGAGATGGAATTGGCGCGATTATTGTTGGTAAAGAGCGAGGTTGAGGTGCTTTGCAAGCATAGGTTGGCGAATAGGGACTCTACGCGCGCTCAGTTTGCGGAGCGTTACGAAGTGCGCCAAGCCGCTGAGGAGGTCGGACGCTTAATGTCTGCAATCCATCATGCTTTGGATGACGGTGTTACAGCTCGGCATGCTGCTTATTTATTACTCACCGAATCCTCAACGATGAAGGCGACCATAGAACATGCCATTACTTATTGTCGTTCGTATATCTCTGGTAATGCGGCCTCACGCCTTCTTGGGTACACTCAATCTTTGATGGCTGTTTCTGCGCTCGTAAACCCGTCTTATCCTAAGGAAGAACTCGCTCGCTTATTGGTGTTGAGAGAAGAGGTAGATGTATTGTGGACTCTCATGCAAATACGTCGGGATAAGGCGCGTGAAGATTGCGACGAGCACGAAGGCACTCTTGCACTCGCTCAGGGAGAAAAGGCTAATGGAAAGATCATTCAGGATATCCGTAAGTTAATAGGTGACACCAATTGGGAGTTTTCTCGAGCCAACATTCAGTGTGATGAAGGTCGTCTCATGCCTAAGTTGTGGACATGGACATTTCCCGTTGTCGCGCATTGATAGCCGGCTAGGTTACGTACAGTTTTGAGGACGTCTTTCCTTGTTCATCGCTCTTTTGATGTACCTATTTTTTGTGTTTTTTTTTTTGGTTGTGTATTTCTTTTGTTGCTTATCACTGGACTTTTCTTCTTGCTTAATTCCCTTCTTATTTTTCGTCTTATGGATGTTTCCATGCTGGCTTTGGGCCTTAGTCCCCAGTGTTTATATCAGGGGCTCTCTTTTTAAGGGTATCCTAAACCTGTTTGAGAAGCATTTTTCTGCGTATCATTAACGTGGGTTGACACGTATCATAGCATGCAAAAGAGACGTAGGAGGTCGTTGCATCGTAAACCACATCATTCCCCATTTATGTATGGTTCTCATTCCTTGGTTTTGGTCACTATTTTCCTTTCAACTTCACCATCTTCTTTCCTCCTTTGATCAATAAGTCGTCAACATGTCGAGCTCTCATCACCCATATGTGTTGTCCTTGGCGCCTGTTCCCATGTTGGCTTCGGCAATGTTTAAGCACGATGAGTTGAAGAGATTGTTGCTCGTGAAGGCTGAAATTGAAGCGCTTCAAGAGCAGAGAGTGGCGAACAGGAATCCTATGCGTGCCAAATTTAGGGAGCGGGACGAGGCGTATCAGACGGCCCAGAGAGCCGACTTATCGGGCCGCGTGTCGTTGGAGATTCAACGCGCGTTGGATGAGGCTGTCACTGCTCGTGATGCGGCTGAGCGATTATTCGCGGATTCCTCGATAATGATGGATACTATTGATCGCGTCATTTATAATTGTCGTTTGTGGATTTCTGGCCAGGCAGTCTCACTACTTCTTGGGCACATTCTGACCTTATCTGTCGCGTCTTTGCTTGTGCCTCATCCCTACCTTGAGGATGAGTTGGCGCGTATGTTGGTCCTGAGGGAAGAAGTGGGCCTGTTATGGACGCTCGGTTGATTCCTCAGGACAAATCGCGTAAAGAATATGATGAGCATGAGGATACTCTTTTGTTTGCTCATGGAGATGAAGCCAAGGGTAAAATTATTCGAGATATTCATAAGTTGGTGCATGAGTCTGATCAGGATCTCTGTTTTGCTACCGTGCAATGTGATGACGGACGTTTGATGGTGGAAGCCTTGGATACAAATATTGCTCGTTGTCAGGCATTAATGGCTGACTAGGCTTTGTATCATTTTGGAGGGTTTTTATATATATATATATATATATATATATATATATGTCCCGTTTATTTTAATTATATGTTTGTTTGGAACATGGTATGAATAGGATTTTTATTTGAGTTAGGATATTCTCCTGTGTTTATTTGAGTAGGTGGCTATGTTGCGCATACCTCCTCTTCTCCCCCCCCTTTTTTTGCGAAGGGTGTTAGGTGGAGTAGGCGTTGGTAGAACGCGCCTGCTCCCCCTCTTTTTATTTTGAAAAAGTGTTTGGTAGTGGGCGTTAGTAAAACACGTCTACTCCCCTATTTTTATTTCTACATGGTGTTTGGAGGGGTATGCGTTAGTAAAACACGCCTACTCCCCCTCTTTTTATTTCGAAAGGGTGTTGGGTAGAGTGGGCGTTAGTAAAACGCGTCTACGGCTCGTAAACCCGTCTTATCCTAAGGACGAACTCGCTCGCTTATTGGTGTTGAGAGAAGAGGTAGATGTATTATGGACTCTCATGCAAATACGTCGGGATAAGGCGCGTGAAGATTGCGACGAGCACGAAGGCACTCTTGCACTCGCTCAGGGAGAAAAGGCTAATGGAAAGATCATTCAGGATATCCGTAAGTTAATAGGTGACACCAATTGGGAGTTTTCTCGATCCAACATTCAGTGTGATGAAGGTCGTCTCATGCCGGAAGTTGTGGACATGGACATTTCCCGTTGTCGCGCGTTGATAGCCGGCTAGGTTGCGTACAGTTTTGAGGACGTCTTTCCTTGTTCATCGCTCCTTTTATGTACCTGTTTTTTTTGTGTGTTTTTTTTTTTGGTTGTGTATTTCTTTTGTTGCTTATCACTGGACTTTTCTTCTTGCTTAATTCCCTTCTTATTTTTCGTCTTATGGATGTTTCCATGCTGGCTTTGGGCCTTAGTCCCCAGTGTTTATATCAGGGGCTCTCTTTTTAAGGGTATCCTAAACCTGTTTGAGAAGCACTGATTTCTGCGTATCATTAATGTGGGTTGACACGTATCATAGCATGCAAAAGAGACGTAGGAGGTCATTGCATCGTAAACCACATCATTCCCCCTTTATGTATGGTTCTCATTCCTTGGTTTTGGTCACTATTTTCCTTTCAACTTCACCATCTTCTTTCCTCCTTTGATCAATAAGTCGTCAACATGTCGAGCTCTCATCACCTATATGTGTTGTCCTTGGCGCCTGTTCCCATGTTGGCTTCAGCAATGTTTAAGCACGATGAGTTGAAGAGATTGTTGCTCGTGAAGGCTGAAATTGAAGCGCTTCAAGAGCAGAGAGTGGCGAACAGGAATCCTATGCGTGCCAAATTTAGGGAGCGGGACGAGGCGTATCAGGCTGCCCAGAGAGCCGACTTATCGGGCCGCGTGTCGTTGGAGATTCAACGCGTTGGATGAGGCTGTTACTGCTCGTGATGCGGCTGAGCGATTATTCGCGGATTCCTCGATAATGATGGATACTATTGATCACGTCATTTATAATTGTCGTTTGTGGATTTCTGGCCATGCGGTCCCACTTCTTGGGCACATTCTGACCTTATCTGTCGCGTCTTTGCTTATGCCTCATCCCTACCTTGAGGATGAGTTGGTGCGTATGTTGGTCCTGAGGGAATAAGTGGGCCTGTTATGGACGCTCAGGTTGATTCCTCAGGATAAAGCGCGTAAAGAATATGATGAGCATGAGGATACTCTTTCGTTTGCTTATGGAGATGAAGCCAAGGGTAAAATTATTCGAGATATTCACAAGTTGGTGCATGAGTCTGATCAGGATCTCCGTTTTGCTACCGTGCAGTGTGATGACGGACGTTTGATGGTGGAAGCCTTGGATGCAGATATTGCTCGTTGTCGGGCATTAATGGCTGACTAGGCTTTGTATCATTTTGGAGGGTTTATATATATATATATATATATGTCCCGTTTATTTTCCTTATATATGTTTGTTTGGAACATGGTATGAATAGGATTTTATTTGAGTTAGGATATTCTCCTGTGTTTATTTGAGTAGGTGGCTATGTTGCGCCTACCTCCTCTTCTCCCCTTCCCCCTTTCTTTCTTTTTTTTTGCGAAGGGTGTTAGGTGAAGTAGGCGTTGGTAGAACGCGCCTGCTCCCCCTCTTTTTATTTTGAAAAAGTATTTGGTAGTTGGCGTTAGTAAAACACGTCTACTCCCCTCTTTTTATTTCTACAGGGTGTTTGGAGGGGTATGCGTTAGTAAAACACGACTACTCCCCCTCTTTTTATTTCGAAAGGGTGTTGGGTAGAGTGGGCGTTAGTAAAACGCGCCTACTCCCCCTCTTTTTATTTCGACAGGGTGTTGGGTGGGGTGTGCGTTAGTAAACGCGCCTAATCCCCTCTTTTTATTTTCAAAGAGTGTTGGGTAGAGTGGGCGTTAGTAAAACGCGCCTACTCCCCTTCTTTTTATTTCGACAGAGTGTTGGGTGGGGTGTGTGTCAGTAAAACGCGACTACTCCCCCTCTTTTTGTTTTGAAAGGGTGTTGGGTGGGGTGTGCATTAGTAAAACGCGCCTGCTCCCCCTCTTTTTTATGTCGAAAGAGTGTTGGGTAGAGTTGGCGTTAGTAAAATGCACCTACTCCCCCTCTTTTTATTTCGACAGGGTGTTGGGTGGGGTGTGCGTCAGTAAAACGTGACTGCTCCCCATATTTTTATTTCGAAAGGGTGTTGGGTAGAGTTGGCGTTAGTAAAACGCGCCTACTCCCCCTCTTCTTATTTCGACGGGGTGTTGGGTGTGGTGTGTGTCAGTAAAACGCGCCTACTCCTCCTCTTTTTATTTCGAAAGGGTATTGGGTGGGGTGTGCGTCAGTAAAACGCGGCTACCCCATCTTTGTATTTCTAAAGGGTGTTGGGTAGATTAGGCGTTAGTAAAACGCGCCTACTCCCCCTCTTTTTATTTCGACGGGGTATTGAGTGGGGTGTGCGTCAGTAAAACGCGCCTGCTCCCCCTCTTTTTATTTCAAAAGGGTGTTGGGTAGAGTGGGCGTTAGTAAAACACTCCTACTCCCCCTATTTTTATTTCGACAGGGTGTTGGGTGGGGTGTGCGTTAGTAAAACGCGCCTGCTCCCCCTATTTTTATTTCGAAAGAGTGTTGGGTAGAGTGGGTGTTAGTAAAACGCGCCTACTCCCCCTCTTTTTATTTCGACGGGGTGTTGGGTGGGGTGTGCGTCAGTAAAATGCGACTACTCCGCCGTGCATGCGCCTTTGGCTTTCCTGAGACCTTTTGTAGATTTGTCAGTCAATCAGGCGCCCTTGGCTTTCCCGAGACCTTTTGTAGATTTGTCAATCAATCAGGCGCCTTTGGTTTTCCCGAGACTTTTTGTAGATTTGTCAGTCAATCAGGCGTCTTTGGTTTTCCCGAGACCTTTTGTATATTTGTCAGTCAATCAGGCGCCCTTGGCTTTCCTGAGACCTTTTGTATATTTGTCAGTTAATCAGGCGCCCTTGGCTTTCCTGAGACCTTTGTAGATTTGTTAGTCAATCAGGCGCCCTTGGCTTTCTTGAGACCTTTTGTAGATTTGTCAGTCAATCAGGCGCCCTTGGCTTTCCTGAGACCTTTTGTAGATTTGTCAGTCAATCAGGCGCCCTTGGCTTTCCTGAGACATTTTGTGGATTTGTCAGTCAATCAGGCGCCCTTGGCTTTCCTGTGACCTTTTGTAGATTTGTCAGTCAATCAGGCGCCCTTGGCTTTCCTGTGACCTTTTGTAGATTTGTCAGTCAATCAGGCGCCCTTGGCTTTCCTGAGACCTTTTGTGGATTTGTCAGTCAATCAGGCGTCGTTGGCTTTCCTGAGACCTTTTGTAGATTTGTCAGTCAATCAGGCGACTTTGGCTTTCCTGAGACCTTTTGTAGATTTGTTAGTCAATCAGGCGTCTTTGGCTTTCCTGAGACTTTTTGTAGATTTGTCAGTCAATCAGGTGCCTTTGGATTTCTTGAGACCTTTTGTAGATTTGTCAGTCAATCAGGCGCCTTTGGCTTTCCTGAGACCTTTTGTAGATACATACCATTTTCGATAACTTACTTTTATTGCTCAAGGCAGATGTTTATACATGGTGTGACTCATGCGTGAATTTTTTTCAACCACTTGCCATTGATAGGCGTTTTGACCTTGGTTCCGTTCATACGCCTAAGCTTATAGTATCCGCTTTCTGCCACTTTCCTTATCTTGAACGGGCCCTCCCAATTTGCGGCTAACTTCCCTGCGCTGGAATTCCTTTGTACGTGAGAGGCGATTTTTAAGACCAAGTTATCCACCTCAAATGTCCTCTCCTCCACGCTTTGGTTATAGTAATTAGCCGTGCGTTTTATGTAGGATTCTGCGAATCTTTCCGCCCGTGTTCTCCTTTCCTCGATTGTGTCTAAGTGGGCGAAACGACTTATTTAGTCTGGTGTGGTATGTCTAGCCATTGCCACTCTTGCTGATGGGATCGCTATCTCCGCAGGAAGTATCGCGTCTTCTCCATAGACTAGTGAATATGGTGATTCTCCCGTGGAGCTACGCTTCGAGATCCTGTATGCCCAGAGCGCCAACGGCAACTGTTCATGCCATTCTCTATGATGATCGTGCACTGTTCTGCTAAGGATTCGGATGAGTGTTTCGTTCATTTCTTCCGCTTGGCCTTTCCATTTGGGATAGTAGGGAGTAGATGTATGAATCCTTGTGTTATATTGGCGGAGCAGATCGATCACATCTTTATCTACAAACGACTTGGCATTATCTTCTCTGATTATCATAGTCGCACCGAACCTATAAATGATGTGTTCTTTGATGAACGTGGATACTGTAGCTCCAGCATAGTATTTGAGGGGTATTGCTTCAACCCATTTTGACGCGTACTCCGTGGTTGTTATTATGTATTTATGGCGCTTCGAGGACGTCGGGTTGATCGGTCCTATGAGGTCGAGCCCCCAGCTGTGAAATGGCCATGGTGTCACTATGATGTATAGTAGAGTGTGAGGCGCTTGGATCAGGTTTCTATGTGTCTGGCAGCTTAAGCATTTTCGAACATGTTCGGCGGTATTGCTTTCCATGGTTGGCCAGTAAAACCCTCCTTCATAAAGTTGCAGGAACAACTTCCGCATTCCCTGATGCTCATCGTCGTGAGATCGGGTCATTACCTCTACTGCTTCCTGATCTAACAAACATCGAAATACGGCATTGCTATAACTTCTGCGATAAATAACGCATTCATCTATCCGAGTCAGGTCTTCGATATATACCCGCCTCCAGTCGTCTGCTTCCTCGAAAGACATGTCTTCTTTCCAAGTGCTGGGAAACTCCTTTCTTCGTATCGTGAATGTGATCTCTTCTTCGCCATTTAACTGTACCTTACTTGCTAGGGTTGCCAAGGCATCCGCGTGCTTATTTCCACCTCTGCCAGTATGGTCTAATGTTGACCCCGTTTGGTTCATCAACCTTTGGGCCTCCGCCCGATAGGGTGCTAGGTGTGGTTCTTTGACGTGAAAGTCACCGTTGACTTGGTTCGTTACGAGCCTCGAATCACTTTTGACTTCTACGCTCCCCAAATTGAGCTCCTTTGCCATTCGGAGTCCCAGAATTAATGCTTCATATTCATCAACGTTGTTACTACACGGGAAGTCCAGTTTAAACGAGTATGAGAGCAGCTCGCCTCGTGGGGCTTCGAATACTACTCCGGCTCCTCCAACATTACCATATGATGACCCATCAAAGAACATGGTCCAGGGATTGTCAACGTATGCATCCGCTACCTCTCCGGGTATATACTCATGTACCTTATCGTCTCCTTCTCCTGGAAACATGACTATAAGATCGACTATTTCCTGTCCTCTTACCGCATTTGGGCGCTGATATTTGAGCTCGAATTCCGACAATTGTAACAACTACCGAGCAGTTTTCCCTGTTAGTACGGGCTTCGAAGCTAAGTAGGCTATGGGGTTTGCCGCTGCCACCACAATGGTTTCGTGCGTCAAAAGGTAAGGACGCAGCTTCTGTGTCGCGTATATGAAGGCTAGACATGCCTTCTCTATGCGCGGATATCTCAATTCCGCGTCTCGTAGAACCAGGCTAACATAATAGATATGTGACAGCTCGTTTCCCCCCATATCTTGTTCGAGGACTGCGCCTATCGCCAAGCTGGTAAATGTCGTGTAGAGGTTGAAGGGGACTCCTCGTATCGGGGGCATGAGGACTCTAGGGATGACAAGGCATTGCTTTAGTTTCTCGAACGCAGCGCGTTGTACTTCTCCCCACACAAAGGGTGTTTCTTTCTTCAGTAGGGGAAGGAACGCAGTCATTAGCTGTGCTAAACCGGACACGAAGCGTCGTATGTACGATATTCGTCATATGAAAGCCCGTAGCTCTTTTGTGTTTGCTGGTGGCGCCATCGTCGTGATCGCCTCAACTTTGCTTAGATCCACTCGAATTTCCTCATTAGTCACTACGAAGCCCATGAACTTCCCTGATGGTACCCCAGAGGCACACTTGAGAGGATTCATTTTGAGCTTAAACTTCATATATCTCTCAAAAGCCGTTTTCAGGTGGGAGGTATGATCCTCGGATTCTTGTGTTTTTACCACAATGTCATCAACGTACACTTCTACCATTTAGTGCAGCAAGTCGTGGAATATGGAGGTCATGGCGCGTTGATATGTGGCGCCAGCATTCTTCAGACCTAATGGCATTACCACACAGTAGAAATTGCCGTAAGGAGTTTGGAAGGCGGTCTTTTTTGCGTCCGAGGGGTCCATCTTTATTTGGTTATATCCACTGAAGCCATCCATGAAGGAGTATCGCCCCTTCCATCCTGTCGCGTCTAGCGTCATATCGATGTTTGGTAGCGGGAAATCGTCCTTTGGCATGCTCGGTTCAGGTCTCTATAGTCCACACATCATCCGACTTTCCCATTCTTCTTTTCCACGGGAACAATGTTAGCTAGCCAAGTAGGGTTCTGGATTGGTTTGATGAATTTGGCCTTAAGCAACCGTTCCACCTCTTCCTTTATCGCAATAGAGGTGGCTCTAGGGAATTCCCTGCTTCTCTGTTTCACGGGCTTGAACTCAGGCGATACACCAAGATTGTGAACCACAAGATTGCTGTATAGACCCGGCATCTCGTCGTAATCGTAGGCGAAGACATCCTTGTAATCTTTAAGTAGCGCGATTAATGGTTCCCTCTCCTCTTTATCTAAACTCTCACTTATTATGATGAGGCGCTTGTCTTCTTGCGTTCCTATATTGACTTCTTCCATTCCGTCCATAGTGAGATCTCCTGGTGTCCGCTCTTCGGCGATCTTGGCGGTAGTGTCTGTCAGCTGGTTTTGCAACTCCTCGTCATCAATTGTGCTATAAGGAAGCTCGGACAAACTTTGTTCTGCGCTTTTAGAAGGAGTTTGCGCTTCGCTCATTGATACATCGGCATAATCTTGCATGTTCACGGATGCTCCCTCAGTTAATTGCTATAAGCGGTATACGTGTCCTCCATCCGGCTTGGAGAAACGCTGAAAACTAGGCTGCTCCTCTTGCTACCTTTTTATTTCTGTCAGAAATACCATCCTGGATGGGCTAAATACATACTTGACCGGCTCTGACTTTTCACCCTCTCCCCACTTAGGTAACGGGATGAGTTGCACCTCAAGAACTTCGTCTATCTCTTTCGGCTCGTCATAGAAGATTGCGTCCTCCATGTATGCTTCCTCTGGGTCGAAAGGGTTGCTTGTGGCGGGAATCCGGTACTGCTTACCTCCTATGTTAGTCTTCAAACGTTGGTGGTACGTTGACGCGACCACCTTATGATTAAGCAACCATCCTCGCCCCAATAATACATGGAATGTGGTGTCATCTTCCAGTACATAAAACAACGTAGGCGCTTGGATAGGACCGACCTTCATGACCAGGTTGACGATCCTATTGGCTGTCTGAGCATGGCCTCCGAACCCTTTTACCGTTGTGAGTCGCATCCCGATCGCGGACCGCTGCACGCCCATAATGTCTAGTGTATGCATGGAAATTAGATTCAGGGACGCGCCTCCATCGATGAAAGCTCTTTTTAGCGGTTGCGTGTTGATGTACGCCGTTAGGTATAATGGTCTAAGGTGCTCCCCCAGGTAACATATATCTTCATTGGTGAATACGATCGCCTCCTTGGGGAGGAGACCACAGGGCCTTACCGCTGCTATAGCCGCAATAGCCTTGAACGCTTCTTTGATTTGATTTTCGCTGAAACCAAGCGAGTCGAAGAACTGTTGAGCCAATGGTGTTTTAGTAAATTGGCTAGCCACGCCATCCGTGTTTGCAAATGCAGAGTTCTCCATTCCGACTTCGCACGCCTCTTCCTCATCGTCATCCCACGGCTTCCAGACATCTCTGCTTGGATCATGGGAGAGCATAATGACTTGGTGTTGGATCTTTTTGCCGCCTTTTGGATTATTCATCTCAATCTCGCCTATTTCCAATTTTTTCTGAAACATCCTCCGAAGGTTGAAGCAGTCAATCGTGGGGTATTGTATCCTTTGATGGAAGTGACAATACCTAGCGTTGTTTTTGTCGATGGCGCTAGGATCCATTTTTGTTGGGGGAAGTTGAGTTTCCTTGTTCGCTATCCATTGTTCCAACAAACCCACGATTTGTTCTTTACTGCAGGGTAAGGGCGGTGGAAGCGCTTGTGTACCCCAACCCCCTCGACCATTATTTGCGCGAGTATTTCTAGGCACGGTTGATACGGTATTGACTTAGTTACGCCAGATGTAATCTGAGTTGGGTTCCTCGATGCAGTCAGCGATTCTTGCGGCCGCTTCTTCTAGCTCCACGAACGTGGGGAAACGGAAGTTGACTAAGCTTTTCTTAAAGGATGGAGTCATTCCTCGCACACAAATTTCCACTAGCGCTTCCTCCTTGACATCTTCATGGCAATCCAGGGTGAGAATACGAAACCTAGCGATGTATTTTCCTATCTCCTCGCCTGGGCGTTGGTTACACTTGCTCAAGTTTATAGTTGTGACTTTCCTTTTTGCTGAATAGAATTTTCTAAGGAAGAGCGTGGACATGGTCGACCATGAGCTAATGCTTCCTGACTTTAGGTTGTCGTTCCAAGTAAACGATGTATCAGTTAGCGACTTTGGGAACTCTCTCAGACATAGTTTCCCGTCAGTTGCACGATCATTCATAGTGGACAGGAATCGACTAAAGTGTTCCCTTGCATTTCCTTGGCCATTGTAGACCTTGAATTTCGGTGAAGTGTAATCTTCCGGGTATTGATATTCTGTGATTTCGGAATAGTAAGGGCTAGCCATGAAATTGTAGTTATCTTGCTTCACGACCCTATAGTTCATCTCTAAGTACTTTTCCATCGCTTCTTACGTCATAGCTACATGTTCTTCTTCCCTTTCCTCCGCGTTCTCCATTGCTTCTTTAGCATTCTTCTCGGCGCTGGCTACTTTCATGAGCTTTCTCAACTCTTGCTCCCTACGCATGTGGTCCTCTAGCTCCTTCTGCATCTCTTTGAGGGAAGGCTGGATGAGCGACGCTTCCTCAATTTCCTGCTGTTTGTCCTTTTCGCGCGTGGCATCTGATCTTCTCGCCTGTGTAATTGGATCTGACACTATCCCTACTCTCTCGCCTTCTGAGTTGAGTGGAGGGATGTTTGGACTCTCTGTCGTGCCTGAACTAGCGCCTTCTGGGTGTGTCATGGTGAGCTAGGAACGAGCCTCCGGTTGTGGTCGCCAAATGTTGAGGGGTGATTTCAGATTTAGGTTCTACCCGTCCTAGCTACACCAAATGACCTCACTATACCAAGAATAGTAAGAGAGAGAGTTTCCTTTCTATTGTACCTTGTCCTTTCTTATATAGGCTTTCCCAAAAGCTCTTTTTTTATTACATCATGACACATGTCCTAACCTTCCTTAATTACTCTTAATGCCATTCCTTAATATAACCTCCTTCTTCTTTCTTAATTCCTTTCTTGTCATTCTTTTCCTCATGGGTATTTCCCGCTTGGGCTTGGGTTTAGTCCCCAAGTCCCCATATCTCATACTAAACTCACCTCCCTTCTTAGGGACACCCCTAGTCCGTTAAGGGGTATTTTTTCATGTATCAACAAGGGTTAAGTGCTACTGCCAACTAATTGGCTATTTATGGCTTCTTGGAAACAGATATGGAGAAAATGCAGGGGAGGCATCATAACATGTATTTGCCACTGCAGGGCATGCTGCAGGCACTGCGTGGAATATCTTTGAAATCCGATAAGCAATCAACCCTGCATCATCTGTTACCTCAGGAATAGCAAAGAGCGCAATAAAAAAGAAATAACCTATGAACCCGCAACTTACTCCCCACCGGTCCCTGCAATTCTATTCCTGAACCGAGCAAAACTACAGATGGTTCAGATTGCTAGTGTAACTTCTGCATTATTGAAATGTACAAATATATAACTTTTCTTCTTCAAGCAACTTCCATTTATAATTTTTATTCAATAACTTTTCTTCTGACTAAGTGACTGCTCTCCTCTAAGAAATTTCCAGTTCTCATTGAATTTTTTTTCCTTTAATTTTTTTTTTAATGAACCCTCTTTTGAAATTTATTAATACTTTGTTTTCTCAAAGAGCGAAATAATAATATCTACAATATAAAGCACAGTTTGTTTCTGAGTGGTGGCCAGGATTTATTCTGGGCAAAGATAAATCTACGGTCGTGGTTGTGCAGACCACACCCATAATCCGCACGTGCGCCAAGGCTAACTTTGCCTATATGAGTGGTGGTCAGGATTTATCCTTGGCAAAGATAAATCAAAGGTTGTGATCCTCCGTGCCACACCCTACAAGTCGCACACGTGGTGTTCATTCCAATATTATGAATTAAAAATAAATACTCAAGTCAAGATATTGAATTTTAAAAATTATAACGAGGAGGTTCGAACTCATGACCTATTGTGTCATAAGAGTGGCCTCTAACCATTGTTCCACCTTGGTTGGAATTGATAAAAAAGATAAATCAACAGTGGTTGTTTGTTCAACTTAAATATTAATTAGTATACGTATTTTATTAATTAGTATAAGTGATTTGTCTAGAGAGAAGATAAATCTATGGTTATGGTTTGTTCAACTTAAATATTAATTAGTATAAGTGTTTTATTAATTTAGAAACATTAATTTCTCATGATAAATGATTTATTAATTTTACATCATAAATATCCCTTAATTAATATTAATACATATCTCCATCAATAAGTAATAATTTTGACAAAAATTATTTCAATAGATATTAGTGGTGGTGGTGGTAGTAGAGGAAGAAGTAAGTGGTGGAAGCGGTGGAATGTGTTACAAAGTGGTGGAGGCGGTAACATTAGTTTTGGTGGAAGAAATAGTGGCGCTTGGATGGTTTTAATGGCGGTGGTATTAGTTTTTTCTTTTTGAATCAAAAATAATAAAAAAATTTACATGATGGGTAACATTGTATTGTGAAAAGTATAGTTGGTTGTTTTTGACACGATCAAAAAAGCGGATAAAAAATACTTTTGGGATGATACCAAATCATATAAGACAAAATGGTTGTTTTTGGTGCACCGCTTATCTTTGGTAACCGTTAAATACGCATGATTTTCAGTATTAACAAAAAACATATAGTTGAATAAATTAATTGACGACCTAAGTTTGTTAAATCTAAACTTTATACATGACGTGTGGGATTAAAAGTTATAAGTGCGCCCAATATTCTACGAGGGATGGAAAATGGTGGTGGTGGAGAAAGAAGTAATATCTGGTGGTTTGTGGTACTGGCCGGTTTTGATGAGTAGTAATTGACTATGTTAATTATGTGCTGCTACAAAAGGATAACACTATAAATTAGAAATGTGGTTGATCGTCTTAATGCTAATATAAACTCGGTTAAAATACATGAAAATTAAGAAGAAGAAAAAAATATTTGGATGTCACGTTATATAATAAATAACACTAAAAACTACATATTTAGTATCAAGGTTTCTCCGTCCAATAGATAAATCTAAGGTTGTATTGAGATCCCGTAAGCATAGGGCGAGTTGGTCTTGGATTTCTGAATGATAATGAATATAATGAAACGCTCCCTCTCGGTTTGTCCAATGAAAACCGAAACCTTCTAAAAAAATAATCAATCGAACAACACTTAGATGGAACGCATCACCACCAGTGTAAACTTCTCTCGAATTGCTACATATCCAAGTGAAATTTCTACAAATTAATCTGGTGATTTCCTCCTACCGTTATGGGGCATGCAATTAAATCTCTAATAGTGATTTTAAAGGTATTTAATAATTATAAAATTCTCTTATAAGTTTTGTTTATGCAAGTATTGATTTAACTTGGGTTCTTTTATATTTTTGTGTTAAGTTGATGACTTTTTAATTTGAATACATGTTTGGTTAACAAACTTTGATACATATAGGGTATTTTCTTTGTAGAACTGATGTTAGTCTCTCATTTTTCCCGTTATCACATTGTTTCGATCCCGTATTTGTAGACATTATTTGACTAATATTGGGGTATTTGTTTAATCTCAAGGCCGATTAAACCCAATGTGTGTTGTATACATTGAAGGCGAGGTGTCGGCTCTACCTTGAAACTAATAATTTTTCTTCTAAGGTTAGTTGAATTTATGTAGATACAAATATCAATATGACTATGCTCTTTAAAACTCCAAATTACTTGAGTAACACTAGATGTGAGAACGTCATTCATGCACTACTTAGCATAGTTGGTGTGAAATCTCAATATTATGTTATCAATATGATTGAGAAAGAATCTTACACATGTTTTGATTTACTATTATAAGTTTATTTTTTCAACTCACATGTGTATATCTCAGCCTTCCAATAGCCAAGGGTTCTTCATTTTTATAACTCTCACATTTTGCAAAAAATAAATAAATAGTGTTTATCTATAGTAGGGAAAATATTATGGGTTTTTGCTTCACTCCTTAAAGCCTGAGTTATCAATAATTTGAACAAAAGTATTCATAAACATCATGGAGTTGGATTGGCGGTTTAGGTATATGTCTTTGTTAGATGAAATATTCTTTTTGAAGTTTGAAATTATGGTATGATGGAACAATAAATAGGGAAAAATTTTATTTACTTTGTATTTTTTATTTTATTTTCATGTTGGCACAACATTATTACTCCGTCCGTATAATAAATTGGAATAACATGCTTAAGTAAAAAAAATAAAAAGATCAGGTAACCCATTTTGTTTCCCAAAACCTATTTGAATATCAAAATAATTACTCACGAATAAAATGAAGCAAGAAAAATGTGAACAATATCGTATTAGAGACAAAACATCCCGTGCCGTTACGGCACGGGTTAAGATCTAGTAATTTATATAGGAAACAAAAATTAGATAGTGGTCAAGAATATGAAGAAAACAATGTTTTCATTGAATGGAGGTAACTCCTTTATTGTGTGATTACGGTATCTACATTCAATATATGAAATAATGCTGGAATCATATGGGGCAAATAGAGCCCCATTATTATTACAATAATACAACAAGTATGGAGATATCAAGCAAACTTCTGAACGAGTAAACTAGGAAAAACATCCTGCTAAAGTTGTTGGGTTTCAAGTACTCTTGGCGCAATGATCCTTGATATAGCTAAAGGGAACATGTAGACACTCTCTTCCATTTAGCAGATGCCATAGGAACAACTATACTTAAAATAAGACAAGGAAGAGAACATGGACCTATATTACTTGCAGAGTGACGCTAGTATGCGGCGCGGAGGATTGAATTCTCTTCGAGAATGAAGAACAGCCAAGTTATCAATAAGTAAAATGTCGCCCTTCTGCCAGGGAATGGCAACGCATTCCTCCTCTAGGAGTTTAAGACACTCATGTATGACATCAGATGGCAAAGGGGTACCATCTCCAAATGTGACTGCCTTCATGGGATCATTGCGGCTATCCTTCCAACCTGTATACGCAGCAACCACACTATTAAACCAAATCTTGAGGCCCCTTGTTTTGTCATATTTAATAGCTGGTATTGGTCCCATGACTGATTTCACACCATCCTCCATCCATTCCAACTTCGTACCTAATCGAGCAGCCCTGTATCAAGTTAAGCAAGTTAGAGAGTCAGATAGAGCCAAAAAGTCATCTATTTTAACCGTAAAGTGCAGTGCAGGTCGTTATTCATGTAGTAAAAGCTGAGATGCTCAAGCGCAATTTTATAAGACAAAGACGGATAACTTCGAACTAGGTCGCTAATCATGACAAAACCTTAACAACTAGACATAATGTTGGTATGAAGCCAGTACTGATAAGATAATTGCATTTCAAGAGTCAGGGTCTTTAGCATTAGACTAGCACCTTGGATTATAACTAAAATTTGGTTACAAATTTTTGTAAGTAATATCAGATGGTGAGACACAAAACCTTTCTTCGGCTATGCTTTTATCTTTAGTTAAGAACGTAGAGTGCCACCCGCGTCCAATAGGTGATGAAGGATCATCTTCAGCCCCCAATATCCTAGTATATATCAAACCATCCCTGTCTAGTTTCTCCACAAACTCCGGGAATCTAACTTTCATATTCTCATAGATAACATGGCTAAGAACTATTGGAGTTTCTCCCCCATTTCCAGGCTCTTCCTCACAATAAAAAAACAGTTTTGATGGGTACTCAGGAACCTGTTAAAGTGCAATAAACTCATAATCCCTTACAACGAATTCAATAAACTCACAATATTTCACCAAATCCTACCCTAAAAACAGCACAATCACTATGAAATGAACCATAATTTCTACCCACCAATAAGAAAATAAGTGAATTGCATAAAAGAAAGCAAGACCCATGAAAGTAAAAAGTACAAACCTGAGCCATTTCATGATGAAAATGGATTTTCTGGTCTGGGGGAGACTCATTAGCAGTAAAAACCCTCCCAACAATGTTAGTTCTAGGAGCAGCACCACCAACATAAGGTAATTCATCATACCCAAAAGCTTCAACAACTTGATTAAAATCAGAAGCTGTATATACAGGAAACCCTCTTAATAAAAGAGCTCCATTCATGTGCACAAGTGATTCTAACCATGGTTTTTGCTGTTGGATGGTGTTAATGAAATCAGATAAATTCAGTGTTTTCTTTGATGTGATGATTGATGGGAAGTGATTACCATTGATGAGTTTCTGGTACGTTGGGAGTTTAATTTCAGTGAAACTGAAATTTTCTTCTTCTTGTTCACTTGACATTGTTTCTGAGTCTAGGTTCGTAAGATACTGACTGAGAGCTTTATTTTGAAGATTACTGGCTGGGGGACTATATAGTAATTTAGTTTTGGGCCTCTTAGCTTTGGACCTTTATTGGACTTAAAATCCCTTTTCTCTGAGGGACCAAAAAAAAAGAGTATACCCTTCACTTTGCAGGATTCCCTGCAAATATTTGTGGGGGTGATGGTCCACGTGAAGGGCACATTCATTTTCTCACTTAGGGGTGAGCATGGGCCGGTATGGACCGGTTTTCACCTTATCCGCATCCAATCCAATGCACTACGGATTTCAAATTTGGCATCCGCATCCAATCCAGATCCAACGGATTTGCATCCAATGGATGCACGGATGAACGGATTGGATGCGGATAATCCGACGGATTTGTTTTAGTTAAAATTTATAGTAAAGAAAATAAAACCAACACAAATGACTCCTTATAAAACCTACATATCCTATATATGAATACAAATATAAAATTGCCATATACAGCACCCCAAGCAAACACCTTAAAAATTCCTAAATGATCCATAGTATTTCCTAAAACTATATAAATGCTCTTAATTTAACGGATATGGATGTCCAACGGATTTTTTTAGGTTGCATCCGGGCCCGATCCGTAATCCGCTGGATTTCAAGAATTCCATCCGCATCCAACCCATTAACGAACGGTCCGGACATCCATCCGCAAAAGAACGGTTGGTCCCGGTTAAATCTGTCGATGGCCAATAGTTGGGATGGTTGTCCCAGGTTGAGCCCAACGTCGACGTAACATAAGCCGAGCGTCGGATCAACTAGAGCCAATCATTTCAATCTTTGATAACAACGGCTATATTTTTAGCTATTTTCTCGCATCAAAACAATAACAATGGAAAGATTTGTCTGATAAATTTCCTTAACAAGAGGTATAAAAATTTGGATTTTGAGTTATGATGGGCCATGGGGGACAAATGAGATGTTGACATGTGTATTTCCGATTAATTGCTTCCAACAAATTTTGTTTCCAAAAATATAAAAGAAATGTATTTTTGGAGAAAAATTGCTTATCTTAATTGTATATATTTTATGTTTGGTATTTCTGGAAATAGGATTTGTGAAAAAATAATTAATACGAAGGACAAATGTCAACATCTCATTTGTCCCCCATGCCCCAGTCAAAAAACGCCCCCATCAAAAATTTATCCCTATAAGATAGGAGAAGTATTTGATTAAGCAAAATATCACGGAAAAATGTGATGTTAACTGAACAAAAAAGAAAAGGGAAAAATATCGTTTGGTCCTTTTTTAGGTGGGCCCATGTCTGTTTGGTCCTTTGGTCAAACGCCTTTACTGTTTGGTCCATAATTATTTAAAAATATTAAAACTGACAAAAATACCCTTCCGTGTTAATTTTTACTTATTTTCTTGTAGCACTTCATTCCAGAAATGAAGTCCATATAAAAACCTAAAAAAACAGACTTCATTCCAGAAATGAAGTCCATATAAAAACCTAAAAAAAACAGACTTCATTCCCTAAATGAAGTCCATATAAAAACCTAAAAAAAAATGCAGGACTTCATTCCGTAAATGAAGTCCATATAAAAAACTAAAAAAACAGACTTCATTCCATAAATGAAGTCCATATAAAAACCTAAAAAAACAGACTTCATTCCAGAAATGAAGTCCATATAAAAACCTAAAAAAAAAACAGACTTCATTCCAGAAATGAAGTCCATATAAAAACCTAAAAAAACAGACTTCATTCCAGAAATGAAGTCCATATAAAAACCCTAAAAAATATCTAAATCGATTAACACCATCGTCTTCATCGTCAGCAGCAGCAGCAACAACATATCTTCATCTTCTTCATCATCTTCATCGTCAACAGCAGCAGAAAAAGAAAAAAAAAACCTTAAAAAATCGTATTCAACATTATCAACATCATCGTATTCATCATCTACAACTACCGATCTAAATATCTAAATCGATTTCACCTTCATCGCCATCGTTTATAGCAGCAGGAAGAAAAGAGAAGAAAAAAAAAATGGAGACATCATTATCAGGAGGAAAAAGAAGAAGAAGGAAAAAAGGAAATTCTAGATCTGAAAATATAAGAGAGAGAAAGTAAATCTGATAATGATTTATTCTCTCTTACTTTTTGACTATATATATGGTCCTTATCCTAAAAGGGTATTTCTGCCACTACAAGGTGACATTTACATCATCCATGACATCAGCCTAGGACCAAACAATAATTTATATTACCAAATATGACCAAACAAACATTTGACTGGGTCAAATGGACTAGACTCTCTCTAATATATTATTCCTAGGACCTAATGATATTTCCTACAAAAGAAAAAAGAAAATTAAAACCATTTCGGCTAATGGAATGAGCAAGTACAATGTGATGGAGTGCGTGCACGTAAACATATTTTGGTTACTCATTTTGTGTCGTCTTTTTTTTTTTTTGAAGATAAAGTAGATTGATTTAGCAGAGAAAAACTAATCATTTGATTCAGTCTCATCTGTAACAAAATCAGTGTGAATTGTTCTTCCGATGACTGAATCTCTTAGTTTAGTTTCCTCTGAAAAGTTCACAACAGAGTTACTAAGATTACATACAGTAGAACCTCTGTAAATTAATACTCGCTAAAATAATAAAATTTCTTAGTCCCTTCTGGGGCTTATAGTGCTAAAATAATAATTTCGACAATATAATAATTTAATACGTTTGATAAATCTCCCTTAAGTATTTATATGTCCCAAATATTTTACAATTTAATAATTACTAATAAAAAAATTGAAAAGTTTTTTATACGTATCAAACTTTAGGAAACTATGAATCAATAGTTGCTTGTTTTTTTTGAAGTTCAAATCTAATTGTATTTCATCCCTAATAGTTCGTAATGCACTCATAAAACCCGGAGTTGCATTATTATATTGCAACAAATTATATTCCAGTGATTGAATATCTAATTCTTTGTAGTCACTTCAAATTCCAAATCGTTCAAATCAAATGAGTCAAATTCGATTTATTAACGTTATTAATAGGAAATATTCTCTAAATTAATATATTATTAATTTATCTTTAAAATAATAAATTATTAATTTATCGATAATTCAATATTTCTTTAAAGTAATAAAATTTAGTGGTCCCAAGGTTATTAATTATAGAGGTTTAACTCGTAATTCGTAAGCTTTTTCAGTATCAAAAGCAATGTCATCTTTTGTTTGATTGAGTTTGTATTTTCTACTGTCTTGCGTGTATCTCTTGTGCTGGTGGTCCACTGCTTTTCCATTTTACTGACTAGCATAAACATAGGTGCATCCAGGATTTTTACATTTTGGTTAATCTATATTAAAGAAAGGAGATTATTTGCGAAGAAAAATAAATATATTAACTCCTTTTTTTTTTTGCTACACTGGCCAACAACCAGAAAAACGAAGAAGCAATTCTCACTTCTATCATTTTTATTCTCCCAATAAGATCTGCAGTAGCCAAATGTGTAACTGCATCCGGTGGATGAGATACCCACACACCCTCCAAAGTGTTTGCAACACCTTTCTTGGTTAAAAAGTCAGCCACTGCATTTGCCTCTCTGTATCTTTGTTGAAAAGAAATAGCTTCAAAAGTCTCCTTCAAAGACTCAATGTCTTCAACGAGTGAATGTAAGCCCCATGAAACTTGAACTTCTTTCTTACACAATTGGATAGCAGTCACTTTCAACCTCTAACTTCTTGAACCCCATATCTTTTGCCAACATCAACCCAATCCTAATTGCCCAATCCTCTGCCACATTATTGTCATTCTTGAAAACGTGCTTAGCATAACACACATAGAAACCTCCCTGATCTCTTTGTATAATTCCTCCAATACCGGCCATACCCAAGTTGTTTGATGCACCATCACAATTTAGCTTCACGAAATCTTGTTGTGGACAAATCCATGGAACTGGAAATTCCATGGTTCTATGTTGTACCTTCTTTAGCTGAGTGGTAGCACCTAAAAATTCTCTAGCTTATTTAATTTCCCTGGCAAGGATTCTTGTAGCATTAAAAACATATTTCTAATGATACAACAATTATCCGCTATTTGGAACCTTTGACAGGCGATCTCTTTACCGCTAGATTTGCGGACTGTCACTTTGATGAGACAACCTTCCCGTCGTTAGGGGGAGGTATGGAAAAGGATTTCCTAAGGGAACGACATGAATTGTCGTGGTGTGTCCCCACTTTGTCTCATCTTGATCCCCGCACCTCACAATGTGAAAGTGAAGTGCAAAGAATTGTTGATCTTCAGAATGTGGCAAACTCAATGCCTGATGCATTCACTGATATTGCTAAAGTGACGAGATCACACATACCAGCTGTAAACGTGCCTGCAAGGTTAGAAATCCCTAATACGGGAAAAGTCACCTTATATAGAGGTGTCAAACCTACACTTGGTGGAAGTGTACCTGAGGCCGTGGCCCCACAAAGGAAGAGTGGAAGACCACCTGGTTCGATGGATACTCACCCAAGGAAGAAAATAGTGAGTAAGTCACAACTCGATCCATTTATCATCAATACAAATAATCCATCTCATGAAATTGTCTCTGACTACAGTTATGTCCATGAATCAATACTGGAGGACGCTCCGATGTTTGAAATGATTCCAGAGAACAAATAAATCTCTATGGATTATGAGAGTGCATACATGTTGATGGAAAGATCCTCCACACAGATTGATGCTGCATTTGCATACACTGTTGTTCAAGAGATCATTGAGCACGATGACATCGAACCACGCTCCATTGCAGAATGTCAAAAAAGAGCAGACTTTCTTAAATGGGAAGTTGCAATCCAGGAAGAATTAAATTCACTGGCAAAGAAATAGGTATTTGGTGCGGTAGTGGTAACCCCACCAGGTGTAAAGCCCGTAGGACATAAATGGGTATTTGTCAAAAAGCGTAATGAGAAGAATAAAGTATTGAGGTATAAGGCTCGCCTTGTGGCGCAAGGTTTCTCACAATGCCCTAGAATTGATTATGAGGAAACATACTCTCCCGTAATGGACGTCATAACGTTCCGTTACTTAGTTAGCTTGGTAGTTTCAGAAGGACTTGAAATACAACTTATGGATGTGGTTACAACATATTTTTATGGGGATCAAGATTCAGAGATATACATGAAAGTTCCTGATGGCTTTCCATTGCCCGAATCAAGTAACTCTAAACCACGGAGTGCGTTTTCCATTAAGTTGAAACACTCACTTTACGGATTAAAGCAATCCAGGCGGATGTGGTATACCCGTCTAAGTGATTATTTAATTATGAAGGGATATACAAATAATGAGTTATGCTCCTGCGTATTTATAAAGAAAACGAATTCCGGATTTGCAATTATAGCTATTTATGTTGATGGTATGAACATAATAGGTACCCTTGATGAAATAAGAGAAATCGCAAGCTATCTGAAATCTGAATTTGAGATGAAAGATCTTAGGAAAACTAGGTTTTGTCTAGGACTTGAGCTATAACATCGAGCCTGTGGAATACTAATCCACCAGTCTGCATATGTCCATAAGATACTCATGCATTTCAATATGGACAAGGTGCACCCTGCTAGCACTCCCATGATTTGTCAAAGTTTGGATGTACAAAAGGATCCATTTCGTCCCAAGGAAGATAACGAAAAGGTATTGGGAGCTGAAATTCCCTACCTAAGTGCAATAGGTGCATTATTGTACTTAGCACAATATACTCGACCTGATATATCATTCTCAATGAACTTGTTAGCTAGATACATCTCAATGCCTACGCAACGTCATGGAATGGTATAAAGAATGTTTTCAGATACCTGAAAGGAACCATTGACATGGGTTTATTCTATCCCTATGAAGAAGTAAGAAGGACCTCTAGTGGAAATACAACTCCCTACATTGAAACCCCAAATAATATTTTGGTTGGTTTTGTTGATGCTGGGTACCTCTCCGACCCACATAAAGGTTGATCACAAACTGGTTATGTTTTCACCATTGGAAACACAACGATATCTTAGAAATCGGCCAAGCAGACTCTTGTAGCTACCTCCATGAACCACTCTAAGATCATTGCCTTACACGAGGTGGTTCGTGAGTGTGTATGGTTAAGATCTATCATTACACATATTCGAGGGACATGTGGTATGAGTTCTACCAATGATGAGCCAACTTGCATTTATGAGGATAACGCAGCTTGAATCGAACAAATGAAGCAAGGGTACATTACGAAACATATATCACCAAAGTTCTTTTACAATCAGCAACAACAATCTCTTCTGAAAATTCAAGTCAGTCAAGTAAAATATGATGAGAATGTGGCAGATCTATTTACTAAGTCATTGCCTAAATCGACTTTTGAAAAGCACGTCAAAAGTATCGGACTAAGAAAATTGCCCGAACTCCCTTGATTGCAATCAGGGGGAGATGGAGACATCAGGGGGAGTGTTTTTTGAACTCTTTTTCCCTTCACCGAGTTTATTTTGTCCCAATGGGTTTTGTTACTCGACAAGGTTTTTAATGAGACAACAACAACAACATGGTTATGACTCCTCGGTTGAGATTATCTTTTTTTTCCCACGGGGTTTTTATATTTTTAGGATTTTCTGAAGAGAAGTGGCCAGCGTTATGAAGCAACTTTACTATGACTCAACACGTTGTACTCTTGTTCCTTAGTCAAGGTTTTGTCCCATTGGGTTTTCCTTGCCAAGGTTTTAATGAGGCAACATATTTGAAGTTCCGCTTTTGAACCGCACAAGGGGGAGTGTTATATGGCATATGGCCCATGGATGTGTGGTCCACTAGTATGCTAGGGTTTCATTTTACTCTTGTATAAATATAATACTATACCTATGTATTTGGGACTATACCTATGTATTTGGGTTCCCCTCTCTGGTTAATGAAAAATTCTTCTCTCTTTTCTCTTTTTCTTATTCTTACTCCGAAAAAATGAATTTTTTACCTTAAAAAAATTAATTGTTCACAGTAGCAAAGATAAAAAGATTTATACAGGTAAAATAACATACTAATAATCTGCTAACAATAACAATAATAGGAAATTAGCTCCACACAAATATAACTAAAAAGAAGAAGAAGAATTATAATTGTCCTTTCCGGTTTTTCATTTTTTGGAAGCCTTCTATAATTACCTCATCACTAATGGTGTTAAAACAAAGAATTTTTAATTAGACCTTATATGGCAAGATAATTGAATTACTGAAACGTAGCTTTAGAGGCCGTAAGAAATTTTAATCTTTGTTTTTTTTGTAAGTTAAATGCATTCCAAAAGGCTAACTTGGGGAGTTAGTGTCCCTTACAATAATCTGAGTAGAGCCATCGAATGTTGGGCTATTAGAAGCAACCCTAATATTTGATTTATCTAATTATAAAGCATAGTTAATACAGGAAGGAGGTACATTCCTCTAATTTAAGATGTTCCTAAAAGACTTTGCTTCTTTTGTTAAAACATCAGCTACATTGTTTGCTGTTCTTGGCACAAAATAAAAACCTAATTTTTTTTGACACTGAGTGAATTTTCTTTTAACTTCATCCATTATGGCCCGATTTTGCCATCCTATTTGAGAATCTTTCCCATTCAGATAATCGAAAAGATTCTTGCAGTCACCTTCCACTGTAAAATTTGAAAATCCTTTTTCGACTGCCCAGTTCGCTCCCTGCAGTAATCCTATGGCTTCCGCTTCTTCATAGGTAGAGTCTGTGAATGATCCTACTCTGCCAAGCTCGAAATCTCCTGCATCATTCCTAAGAATTAAAGAAAAACCTGCAGGCAAATCCTGAGAAATCCAAGCAACATCTATATTGAGTTTCAACTGTGATCTTTTAGGCAAAGACCATTGATGCACCTCATTATTCTCAATAGGGAACTGTCTTGATGGGATATTGTTCTTATACCAAAAATCTAAGAACCTTTGTAATTCTAAGCCTAGTTGAGTTTTAGTTTGTTGTTTTTGTCCAAAGGCTCTGTTACATCTTTCCTTCCAAATAAACCAAGCTTTTGTCAATATTATTTCTATGGGTATGACTGAGTCTGATCTCCCTATCCCTACCTTACAACTATCTAAGAAAGTAGTTGTACTATCTAAGTTAAGAACTATATGAATTGGCTTTGAAGCCCACACAAACTTGGCATAAGGACAAGTAATTTTAATCTACAATCACAAAATTTGACATAAAAATAAAACAATAAAAAAGTAATCAATCAGTTGATAATAAAGCAACACAAGGAACAATATAAGTATGCATAATCCGATTCATAACTTTAACAAATCAATCGATTAATTATAAAAGACATTAGACATCATGGGGTGATCATAGATCATTGATATAGGTTAGGTATAAGTAAAATATAGAGTACTTACAAGTAAGTTTACAAGGGTTCACAAAAGAGAGAAGGAGATCATTGATTTCGTAAAACTCCCAAAGAAACCCTAGCCTCTTTCCACTGCCTATGGCCCTATTATGACGACTATATTGGATTTCTCCCACCCCACTAACAGCTCCGCCCCTGCTTTTATTTTTAAGTGAAAAATACTAGAACCCCCTTTCTATATGGGTTCAACATATCGAAGCCCCATTAAATGGATCATTCATTGTCAACTCCAAACTTTAGGAAAATGATATTGCTAGGCCCAAAAAATCAAATTTTCTTCAGATCTGGCACATAATTAATTATTACGAATTTTAATAATACCAATACTACCCTTTAGTATTTATATACAATGAAACTAACTATTAGATTTCAGTTTCAGTTTCTCTCTCTCTCGTCTTTGCTCGGAAGAATTTTAGGGTTTTCAAATCAAACAGAAGAAAACGATTACAGAGAAGAATGATTTTAGCTTTATCGATCTCTATCGATCTCTGCCGATGAGTACAAACCGATGAACAAAATCAATCATATTTTTAGTTTTCAGATTGAATCTTAGACCAAACCTACACAAATTTTTCTAGGGTTTTCTTTCTTCTCGTTTGATTTATAGATTAGTTAATCGGTTTAGCAGCTCAATCACCCAATCGATTTGATTATCAAAACCTGAATTCAACATGAACGTGACTTTTTCTTGAAGATTCAATGAAAAAAATGGTAAAGGTCGGCGAGAATCAGAAAATAAATCCGAAAATTAAACTGAATAGATAAGTTTCGTTATCTTTACTATTTCAATTCATTAAGTAAATTTAATTCTCTGATTTCAAATTTTTGCATCCAAAAAATCCTTTTATTGAACTCATAATCATTAGATCTGTTATAATCTCACTCTAATCCGTTTGTCATCATCAATAAATGAATCTGAAGATTTTGTAACAAAATGGAACTGAAAGATAAGTATAACCTCTCTTTATTGCTCTAATTCGATCGCAGTTGTTAACTTATCTTTCTCAATTTGAGATTTCAGAAAAATAAAATCGGTTTCCTAAAACCTAAAATTGTGATTTCAGTTCAGATTTATGATCCTATTTGCAATCGTAGTTCGGATTTGGGTTCATCTAATACTAATTATATGCTACGGTTCTTGTCTGAAATCTGAACTATCTCTCTACCTTTAATCTCAATCAGAAATCTAAGTTCGGATTTGAAATTTGTGTACCTAAATATGCATTACCCGTCAACTCGTTTGTAATTTGACCCGCTTTTATTTTCAGACCTAATTTGAACTGATGTGAACTTGTATTTGTTCTTGATAGATTGTATTAAATTAAGTTAACTAATGGGTTTTAGTTGTTCAAAATACAACACAATATATAATTTGAATTCAAGACATAGACTATGTATCTAATCAAAAATTTAATTCTAATTTCATTGTTAATTCATTCAAAAGAACATTGGTTATCGGTGATTGTGTTTTCCGACTCGCAGCAAATGGGAGGCTACTAAAGAGGCTGTTATATGGTTGCAGAGCAAGCTCATGTTGTACAAGAGATCCTCTTTATCGACATTGAAATGTAGAATAAGATTACTTATGAAAATGAGAAACTCAAGGTAATATATGTCAATCTCTTTCTTCTTATGATCTGTTTCTTTTTAGTATGCTTCACTTCTTAGGGATTCTCAAGTTGTTGTATATTTCTATCAGGCTTGCACCTACTTATGAAAATTCGGTTGATAGAATCTAACCTTTTAACTTCCCAAGTTACATTGTCGAAGGTTACTTCTTTCTTCTTGACCGGACATGTCAGTTCCTTAGTTTTTTTTAGAAGAAATTAGTCAATAATTTATTTTTTATATAGAAAAGAGATAGATAAGTAGACTACGTAAATGAAATGTTAATAAGACACAACTTGCATTATTAAGTCATGGGAATGAGAAGTCACTAATTATTTTAAGTTTTATCTCTGTCAACATGAATATGATTTTTACGATAATATAAGAATGATTATGTTTTACAAGAATAAGTTGTTGGTGAAATAGATGCATGCTTGGAATAAGTTACTTGTCTGAATACGTTGATGACCACATTGCTTGATGGTCAATTAGCTGAAAACTGACCAAATTAGGTGTCTATATGTGGTTCAGTTACACATTTAGAGACCACATAGGGTATGAACATTCAAAATGGAAATTATTGCCTCACTGATTTATGTAAAAAGCATGAGTTCTTTTTTCTCCTTGATATGACCTTATAAGTTTACCAACCCCTCTTGCATTTAATCTCTTTGTATGATAACCCCACCTTGCATTTAATCTCTTTCTATAATGAAGATGATTATAGATGCCATGCTGCCAATTCTTTTGGTCTTGAGGTAAAATCCTTTTGTTGTTTGTCACTGGCTGTGTCTGAGTCATTTGTTTATGGTTAGGTACTTCATTTCTGATGTCATGCTGCCAATATTTTGGTTACTCTGCCAATATTGGGTTGGGAGTAGGACTTACACTAGAAGAAAGAAAAACTCAGGCAGAAACCCTTACAAAATACCCTGATATGACATGTGTAACTCCCAATTACACATTTCATATGCATGTGTAACTCCAAATTACACATGATTTTTATGTGTACTATCTCATTATACATGCTTGTTTTATGAGAGTGTAGTTAGTAAATTTCCTTTAGATTGGTAGATGTAATAGCAGCCTAATGATGGATGTTTTACTGTGCTGCAGTCCTTGAGCCAAAGAACATTTGAAGATGAAACAACTAATCACAACCCTTTCATTAAACTTGAGGTACTAAATTTTTTGAATTTTTACTGAAACTGACATGTTGCTAACTCCCTTGTCACTGGCATCTATGATGTTTGTATGAAGAGAAAATGAGTTTATGAGTTCATCTTCTGTGTTAGTTTGGTTAGTCGGGGGAAGGAAAACGTATCCAAACTGCAGCGAATAATGTTGACTTAATAGTAGGTAACAATAATGTTAACATCTTTCATATGTTTTACTAGTGTATGATCAGTTAGTGGCAGTATGCTATAGTGACTTTTAAATCCACTGCAGATACAATGGTGTGCACTTGATGAGATTAACGCTGGAGTTTATAATGGATGTGTGCATGTACTAACTTGGCAAGCTAAGATTGATCTGTTTTTTACATATGAATTGCCGAGTGTGTTAACTTGGCAAGCTAAAAGTATGTGTAGCTACTAGTTACACATGCTAATTAGATGTGTAACTTATAGATACACAAGCTAAATCGATGTGTAGCTACTAGTTACACATGCTAATTAGATGTGTAACTTATAGATACACATGCTAACCGATTGAGTGATTTTCCTTTCATTGTTCGGGGTGTTGAATTGGGATAAATTGGCATTCATCCTTGACATTCAACTTTGTATTTACATCGGTGTTGGTACTGCTAAGACCAACAGGATCATCCTTCCTACGCTTGTGTATAACATCACCATGCTTAAAATAGTAAATAGTTTCTTTCTGATCTCTTATTTCAGGATATTTTAGAAATTTATGCATGGATAGATAAGAATGTTAGCTACTGTCAAGGTGATCAGTGATGATCCTTTGCTTTTTATAGTTGAAAATGTGTGCTTAGGCATTTGTTAGTCTAATGTGAAACTAGCATTGGTAGACTATGGATGTGTAACTAGTAATAACACATGTTAATTAGTGTGTAACTTCTAGGTACACTAGATAAATGGATGTGTATGTACTAGTTACGCATGCTAATTAGATGTGTACCTAGTAGTTACACATGCTAACTTATGTGTAACTAGTAATTCTGTTCAAAGGTGCAGGCAGGTATGATACAATTATATGTCCATCTCTCTGCTTAAACATCATATGCAGGCATCATAAAAAATTAATTACTTTGAAAAATACCTAACTTATCATGGTTGTTGCTTAACTTAGATGATTTAAATGCAAAAACTAAGTAGATGCCTTCAGATTGAGTTTGTGATTTTATGAGGTGAAATTGCCAAGTGTTGTAACTATCCTATTGAATTTGTGACTGTACGAGGTGTTGGTGGTGGAGGAGGAGGATTTGGATCTGGTGGTGGTGCAGGACAATGTAAGTATAGTCAGTTTTTCTTTAACTTCCATTAAACCATGAACTGATAATTGCATACAGTTTAAATTCTAAGCTTGTGAATGTAACGAAGGTTTTTGTTTTGGTTCCAAATGATTTTGGTAGATTTTGTATGCGCGTGCTTATACGTACGAGCTCTATTTAAAGTTGATTTCACTGGTTAGAGGGGAACTTGTTAAGCGCCAGTTAACTTCATCTTTTCAGTGTTATCTTTCTATGAATAAGTCCGTTTTGTGGCATGTTTGTTTGACTTGGTTATTTGATTCAGTTACCCTCTCTTAGTGTCTGTATGTATCTGATGTTTTGCTCTTGACTGAGCCAAAAACCTCATTGTGCTTTAGGTAAGTTAGGATTGCAAGTTTATCACAAATGACATATGCCGTATGCATCTACCCTTAGTTAATCTAGTCTGATAGATGTGTAAATTTCAGTTACACAAGTCAGATGCATGTATAACCGAAAGTTACACTATTAAGATGCATGTGTAACCGAAAGTTACACTATTTCATGAAAACTTTTGGGTTCACATGTCATATGGATGTGTAACTTCTGAGTACACATGAGAAATGCTTGTGTAACTGGGAGTTATACTAGATAGATGCATGTGTAACTCCCAGTTACACTAGAGTAGAGAGATATTTGTTATTCTCCTTACCCTTGTTATATTAATTTGCTTCATTCTTTTTGTTCATTAACCTAATCCTATTGATGTTTATTTTTCTTATAGATATGGAAGCATTCTGGAATCAAGGAAGACAAGAAGGAAAGCAAATATTACTATTTTATGGTATCGTGGCGTATTTTTAGGATGTCTGTGTTTTAACACGTTTGTTGTGTTTAATAACACCCTATTACTAATGTTGAAAACAGAAAAAAAGTATTGTAAATGAATATTAAAGCAATGATAATGAAAGTAGAAAAAAATGCATTGTCGTCACTTTTTTCATAGTTTTGATGTGTAACTTTTTATTACACATGCCATATGCATGTGTAACTTTTTATTACAAATGCCATATGCATGTGGAACTTATGCGTACACGTGTGTTATATGAATGTGTAACTTCTGGATACACATGTTGTATGCATGTTCATATGTTGGTGGTGGTCGGTGGTCCGGTGGCGGTGGTCGGAAGTGGTGGCCGGAGGTGGTTGGCGGCGGTTGTCAGTGGCAGTGGAGGGAGGTGGTTGGCGGCGGTTGTCAGTGGCAGTGAAGGGAGGTGGTTGGCGGTGGTGGGTGGCGGCGACGGTTGTCGTTGGTGGCGGTGGTGGTCGGAGGTGGTTTGACTGACGGTGGTGGTCCGAGGTGGTTTGACGGTGGTGGTCGGAGGTGGTCGGTGGCGGTCTGAGGTGGTTGGCGGTGGCTATGGTGGTTGGAGGTGGTTGGAACATCATCACATAATATTTTAATAATTTTGGGCATAAATTTAAATTTTACTCCCTTCGTCCCACCATTAGATGACCTACTTGGTCTAAGATCTTGTCCCATCATTAGTTGACCTATTTCACTAATCAAGGGGATATCTCTAAAACTACCCTTTTGATTGATTATCGGTATCATAAGAAATATGTATAATTTGATATTCATGTTTATACTCGTTACGTAGGTGTTTTAAAATGATTTTGAGAGATATAGTTTGAGAGATAAATGATTTCTAAAATTTACAAATTATTATCCATAAGGGTATAGTTGTAAAAAATACTTAAAAACAATCATTTCATTCATTGCCTTAAGAATTGTGCAAACTTCAACTAGGTCATCTAATAGTGGGACGGAGGGAGTATTTAATTATGGGCTTGACAATATGCATAAGGGTATCAAGGTTTTTTAATAATTTGGGGCCTAGATTTAAACTTCTTTTAATTAAGGGCCTCATATTATGAGTTATCCATGGGTTGGGCCTTAGCCTAATTTTCCCTTTATTTTATATGCCTTTTAAAAACAACCTTGGTAAAGGGGCGGTAGGAATCGGCAGAGGGGCGGCAACCTAATAAGACAAAAAAGGTCATTAGAAGTAAATTCAAGTGCCCCTTATCAATCAAACCCTGGAAATGACTAATTAACCCTTATTGTTAATAATCAAGTTTAGTAATGATAATCAAGATTAGTGTAGATAATCAAGATTAATTTTGATAATTAATTTTCACTATTATAGAATCAAAAATCGATGTTTAGAGTTATAAGAAAAAAAAAAAAATTGAGGAGAAGAAAAAAAAACTTTTGTGATATTTGTGAAACCCTAGATTTTGATTCACTCCACCAAAATGAGTGATTCCAAAGTGGCAAATTTGAGGTGGGTGAATCTCTATATGATAAAGAAAACAAGTACTACATACCTCTTGATGGAGATCCCGATATGGAGTATTTTCTAGATGGTAGAGATGTTTTAGACCAAAGTGAAGGTCAATCTCAACCAATTGAAGAAATTAGCCAACAAAGTGAAGAACCCAAAGACTTTGAAAATGACCATGTATACTTCTAAATTAGTTCCCATTAGGTTTTTGTTGATCAAAATTATGTAAAGTACATAAAAAGATCAAATTTTTCAAAATTTCGAAAGAACATACGGTTGACTTTAAGCTAGTTACCAACCGTAACATACGATTCTTGTTCTAAAATATCAAATACCAACCGTAACTGGTTCAATTTGGGAAAAAACCCAGAAATTATACCAGTTACGGTTGGTTAAATTTGTTGGATTCCAAACCGTACCAGAATTACGGTTGCTAAGTATGTGCAGTAGTTACCAACCGTCGGTTATCCTGTGCATGTAAGTACTTAGTGCAGTACTTACGGTTACTAATGTATAAATCGATACCAACCGACACTATATTACGGTGTGTTGGTGTGAGGGTTACCAACCGTATATTTAACTGAGTGTTTCACTATTCTTTTTGATCTATATACGGTATGTTGTAGGATGACAGATACCAACCGTAACCTGGTTACGGTTTGTTTTTTCTCTTTATTTACCAACCGTATATTCATATATGTTTTGGTTTTATTGCCTCGTTTAGACTAATGTTGGTATGTTTTTGTCCAGGTCGTTGATGTACCTCCTATAATGGATGACCAACCTTTAGCAAATGAACTTCTCACCAAAGATTCTAGCTCTCACTATTTAACCGAGGAAACATGGATGGAGAAAGACGATGCAAAGAAGTGGGCTAGAGAACGAGGAAAGTTGATTATGTGTATCATAGTTTGTAATGGTACCACTAGTGATAGTGCCTTTCAAATGGTTTGCGAGTGTAGTGGACAACATAGAAGTCACGCAAAAAGATACCTTGCAAGTAGCAAAGAAAAAGAGGAAGAATACTACTTTTAGTAAGAAGACCCGATGCCCCTTCAAGCTTCAGTTTAAAAGAACGCGGCAAAAAGGTGGTTTTTGGAGAAAGTTGTATGTGGTAGTCATAACCACCCTATACCGGAGAGTTTGCTATCACACGCTTATGTTGGACGCCTTATCGAAGAAGAAGAAGAAGATTGTAGAATCACCGACACAAATTCGTATGAAGCCCGTTGATATCCTCGCTCACTTAAAGGAAAGAAACCCACAAAATGCTTCTACTTTGGATACCATCTACAATGCAAGAAAAAAATTGAAGGCTAAGAAATGGGAACAAAGGAACGAAATGCAACAATTAAGGAATTTGGGGGAGTTGCATAATTACTCGGTTTTCCACGATGATGACGAGAAAGGACGAATAAGACATCTTTTATTGGCTAATCCTGAGTTTGTGAAGTTGGCACGGTGCTCTCATCAAGTGCTTCTAATGGATTGCACATACAAAACCAACAAGTTTGAGATGCCGTTGTTGAACATTGTCGGGCAAACTTCTACCAATGCTCCTTTTAGTGTTGGTTTTTGCTTTTTGAAAGATGAGCTCGAAGAGAGCTATGTGTGGGCACTAGAACAAGTGAAGTTATTCTACGTAGAGGGATATACTCCAAAGGTGATTATTACCGACAAGGAGCAAGCTTTGTTGAATGCAATAAGGAGGGTTTTCCTAAGCTCATAACCTTCTTTGCACGTTCCATTTGTGGAAAAGTATTGAAACTAAGTGCATGCGCCTTGTCCGTCCAACCCGAAAAAGCGAAATGGATAGAATAAAGGCACTACCGTTACATAAACAAGAAGAGGCTAAAGAGAAATTTAAGAACGATGACAAGTTGGCGGAACTAAAATGGGAAAGTTTCAAAACGGAGTGGAGAGCCTTGACCTATTCTATCACCGTGGATGAATATGAAGATAGAGCTCGTATGTTAGTGGCTCATTGGAAAAGAGGTTATCCAAGTGTTGTGAAGTATTTGTTTGATAATTGGTTGGATCCTCACAAAGAGAAGTTCGTATCGGCGTTCACTAACCAATATAGGCACTATGACAACCAAGCTACAAGTACGGCGGAGTCATCTCACAACCTAGTGAAGAAGAAACTTCATAGTTGTAATGGTGGGTTAGTTACGTTATTTGAAGCCATGCATTCGTATTTCCTCTGTGATCACGATAGAGTTACGGAGTCTTTTGAAAAAAGCCGAACTAAACAACACACTAAATGGATGGACAATGAGTGGCTAAGGGGAATTACACATCAAGTTTCGCACAAAGCAATTGAGAAGATAATGTATGAAGTACAACATTATGAATTGGGGGATTATGAAGAAGAGTGCGTTTGTCCAAACATGACAAGTTTGGGACTCCCATGTCGGCATGTTATAGCCACATATCAAGAAAAAGTGATCCCGATTCAAGATATTGATCCCTTTTGGCAACAATTAACATTCCGTGAAACAATTTTTGATCCACAATTTGGAGGAACGTTTGCCGATACCGAGATTGGAAAAGCTCTAGCCGAGAAATATGCTATACTAAGCCAAGGCCAAAGGCAAATATGGTTGAGTAACTTGAGAGATTTCGTATATCCACAATTTAGGTATGACATCAAGGAACCACTAAAGGGGAAGGGTAAGGGGAGGCCTCCTACCAAAAAAAAGAGGTACGTAGGAAATAAAAAAGCAAGAGAATTGGCGGAAGAATCAAAGAAAAGAGATCCTTGTGGTTATGAATGGTTGAGAAAGGAATATGAAGCGGAGGATGAGATGGAAGAGGATGATGTTCAAGGTAGAAACAAACGAAAAAGAGGTCAAGCGGATAAAGGAGAACCAAGCCGTCGAAATGTACAACAAAAATGTATTGAGCTTCCTACTCAAGAAAGTGCAACAAGCAAAATTGATGTTAAAGGAAAAGGTCCGGTATTTTGCTCTAAACAACAAGAAAGAAGCAAAGTTGTTGTTCAAGGAAATGTTCGTAAAGAAAGTGGAGAAAAAGATGATGGAGTTAAAGGTCAAGGTTCCTATGTCGGACTCGAGGTTTCCTCCCAAGATAGTTCAATAAAAAGACTTATTGGTAAAGTTGGTGTTAAACAATTAGCAAGGAACAATGGAAAGAGTCCGATGGTTGAAAAGGAGGAGAAGGAGACGATTCATCTAAAAGGAGTGCCTAAACCACCACCTAGAGACAAGAATGGTCGATATAGCCGGAACCATTACATTCTCTATGAATATTACCTTCGTTTTTTCCCCGACTATATTCGTGGTTATATCAAGGCTACGGAGGATGTTGATGGTGATGGGAATTGTGGTTACCACGTCTTCGTGGATCAACTTGGACAGAGTGGGATTGTGACCAAGTTACTTACGTAAGGCAAAAATGCTTAATGGAATTACGTGCTAACCGCGATTTCTATAAGCCGATGATGAGAGTTGAAAGAAACGAAACCGATGAGGTGTTAAATGAGAGCTTCAAGGAAATGGAAAGGCGGTTAACCGGTAATATATGTTTGACAAGGCAATATTGGATGCGCATGCCTATATGTGGCCAACTACTCGCCAACGCATTCAATTGCGTCATTCATTTAATCTCCAGGGACATGAGCACTACATTTGCACCAACAAGAATACCGTTTGACGAAGACTTGTCAATAAAAAAAACTGTTGTCATAGGGCACGTGGAAGGAAATCATTACATCGGCCTCCGATTGCATGAAGGAAGTCCATTACCTCCATTGTGGAGGGAATTTGGTTGTGACGGTGAACTCCCCAAGACTTGGTGCAATCGATTTGAGAAAAGGATTGAATTATGGAAGGCCATAATGTTGTCTATGCCGAAGCAATTCGTAGTTATGACCGATGATGAAGAGGATGCTTAAATGTTTTCAAGTCTTGAATGAAGCCCATTTTATAATTTGTATTTTGGTATTTTGACTAAATGTGATATGATTAAAAGTGACAATATCATGTCTATTTAATTAGATAATATATGAAGTATTTTGTTCACCAATATATTTATTTGATTAGCTAATTTGAGTGGAAATCAAGGTATCAGTGTCAATTACGGTTGGTAACTAAGCCATATTTAATAACCGTAAGTATGTTTAAAAACAGTTATACCGGCCATTGTCGATTCTGATCCGTAACGATAATATACTTACATACTGTAACTAACACTGAAACACAAGCCAAACAAATATAATTCAATTAAAACCA
Organism: Papaver armeniacum; assembly: GCA_023531295.1. NCBI lineage: Eukaryota > Viridiplantae > Streptophyta > Magnoliopsida > Ranunculales > Papaveraceae > Papaver > Papaver armeniacum. Next base: position 329,861 of record JAJJWW010006371.1, on the reverse strand, counting down.
TTGCACCATCTTCATTACTAAACCAACATTACAACCATTAAACCATTATAAATATAAATGACATTACAACTCATTTTCTTTGATGCGACTTAAAAGGATACTAATATCCAGGCTTACGAGTCGATAGAAGTCTTTAAGGATGTTGAAATGAGGTAAGTATTGAAAACTCGACCTTTTCCATCGTCTCCATTCTTGAATAGAGCTCTCTAAAACTTCACCGTCGTTTCACCCCTTAATCGTATTTCACCCATAATACGAACTAATGCCATAAATTCTTGAACGTTATCCCGAATAGTTCCATATCGAATATACAACATTATTCCATCGCGGTTATTAGGGTTACCTGTTTCGGAGCAAAAGTTTTCGAAAAGAGTTCTCAAATAACTTGTACTCACAAAACCACATCGGCGTCGTTCTTCTCCTCTTTTTGGATAGCATAGAACAAAGTTGCGGCAAATACATAAATCTTCTTCCAATGTAAATTCAGGGTTTGGAGCCATAATCTAGTTTAAGGTAAGAGATGATTCATGTGGAGGTGTAACTTCTATTGAGGAGGATAAGCATATATATATATATAATAATTTGGTTTTTTATTATCTAACGGATCTATTTTTTGAAAATAAACTCGTTAAAGGTTTCAACGGCTATATTTTCAAATCAACCAATGACAAATCAAAGGATAAACTCATGAAAACCCAAGAAATAAATAAGGTGCGGTTGGTAATGAAATTATTATTTTAAACCGTAGACTAGATAATTGATTTTTGAACAGAGTTACGGTTTGTAAGTATTGACAATTTACCAACCGTATCTCTGCACAAATTGCATACCAGAGTTACGATTCCTTAAGGAATCACAATTACACACCGCAACTCTGCAAAATTTAATTATACCAGAGTTACGGTTCTTTAGAGTTATAGTTACTAACCGTAAAATTGCGCTCTCTAAATCTGGAAGTTACAGAGCAATGTACGGTTTGTAACTTTGCTTGGTTACAAACCGTAACTAGCGTACGGTTTGTTAAAGATTTGCGTGATCAACCGTGTCTAGTGTACGGTTTCTAATTCGCCGTTTGTTACCAACCGTAAGTATGAGCTCTCTAAATTTGGAAGTTACAGAGCAATGTACGGTTTGTAACTTTGCTTAATTACAAACCGTAACTAGCGTACGGTTTGTTAAAGATTTGCGTGATCAACCGTGTCTAGTGTACGGTTTCTAAGTCTCCGTTTGTTACCAACCGTAACACATATAATAACTTCAAAAAAACTCAATTTTAATTCATTCCTAGTAACTAACCACACAGTTGATAACATGTTAATTCATTCCAAGTAATTCATAAGCTAAAATCCATAACCACACAATTCATAACATGTTTGTGATAATATCCATAAGATAAAAACTAACCACACAATCATTAGTTCTTGTTAATATCCATAAACTAAAAACAACCACACAAAGCTAAGAAATAAGAAGTTGTCCTGCTATTAAATGTCACATAACCATAATTAACCACGAGGACCACGAGCTCTTTGTTGGTGGTACCACCACCACGAGTGCGAGGACCATCACGGCGGCGACCACCGGACCACGACCACCGCGACCACGACCACCTCTTTGGCTAGTACCCACACCATGCGTCTCTTCGCTCTTTGGATGACGATGAATATGGCTAGTACCCGTACCTCAATGGACTTTCTGCCCCTCTTTAAACATCTTTCTTCGGTGACCAACCCCTCGTACAATTCTTTCTGGTTGGATCATGCATGTTCCTTATTTGGTCTTGTAAGGTCCTTTGTTGAGGAGCGTTAATCACACCATTAGCACGGATGCATGAAGTCATACTATTTGCCAACTGTTGTCCTCGCTCTTTCTATTAACACATTAAAAAGAGTCTTAAGAGATTATTCCATAACCGAAGAAATATAAATTAGAACTAAATTCCAAGTCATGAGGATAACAAAGTTACGTACCGTCATGAAATATAGTTTCCTCCAAGTCATACCAAATAGTCCCTTTGTCTCTTTGCTCTCCTCGGCAGCCTTCCTTTTTTCTATTGCCTTTTGAATAAGTGGTTGGGCCTCCGGATCATTATTAATCACATGTGGATGACCAAAATGATAATACCATTCTATGTAATCATCAATAGCTTCTTTCGTGTTGTTACAAGCCGTTGCCTCTCCCGCTTGGAGTTGGTATTCTCGTTGATGGCGGTTGTTCCAAACATCAATCGTCGGAGTTGGGCGGTAGTTGAGTACAATGGTGGGGCCTCTTGTCTCGTATCCATCCTTGGATAATTTGAAGTTTTCCCTAACGACCTTTTCTTGAATATGAGCAATTTGGCGTAGAGTTCGACGAGGATTGGTCATAACATAACCTGTGGCATGATACAATGGTCCGTTGTAGCCTGAGGTATGTGTGAACTGACGAACATCAACTCCATTTTGAATCCTCAAATAAGGGTCAAAGATAACATCTTCAACCGTGAAAGCATCTATTTCCTCCTCACTTGAATGAGCCTCTTTTCTTTGTTCCTTTTTTGTCTACCAAAGGAACATAAACTTCTTTCCCGTAGGTCTATCATCATCTTCTTCCCGTTCGTAGGAGGTCTCAAGCTTGGAAAGTGGTCATACACCCAAGCCTAGAAAAATATAAAACAATTTAAGCAATTGGGACATTAATACAAAAGATAAATATAACAAACAATCATAAAATAAAAAAATGATAAAATGTAACCAAACTTACCATTAGAAGCGCAACATTCCCGGCAATTTCAGTAGCTCCAGCCTCGAGGCCTTTCTTAGACTTTCAAGTAGATATGCAAGCGTGGCGGTGCCCCACGAATACTCTCTCGGTCTTGTTCAAATCCTTCAACAATTGTAGGTAATGGACATTCACCCTATTTCCCGAGTTATCGGGCATGAATACTGGTCCCAATAGAATACAACAAATATCTTTGTGGCTGTACGCCTATCCCTTGTGTCGTCTATCACCTCGCCGACCAATTGCTTTTTGAGGGTGTCTCCAAACTTCGTCCTCAAATTTTTCAACAACAGCTTCTTTACCTTGTTAATCTTGTTTGGTTCCGAAGGGTCATAACCACCAGCCAACATAAACTCCATCTCGGTCTCGTCTTTACCCCACCCAAGTGTTTCTTCAACAAGGTCAGAGATCGGTCAAGACATGTTGTTATCAAAACCTTCATATACAGATTTTCCTTCAACTTCCAAGTCAAGAATTTGCTTCACATCGTCCGGTATTATTGTCATCTCTCCAAATGGGAGATGAAAAGTATCATTTTCTGGCCAATATCGTTCCCTGAAGGCGAGATACGATTATACTATCATACTCCAATTGGGTATTCGTAATTCCAGGCCCTAATCCTGAACTTGACACTAGACTACGAACATCACCACATTCTTCGCCTAATATCCAATGACTAGCTCTTTGATGCTTGACCAATTTGATTGCCCTTGCATGATCCTTAAAAATATTTTGTTAAACTGAGATTAATGAGGATGTGCATAAAAAAAAAAAAAAAAAAAAAAAAAAAAAAAAAATAACTTAAAACAAAACAATGTGTTAAGAGAAACATACCCTAGTTTCGCAGACTTTTGAAGCCCAGGAATTGGTATAACCAAATAAGATTGATGACTTATCTGGTGCCTCACCCCAAGGTCTTTTATTCTTCTTCCTTGGCAACAACAGGTCTTTTCCTTTAGGAATATGCAACCCTTTTGGTGCAGTTCCTTTCTCGCTTCTTTTCTTTCCTTGGTTTAGCTGGAGCTGGAGCCTGGAGTTGTAGCTACAACAATTTCTTTCCCTTGTTTTGTACTCCTTCTTCATCATTTGCTTCCTCTTCCTCATCTTCATCATTTGGTTCCTCTTCCTCATCTTCATTATCTTCTTCCTCTTCCTCTTCCTCATATTCACCATTTCCTTCTTCATCCTCCTCTTCTTCGCCATTTCCTTCTTCATCCTCCTCTTCTTCCTCTTCATTATCATCAGCTTCTTCCAGGTTCTTTTCAACTCCTACCTCTTCAATTTCTTGATCATTAGGTTCAGCTCCTTCTAATTCAACACCAGAGTTACCCACAGATGGTTCTCTAAGCCTAATCTCAAATTGATTCTTCTTCTTCTTCGCATTCTTGGGGACAACTCTATGATCTACCCCTAAATGCTTGTCACCGCGAGGGGTGGGTGTGTGATCAATCGGAGTTAAGTTATTCCCTCTCTTTTTCTTCACCCTATCAGGATTCCTACACAAGTAATAATTTGAATGAATTCCTAAGGGTTGAACAAACAAAATGCAACAAACAAACCAAAAAAATGTGACCAAAGCAATATACGGTTTGTAACTTTACAACCGTTTCAAACCGTATCAAGGATACGGTTCGTAACAAAACAATTAAACAAACCGTATATAGAATCGGTTGGTAACTTTCTTATCGTTATAAACCGTACCAATACTTGACAAAAAAAATTCAAACACAGGACAATATACGGTTGAAAATGTACACAATTATGAACCGTCCCTAGTACACGGTTGGTAACTTTCTTATCGTTATCAACCGTAACAATACTTGACACAAGGTTTTCAAAGACAGGATATTATACGGTTACAAATGCATTCCATTATGAACCGTATCTAATACACGGTTTGTAACTAACATAAAAATAGGCACCGTAAGCAAAGAATTAAACATGCAGAGAAAAAAACGGTTCGTAATTCCGTGTAAGTTATCAACCGTAACTGGATAAAAAAACTCAACCTAAGAACATACGGTTGGGTATTTCAAATAATTTCAATTGTTACAAACCGTATCACCATCAAAAGCATTACATACGGTTCATAATGGAACAAATTGCAACCGTAACTAATAAAAACCCAGGATATGGAAACTTGATTTTTCACCTAAAACCCTAATTTTTGATAGAAGTTGAAATTAAAACGAAGATATTAAACTAAACCCTAAATGGGTTCCGCAAAACATACCTCATGTATGTCATTCCAAATGATTTCTCCTGGTGGAGGGGTTTGAAGTTGGGATTGATGTTCTTCACCTAATGGAACATTTGCTCGATTAGAATCGCTACAATCTTCGTCAACTTTCTTCTTATTCGTCATCTATAATGTAGACTTCAATCAACGATTATCAATTTTGCGAATCGCCGATTAATCGAAGACGATGAATTTTCAAACTTTAATGGAGGTGGTGTTTACGGTTACAATGGGAGTGGAGAAGATGAAACAAAAAAAAGAACTGATTTTGATTCTCATCCTAATTAGGTTTATATGATGGAGGACAATTCAGTCTTTTCAATCAAAAAAACAAGGGTAAATTAGACCATTTCAGGTGAAAAGGGTAATTTAGTAAAACTACACCCCCTATAGACACCCCCTAACCAATAAAAGGGACATTGCTATCACACATGCCGCCCCTCTACCGATTCCTCCCGCCCCTTTACCAGGATTGTTTAAAAAACAAATGAAGATATAATGGTTCTCTAGCGTTTCTCACGTTTATAAACCAATAACTCAACATGTGCTTCGCATTTCTCACGCACAAATCACAGAGTGAGAGTAACATGTGGACCCCACTTTCCCACACTACCATCCCAATGCTAAGAGCATCTCCAATGAGACATTAAAAATGTCCTAAATACAAGGCCACGTAGGATTTTTAATGATTTAACTAGAAAAATCCTCTCCAATGGGAATGTGAAGGGAGAAAGTAAAGATGATGTGTCTGGTAGTTATGTAGACATCCTCAAAGCCATCCTCTAATTTTAGAGGTTCTCTTAGAGGAATTGAACATCCTACTCATCATTATCAATGGTTATGATTAAATATATAATTTGGATGAATGATTAAAAAAGTTCATAACTAAAGCAATACAATTTCTAGTTGGAGATGTTTCTCTTTTATCTCCTCATATTAAAGAAAATTTGGTCTTTAAATCAGAAAAAACAGCTTCCACAGGCTGATGGGGACGGTCAGATTATGTTTGGGTGCATTTTGCGGTGCAAAGTCACGGTGCGTGTAGTAGCACCACTGTTTATAAACTCCTTACTTCTGACTAACAACTTCTATCCTGCATTACATCATAATTGTTTTTCATCAATACTTGTTATATCCATGGAAGCCGCTGGTGATGAAAATCCTTGTGATCATACTAAAGCCAGGAGTGTTGGTTGCCTTGGTATAGGAGATTCTACTCTTTATCAAGGTTTTTGGATTTTTGCGGAAGCATTAGAAAATATTAAGGATTTTCAACAAAATTTTAATGCTTTGGATACTGATCTACTACTAGCCTCACACCCCAAATCCAGCACCGTTTGGTTGAAAGCGTTGGCCTTCGCCATCGTCAACCGTACCCGTTACCCTCTTTTTTCTTCTTCGAATCACCACCCATTGCTTACAGTTTCACCTCATGACCTTGTTCCCTTCCTCGACTTAAAACATGTTTATCCAGCTAGTAGTCTCCTTGATTTCACAAAAAGTGGTAGCCATGATCATCATTATTCTTCATGCAGGCTCATGGCTACTCATATCCCGTACGCTTCTCTACCTGATTCGGTTACTAATAGGGCTATAAATTGCAAGATTGTTTATATATGTAGGAACCCTCAAGACACCTTCATCTCCATGTGGCAATTTTTTAACAAAATGAGGACATTGCCGGAGAGCAATAATAAGAGTACCCCTTCCCTGTCGAAAATGAAAAAGAGTTCCCCTCTTTCGGTTGAAGAGGCTTTTGAGTTATTTTGCAATGGAGTTTCAGATTATGGTCCGTATTGGGATCATGTTCTTGGATATTGGAAAGAGAGTTTAGAGAGGCCTTGTAAAGTGTTGTTTTTGAAGTATGAAGACTTGAAAAAAGAACCGGAACCTCAGTTGAAGAAACTCGCAGAATTCTTAGGTTATAGTTTTTCTATAGAAGAAGAAAGTCAAGGAGTGATCAGGGAAATAAAAAATTTGTGCAGTTTTCAACATTTGAAGAATTTGGACGTGAACAAACATGGAAAGATTTGGAATAATTCTTTAGCAAACAAAGACATTTTCAGGAAAGGTGAGGTTGGCGATTGGAAGAATTACTTGACTCCTGTAATGGTTGAACGACTTGATCGTCTCATGGAAGAGAAGTTACATGAGTCAGGCCTATCATTCTCAAACTATATTTCTTGATATATGGAAGTTTTTCTATTTTCAGTATTTGTTTTGCTTAGATGTTGGTTTTTTTTTATCTCTTTTTTACTATCTTTTAATTTTTCTGGTTGTGTTTGGAAACCGAATCTGTTACTTTCTTGGTTTGATGATGGTGGGTGTTTGTGCTAGTCCATGGATCTATTTTCACTGAAAGTGGTGTGTGTTTGTGCTAATCTATGGATGTTTCTTTTCGTTTAATGCAATCATATTGAAAATTTGATCAAGATAATCATGAAACTAACAATCTGGGGCTGTGTAACAATCATATGTTAGGAGATCTGGGATTTCACTTTTGACGTCTTTTCTGTTCATTGTTCCTTGGCCGTAAGTGCTGATAATAAAAATCATATGTTGCCGGTGCAAAATCAGCAAAGAGAGTTTCACACTGTTTTAAGCTGGGATGTTAGACGGCCTTTAAAAGTTTGCGAAATAAATCATATCAATCAATGGATATTAAGAAGATGTTGTACATTTCCTTTCATTGTAAAATAGTTTTAAATTTCTTAATTCTTTTTAATGGACATTTCAAGTTTTTACCCCTTTTTTTCCATTTTTTTTTTGCCAGTTCTTCATTGGTTTGATGAGATCCGAGAAGAAGATTTTTGAGAAGATGTAGTCCTGGTGAGTGTCGTGGTATACTGGGGCAGTTTGGACTACTATGTAAGATGTGGGTGCAAATGGTGGTCACCTTCATTATGTAGAATGCACTTTTTTCGTTTTAAATTTTCTTTTCATAACAAGGTGGAATGATTCATCCACTATAATATCGCAGGGTTATCTTATATTATCTCTAAGAATACTAGCTTGAAACCCGTGCTACGCACCGGGTATGATGGGAATTGACACCAATTTGGTGAGGCAGGGCTTCGCCCTGCACCCGTCCCAAAAGAAATCCCAATAAACAATTACAATGTATAATGAAAACATAATTATTGTTTAGTAGTCTAACAATTGAAACCAGATTTACTAATTACGTACTTTTAAAGTGTTGGAGATTAAAAAATCATCTTAAAGAAAATACTTTGAAATCAATTAGTATATCATGATATTGCCAACACCTACGTTCTAAAGATAATTGGAAAATCTACATTTGAAGTCTGCTATTCAAAGTAGGACTTCAACTACGAGTCTTGCTAAATTTTAGAATGTCTATACAACATCTATTCGTTAATCAAATTTTACAACGTAAAGTAAATAAAAAAAGTCATAACAATATTCTACCCCAAAACACCAGTACTAATGGCATCTAATATGTAACCCCTTCTACGCACCGGGTATAATGGGAGTTGCTCCCATTAGGAGAGGCGGGGCTTCTCCCTGTACCCTTCCCATAAAGGGTCGCAATTAGCATCTACAATGTATATTGAAAACAACAATTATCATTTAGTAGATTGACAATTGGAACCTGATTCATGATTGATAATTAGAACCAGATTTAACAATTAGGTACTATGTAAAATGTTAGAAACCGGGGAATCTTCATAAAGAAAATAATTTGAAAAGGTTTGTTAAAATATATTTAGCGGCATATTTTTTGGTAAAAAGGAAATTGATGTGAACGGTTAAACAAACATCAATTATATACTTTTAAAAATTTTGGATTAAGAAATCTTCTTTAAGGAAAATAATTTTGGAAAATTATACCAACATATAAAAATTAATAAGTTGTTCATAATATTGCCTAAATTAGTACTCTTAATTACTCTAAAGATAATTGGTAAGGTTATATTTGAAGTCTGTTAGTTAAAGTAGCATCACAACTACCCTTAGTCTTAATAGATTTTAGAATACCTATGCAACATCTCTTGGTTAATCAATTTTTGCAAACTAAAGGTAAAGAAACAAAGTCATAATAATTTTCTACCTCAAAACCCTTATTTCTTCACGTTCGGTAAAATATTATTGTAATTTACCCTTTATACAATCCTCACATGCCTCACGTACCGTATGATACACTTGTGTTAAGAATCTAGCGCCCAACTCAATTGCTCATCTAAGCTCCAACTTCCTATAGTTGAATGAAAAATCATACTCAATGCATAGTTGTATCAATATCTGTTATTAAAGAAACACGTTGAAAAAACGGTATTAATATAAAATAGATTGTCAACTCCAAATAGTGCAGAGCATATGAAGTGTTTCCCGTAGAAGACGATGTAATCAAGGAAATGCACCGATATAGCTTTCTTCAGAAATCATATACTTGCGTTAAGAATCAAGCAACCAACTCAATTGCTCCGCTTGGCTCCAACGGCCTCCTGCAGTTATATGAAAAATCACACCTACTATATAGTTGTACAAAAATTTAATATTAGAGACACTAAAATAACATGATTTTAATATTAAATAGATTGCAAACTCTAAATGTTTCAAAGCATAAGAAGTGCTTCCCGTCGAAGATGATCTTTCGTCAGAAATCATATATTTGTGTTAAGAATCAAGTGGCCAATTCAATTGTTCCTCCTGGATCCATTTACCTGTAGTTAAGTGAAAAATCACGCTCACTATATATTTAAATATATGATATTAGAGACCCTAAAAGAATACATGATATTACTATAAAACAGCTTGTCAACTCTGTACAGTGAAAAACCAATTAAGTGCTTCCCGTTAAAAAAGACATAATCAAGGAAATGCACTAATATATCTTTTTTCCTCATATACTTACATTAAAAATTAAGGGTCCATCTCAGTTATTCTTTGAGGCTCCAAATCCTTGTAATTAAATGAAAAATCACACTCACTATGTAGTCGAATCAATATTTGATATTAGAGACACTAAAACAATACCACCTCAATTTCTAGAAAAAGTGATAGTATCTCTTTTTCCAAAAACGGAAGGAGTATATGTATATTAATATAAAATAACTTGCCAACTCTAAATAGTACAGAATAGATGAAGTGCCTCCCGTCAAAGAATATGCAATCAAGGATATACACTCATTATACGTCCACACTAAAAAAACCATTATTCTTTTTTTCATTTATTAAAATTCAATCTTTGATAAATTTGGGTTTCCATTAAAATGCAGTCCCGTTTCTATAAATAACACTTATCTAATTTCCTTGTATTTACCTTTGCATTATAACCATTTGCATAAATCTGTTGTTTCCATGTTATGTACAAATGTTCTCATTGACCTTTATCAACATTCAAAGTCTTTTTCTTCCATAAAAAAAAAACTACCGTAGGTCATTGTAATAGGTAATATTGTACTCTTAACAATTAAAGCGTTATTGGCCACTTTGCGTTGCTTCCCTTCTATTGCACCTCAGCTGCACAATGGCTTTCTCCCATATATAACGCTCTGCCTTGAATCGCGAACATCCAGAAAATAGCCCAGTTTGATTACTCGTGATTGTTGCTTTAACTGTAAGGATTTCCTCTTGTGTTGCATAATTGAAGTACTTTTATTGGCAAAGAGAATCTAAATTGGTTATAGATTCTCTTTCTTTTTTCCTTTTCCTAAATGCTGGTCAGAATTTTATTTTATTGTTGGTTTTGTTACGCATAGATTGTTGGTGACGTCTCTTGTATCGTAAAATACCATTAATGTAAATATTTGAAATACTACAGCTTGCACATTCATAAAGTGTCTGTGGTGATAGGTTTTCCATTGTACAGACTCAGATGTACTTGCAGTCATACAAAACTGTTACCTACTTTCATGAGAAACAACTAACATTCCCCAAGTCCCTAACTAATTGGCAGTAATTTACCCACGTTTCTCGTTCTTAAAGAAAAAAAAACCATATGCACATTTAAAATATGGATAATTACTTGATGCTTTTTCAAACGCCTATGTAATTCTTGATTCTTGTTTTTTATTTATTTATTGAAGCAGATTCATGTTATCGTATTAAAACAATAATAATACGCAAGTTTAGCGAGATGTGGCAAAATATATGGAGATCATATAATACAACATTGTAGTAATGTCAAGTGGATGTGACATCAGAATTTTGTTTTGTTTCATGTTAAAATCTACAATAAAATACACAATATGCAGTTCATTTTTTGGTGCACTTTTCTTGCATGTTCGTGAATCTCTCTGAGTCACCTTCTTCTTCGTGTTGGATTTATTCAAAGTTAGAAATCAAGACATTAGACCGGGGGTTTAGTCAAAGCCTGCAATTCCCCATTCACTTAGCTTCTTATGGCGATCGCGAGATACAAACATGCTTCTTTTAATTATTATTTGGATTCGTATTTTTACCCCTTTTCCCGGATCGATTACGGTATGTAGCAACACCACCACAAAAAATTAATTAATCCAGATGACAAAGATTCATGTCCGACTGTGCTGACTCAACTTTACTTTCGCGGTTGGTACACCATCGATCATCTAATAAATCCATAGATGTGTTACTACTTCTACTTGTGTAAGGTAGACATATTTATATTTCACAGAATTTAATGGGAAAAAAATGAAACATGAGCTGAATTATTATTAGTTCGTGTACCCGTGTCGGACGACACCAAAATTTTTTTTACTGGTCCTATAAAAAGCTTAAGACGGTCTTTAAATTAAGAAACCAGTGAGTACATCGAAAGTGTTTGTAACCAATCTCCTTGTAGTAATCAAATTAGAATTAAGGAATAAAAATAACTAATTATAGTGATTTCATGACCACCACCAACTTGGCCAAATTCCACTGATACGATGAAATTATTTCCTAGAGATGTCTGGCCTGGCCTGCCTCAACGGAATAATAAGTCACACCCTTTAATTACCTGTCCCTATCCTACCAGTGCAACAAACACATCATTCGCAATCGATCGACATATTCAATCATCGCTCCATATTGTAAATTTGATTATTCCCCTCATTAGCTACTCCATTTGATGTCTTATTACATTCCAATTTTGTAACTGTGAGGAGAGAAGAGAAAAGTACAATAATGGAGTTGTAATCAAAATACATTTGAAAGAAAATGTTGATTAATAAGCCAATTACAGGACCAACGGATTTAGAAACTAAATGAAAAGTGTTCTACTAAAATAGGTTAAAAAAACCATATTTACGAAAAATTAAATGATTTCTTCTTGCAGTTTGGAAAGTAAGAGACCAACAAATGGATTAATCAAAGCACCATTAACTTATTTTAGTAGGTGATACTTCAGAAAAGATCCATAGTGTCCATTCAGTAGTTAAAGAGTAAAGCCCATTGATGTGGTTTTGAAAGTTGTAGTAGAATGGTAAGAAAGATTGTCGTTCACTCATACTTGTAAAGATTCGATTTAAGAAAATACTAAAAACAAAGGAAATATATATACAAGTTTTGTCACAAATATCGAGAGAACTGGGACTTCGGATTCCACCATAAAGTTCATTCATGTGGTTCAACTATTAATTCTAGATAATTATAACTTATAAGATATTGACTCTTTCTTTGCCAACAATAGATTTTATAAAGTATTAGATGTAAATCATAAGCATGATGCATCAAAAGTTCTTAGACTAAGCATACACCATCAGACAAAATCACAAATAATTAAGAAAAATCATAAATCAATTTAGAATAGTGCAAAAGTCATAAAATAATTAATTAGAATTACCACATGCGTAAAGAATGGATTCCTCCATTTTCCCGAGTGTTGGGGTTTAGCTCCTCATATTATTCACGTGCTCAAAATAATTGTTCATAGCTCAAATAGGTGAAAAACAAGAGTAAACTAATAAAGCGATAGTTTGCAACGCTTCAAATGGCGTTACAAACAATTGTTACAATAGGTGCGAATCAACACGAGAAATAAGTCTCGCCTTATAAACGATATTACGGTTCTCATTGTTGAACAATGATAGCTTTACGATCATGTTCCTGTCGTCAATGTTCTTCGTGTTCTATGGTTCTTGCAAAGCAGAGCAACAATTTCTGCAGCTCGATTACTTCTCCTCTCTGCCTCCGTTCGGTCCCCCAAAGTCTCTACCCCCTCTATAAGACTCTTACAAACCTTTTATACACCACAAGCACCGCCAAATCCCGAAAATCTTTGGCTTTTCTCTCCTCCTCAAATTACGGCCCTTCCCTGTTTATTTTGAGATAAAGATGGAAAGTTATTTATTTTTTCTCCCTTGTACACGTCTCTCTGTCCAATACAAACTCTCCCAAACTCCACGTAACACAACTGAATCAACAACAGACCCGACAATGTTTCCACGTACTTTCCGAAAGCAAAACCAATACCACTCCCTGTTTGTCGAGAATATGAATATCCAACCCAATTTAATCCGTTAAATCACTTACACTAGCCCTGTTTATCTCCAATACATCTTCCCAAGAAGTCTCAACGATTGAATCGGCTTAAAACACGTCCAAATCACAACCCAAAAATCTGCCAGAAACAACCAAGTTTTCCCGCCAAAACTGGTTTTCAAACAGAGAAGATGGTGTGCCCCTTATCCTCTGGTGGGGTGCGAATAGTAGCTGCCCTGAGGGTTACCCCTTATAGACTGGATACCCCTTATCCATTTCAGGGGTCCGAATAATAATTTTCTCCCACGAGCGCAAATACCACTTTTCGGGCCAATTTTTCCGCACAAGTGTATTTCTCCAAAAACACCTACAAAGACACAAAAAGCCATAATAAATACAAAATCGAGCACTAACAAAACATACAATTGAGATTAAATCGGACACAAAAATGTGTCTATCAAATACCCCCAAACTTATTATTTGCTAGTCCTCGAGCAAAAATAAAATAAAATCCTAACTCACCTGTCGCAGTGCATCGTCGATTGCATTTAGCGTATGCAATAAGCCTTTAAACCCCTAGGTGGCCCTAGTGGCCGAGTTATAGTCTCGGGAGGGTTTACCTCGAGGTGTACCCACAAAACCTTTACACTCTGGACCCTAACTATCTACGAGAATCTTGGAAGGCACTAAAGATTCTCCTTGGTTGGCATACTTATTGATTCCGGGAGGAAGTACCACGATGCGAAATTCCAATTCTTTGTACACGAGTTTGCACTCAAGCATACTAAAATTCATATATAAGTCACAGAGCTCTACTCGGATAGTCACACTATGGACATCAATACCCTGGAGTCAAAACTAATCACATGGATAGATCAAGAACATGGATATAGAGAAAAACATAGATGGTTTTGATGTTTACTAAGTGATCGATGTTTCCCATATCTGGTCTCAAGGCCTCCGCCAAAATGAACCTATCCTAATGGACTGAGATACTAGTCTCGACTAATATCAACACACCGGCATATACAAGGGAACCAAAGTGGTCGATAATCCTAACTCTAGGTCAACACAACCGGCATATACAAGGGTTCCAAGTGGTCGACTTTATTGAATTTATTCCGGTTGGTCTGATGGTCTGGTCTCACTTTTTTTTTTTGTATCTCAATCACTCTAATTCACCCTAGCATTGGTAACAACTTGATTCGTGGGCCCCACCTAATCACTTAGAGAAACATAGTTTAAAAAAAAACAAAATAAAAAAAAAACAGAAGTGAAAAGGACTCAACGAGATTGGTGAAAATATCATGTTACTTCTAACACCTGAGCTCTGTGCTTTTATGAATAGACTCTTTAGATGTTTCCATCTAATCAGATTGGTTCCTCAACTCCTACAACCAAAATGCTTCCATCCACTTAGATTGGTTAGTGCCATCCTTAATAAACATAAATTTCTAGGCTCTGGAGTTTAATAATGCAACTAAAAGTTTCTCCCACCCCCCAAACTTAAATCTAACATTGTCCTCAATGTTCTAAAGATAAAATTTAAAGCATGAACAAGGAGAAACTGTTACCATTTGAAGCAAAAGAGTTAAGGAAAGATATTACCGTGTCGCATAAATGTTGGGTTACCTCCCAAGAAGTGCTAAGTTTAAAGTCTTGACCAGGACACACAAAAGATTAGTCACCTCATAGAATCATAAAGTAATAGCCGGAATTTCTGTGGGTCTTCAAAACCAAATAAAGCTATCACAAGTAAAAGGAATCTGCAACATGCCAAGAAAATTAACAAATAAAGCACACCCTTGTCTAGTTTCCTGTTTAAGACAACTACATCTAGCTGTGGTTCAGGTTCAGGTTCTATAACTGGGTCGAGATAAAATATTTTCATGGGTTGCATTTCCTCGAAGCTAAGATCCGATTTAGGTATTAGAGTCCGGAAAAACTCAAATAAAAACTTAGAAGCACATAATAATAACCTAAATAGTTGCGGATCCTTAAAGTCAATCAGTTTTGACTCACACAATTGACCACGATGAAACTGGCGGTCAATCATAATAAAATGTGTCGATACTAATTTCCTAAAGTACTTAGGTTTAGTCTCAAAACTTAATAACTGACACATCTGAAACTTATACGTTCCCACAATTGGTTGAAAAATATTTGGTGGGAAAACAAAATCAATCTGGGTATCATAGCCTGAGATAACCACATCAACCAGAGGATGGGTTTCTAACAACTGAACTTCCTTATGGACATCACTAGGTTCAGGAAAACGTGTATGAAGATAATCTTTTAAAATGGTTGAGGCACATATGTCAAGTCCCAAGTGAGGGACCTTTCTAAGAGTTAAAGCACATGGAGAATGATAATCACCCCCAAACTTAGAGTTTTCAGTGTCTCTAGAAAGACTAGTCACAACTTCCCTAATTTTAAGGTCATCTCGATTCCCCGAAAATGGTCAATTGATTCTTCTAAGTCAGGTTCATCCTCACTCATCTCTACGAGTTCATTTTCTTTGTCTAAGACTAATGTTTCAAAATCGCTAGACTCTAAAACAATATTCTCAGAATAAACTCGTTCCTCAAAAGTATCATCAGCTTCGTAATCATAAGGGAATACTACATCGTCTAAAACGGGGGTATCTCTAGTCAAATCCTCGTCCTTTTGAATAGGTGAATAATTATTAAAATTATTTGGATTCGAACTGGAAATAATATTATCGTTGTTAAGCTCAATTGGAGTAACAAATTCCTGATCACTATGCCTACTTATTTCAGATTCTTCATCAACACTATCCTCATCATAATCATCATTGTAATAACATGAAAATGGCCGAACCTCGTCTAAAAATGTAGTGTTACCAATTCTAACCTCGTCATCTTGATTATGCAAATAACTATCCTCATTTTCAAGGGTACTATTGGAAACACTATATTGGAAATCTAGATTTCGAGCAATTCTTTCGTTTGTCTCAGCCATCAGCTTGAGGGATTCCTCTATAGAAAGTTCTCTTTCGTCATAAACTAAGTTATTCATCTTAGCTAACCTACGTGTCGTCTCCTCTAATTTCCTAAGAGACTCTTCTAAAGGAGAAACATGAGAATTTTGCTCGTATGACCCGTGCATGTGTGGATAGTAATTGGGCTCATCATGGTATGAGCCATAACCTTGAAAAGGCTGATGTTCCCAACCACTATTCACACTATGGTCAAAGTAGTAACGTCCACTTTGAAACTCGCCTCGGATATTCGTTGTATTGGCTATTGTAATACCGATTCGACATTCTATTTGCAGGGGTGTGAGTTGTCACACAAAATAAAACCCACTCGACGAGGGGATTCGTGGGTGGATAGAGTCTTACCTCCCGTACTGACGGGCGATGAACAGCTTGAAGTCGACTCGGGCCACCGACTCCGATGTCGGTGTACGAAACCCGAGGGGCCGAGACAGTATCGTAACTGTCGTCCTTCCCTGCAAACAGTTTATATTTAATTTCAACCCTTCCTTAGGGTTTTAAAATAATGTCCAAGTCCAAAATAAAGTCCAAAAAGTTCAAAAAGAAAAAGAAAAATTACAAAAATACAACCCTATTTACAGTTTCTAAAAATAACACAAAATAACTATATACAAAATCTTCTTCACTCCTTGGACTCCTCTTTTCTTTCCTTCTTTGGCGATGCTTTCCTTTTATAGCACTTTTGTTTCCTTGTAGCTTCGCTCCAAATCTGAAAAGAATCAAAAAAAATACCAAAGGCGTAAAAAAGAACAAAAATAATAAAAATAAACCTAAAACAAATCTAAATACAAGTCCGCGTCGGTGGCGCCAAAAATTGATGTGGTTTTGAAAGTTGTAGTAGAATGGTAAGAAAGATTGTCGTTCACTCAGACTTGTAAAGATTCGATTTAAGAAAATACTAAAAACAAAGGAAATATATATACAAGTTTTGTCATAAATATCGAGAGAACTGGGACTTCGGATTCCACCATAAAGTTCATTCATGTGGTTCAACTATTAATTCTAGACAATTATAGCTTATAAGATATTGACTCTTTCTTTGCCAACAATAGATTTTATAAAGTATTAGATGTAAATCATAAGCATGATGCATCAAAAGTTCTTAGACTAAGCATACACCATCAGACAAAATCACAAATAATCAAGAAAAATCATAAATCAATTTAGAATAGTGCAAAAGTCATAAAAGAATGAATTAGAATTACCACATGCGTAAAGAATGGCTTCTCCATTGTCCCAGTGTTGGGGTTTAGCTCCTCATATTATTCACGTGCTCAAAATAATTGTTCATAGCTCAAATAGGTGAAAAACAAGAGTAAACTAATAAAGCGGACAGTTTGCAACGCTTCAAAGGCGTTACAAACAAATTGTTACAATAGGTGCGAATCATTCGAGAGAAATAAGTCTGCCTTATAAACGATATTACGGTTCTGCTGTTGAACAGCGATAGCTTTCTGCGACTGTTCCCTGTGCGTCAATGTTCTTCGTGTTCTAGGGTTCTTGCAGCAGCAGCAACAATTTCTGCAGCTCTGATTACTTCTCCTCTCTGCCTCCGTTCGGTCCCCCAAAGTCGCTACCCCCTCTATAAGACTCGTACAAACCTTTTATACACCAC
The DNA here is from genome assembly GCA_023531295.1 of Papaver armeniacum. Taxonomy (NCBI): domain Eukaryota; kingdom Viridiplantae; phylum Streptophyta; class Magnoliopsida; order Ranunculales; family Papaveraceae; genus Papaver; species Papaver armeniacum. Next base: position 311,822 of record JAJJWW010006371.1, on the reverse strand, counting down.
AAGCACCGCCAAATCCCTGTTTATTTTGAGATAAAGATGGAAAGTTATTTATTTTTTCTCCCTTGTACACGTCTCTCTGTCCAATACAAACTCTCCCAAACTCCACGTAACACAACTGAATCAACAACAGACCCGACAATGTTTCCACGTACTTTCCGAAAAGCAAAACCAATACCACTCCCCTGTTTGTCGAGAATATGAATATCCACCCAATTTAATCCGTTAAATCACTTACACTAGCTCTGTTTATCTCCAATACATCTTCCCAAGAAGTCTCAACGATTGAATCGGCTTAAAACACGTCCAAATCACAACCCAAAAATCTGCCAGAAACGGCCAAGTTTTCCCGCCAAAACTGGTTTTCAAACAGAGAAGATGGTGTGCCCCTTATCCTCTGGTGGGGTGCGAATAGTAGCTGCCCTGAGGGTTACCCCTTATAAACTGGATACCCCTTATCCATTTCAGGGGTCCGAATAATAATTTTCTCCCACGAGCGCAAATACCACTTTTCGGGCCAATTTTTCCGCACAAGTGTATTTCTCCAAAAACACCTACAAAGACACAAAAAGCCATAATAAATACAAAATCGAGCACTAACAAAACATACAATTGAGATTAAATCGGACACAAAAATGTGTCTATCACCCATCCTATTATTGATAATAAAAAAATCATGTCAGAGTGACAATCAACTCCAAGTTCAAGGTTCACCCTTCCTATCAAAAAAACCAAAACATCAATGACAACAACAATTTAAACTCAGATGAAAACACATTTAATTATTTTTCTTACTAATAAGGAAGTATTATTTTCTTCCAGTGTATTGTTTTTCGGGCTATGCTAACTTACTTGGCCCTTCAATGTCCAACTTCATTGATATCTCCACAACATGAGTATCCCAGATTCACGGTCAAGACAAACTAAACTTGTGATACCCGAATGTCAAGAAAAATAAAATCACCAAACTGAATTTGCAACTGTTTTGAGCGCTCGATAACTTGGTCATTTTCGTGCATACAGTACTTTCCAGCGTCGATAATATAGCCTGGTCAGTTTCATACGTACGCTTATTTGCGGTATGAATAGGCTCTTGTTTGGACATTGCCAGAGCGTTGTTAATTCATCGATTCAGACTATCATCACCAATTTTTTTTTTTTAATAATATCCTCTAATATTATTAAACAATCAACAATAAGTACAAATGAAAAGAAAAACTCTCCTACTCATCTCCACTTTTTATTCGGAAACAAACAATAGCCTCTCATAAACATCAATTACAACATCCTTATTCACTCGTTACAGATGACAAAGGCTTGGCATCTGTATTACGTCTTCTTCCCCCCTTATACACCATTATTTTTTCGTCACGAATAAAATGTAAATTAGCGGTTCTGGGAGATACTTTGTAGTTTTTTTTTTTTTTTTAAAAGCATAGATACTTTTTATTGACCACCTACTTAAAACAAAACAAAAGTTTGAGTGTGGGGAAAGAAAAAATGCCAAAAAATAGTAAATTCTATGAAGGAAACAATATGAAATCAATATCTTAAAAGATTTAGTAAACTTTTGTGAGTGATTTATATAATTTTGGATATGTTTGGATATTTATTTAAGAATATATATTATTTTAAATATTTTATATCCTAAAAATTAACTTTTTATTTTTATTTTTTTTTATTTTTTATCCTAAAATGACTCAACATATAATTAATTTAAGGGTTTTTATTTACTTTAAATTAATTCAAAAAATTTTAAATTTTTTTACCTTAAACTAATTTGAAAATTTGGCCTAAACAATTTTTGTATAGTTCATAGATTTTATACCAAAAAAATGGTCCAAAATATAATTCTGATTTTTTTATTCTATATTTATTGGATTTTTTTATCTCATAATCACGGGTTAAATCCTTTGAAATGACTTTAATAATAATTAATAGATTTTTTTACCCTAAATATGATCCGAAAAATATAAATCAAATTTTTTTACTCTGTAATTGTCCCTGCCTCAGTAGACATAGCAATACTTCATCTAACATTAGAAAATGAGAACACTAAAGCATAGTACAATTATCTATTAAAATATCCAAAGCAAAGATCAAGGAAGCTAATTGTATTAATGGTCCAACTTCAAATGTATACTACCTTTTTTCCCCGTGAGAAACATTGAAAAATCCAGAAGAAGGATCAACATTGACTCAAATTTAAGCATTTGTTCTCTGTGTTATCCACTGAAACACAACAAAACTAAAAATTGTCAGAACATACTATTCAAAGATTGAATGAAAAAATGATTAACCCGCTGAGTATTCAGATGTGTCTATCATATCGCATAAACAGAAGCTCGATCGGTGTAAAGAGTGATTTGCATTCTGGAGTGAAGGATGATATTGAGTTTTTAGGTTGTTGATAAAGAGTGATTTGCATTCTTTATATAGATGTTGGAAACTTGGTTCCAAATAAAATCTTTAAAACTGTTATGGAATTAAATCCGGTTATATGGCTTGTTATAAAGAAAATAGGGATGAAGAATGATTTCCATCCTTCATTAACCATTGACTTTGTTTTTATTATTAAATTAACCGTATTAATGGTACTTTTTAGATTGTGTTTAGGTAAATGATCATATTTTTTTTATATATTAATGGATATTGTTAACATAAATATAAATAGTAATTTAAATATCAATTAATGTAGTATTTTTTATATATTGTTAGTTTTTCCTTTGTTAGATATTTATCATCAATACTAAAAATTAATATAGTTATTTCTATATTTTTTTCCTTTTAAAAGATTCAAAAAATATAAATCTTTTTTTATTCCGTAAATATGTTGATTTTTTTATTTTAATCATTTTTTTTGTAACAATATTTTAATCATAAATGTCCAAAATTATAATGTAGTATCTTTTTAATTCTCTGAATCTTAGTATGAACGCGAAATTGGGGGATAAAAAAAGGAATTGGGGGATATAAGAAAAGGACAAAAACTGGATCCAGATATCAATTCGGGGTCACCCCTTATCTAAGTATTTTTTTAAATCCTAATCTACCCCTCACTAATCAGGTTTAGTGGTTAATGATAATTAGTAAAAATATTAAGTATTTGTTAAATGATTAGTGTGTATTTGTATTTGGGTGAATGAGATGAGAGTAGAAAGATGGAAAAAAATTTTGAGAGGGAACTTTTTTTGGTGGAAGTGGAGGATGATTGTGAAGAGAGAATTGCTGCTAAGAGGTTAAAAATTTGATTTTTTTTCTTTGAATCCACCATTGTTGCAACTGAAAAAGCTTGGTGACGGCATGGTATTCAACCAAAAAACCATGCCGGCATTTGTTGGAAATTTTCATAAATTGTTTGCCACTATCCGGGGGGGGGGTGGGGGGTGGGTGGGTGGGGGTGGGTGGGTGGGTGGGTGGGTTTGGGTGGCGTAGCACCTGTCTCGTTACAAAATTTTTCAGGTTTTGATCTTAAAAACCTATTTTTTCTGGTTTTAATCAGTCTACTTCCGGCACAGTTATCTGATTTTCGAGCATGCCGACACTTAGTTACGGCATTGAATGTTAGTGAAGAACCATGTCGGCACCATTTTCCGGCATGGTTCTTCACCAATTCCGGCATGGTCTTCATCACTTCCGGCGATGTAAAAAAATATTCCGTTTTGAATTTTTTCTGTTTTTAATCAGTCCACTTCCGGCATAATTAGTTAATTCTCGAGCATGCCGGCACCGGTTTCCGGCATAGTATGTTGCTTTAATTTTTATGCCTAAGCACATGATGTAAAGTATCCGAGAAAGTTGATTTTTTTCACTTGACTACCGGCATTGATAGATTTCTATTGAGCATGCCGGTACTTAGTTACGATATTGAATGTTAGATACCAAGCATGCCGGCACCGGTTTCCGGCATGGTCTTCATCAATTCCGGCATGATCTTCATCACTTGCAGCATGATCTTCATCACTTCCGAATTAAAAAAAAAAATTCGTTTCCAAAGTGACGAGCCGGCAGAGAAGGAGAAGAGAATTTGAAAGAGAGTGGGGAGAGTTTAGAATTTGAAAGGGAATGAGGAATATTTGGGTTTCAAAGCTCTAACCCTTAAAGAGATTAATTAGAAGTGGAGATGTAAATGGGGGATATGATTTTGTTTTTGGATTTTAAGTTTTTGATTTTTATTTTGGAGGGAAGATATTTTAGTAATTTTGCACCCCAAAACCACCCCTTAGCAGACACTATTGGTTGGGGGAAGTAACTCATATCCCCCAATTAGTTTTTTTATCCCTCAATTTCGTGTTCCTTAGTATCTTTTTAATTCTAATGGATCTTTTACAATAATTACATGAAATTATAAATGTAATTATTTTATTTCATAAATATGTTAATTGCGGGATGCTAGTAGTGCATTTTCAAAATGTTTTTCTATATTTTTTTCATTTTCAAATTTTTAAAAAATTAAGAATTGTCTTGTTCATAATGATGTTAGTAGTGGTTATTTTAATTTTATTTTTCCTAGATTAATCATTGCTATTCAAAGAGGTGTTGGAGCTCAGCTTGTTGCTAGGCTACCAACCAAAGGCAGTGTTTGATCTTTTATGACTTTCCTTTATTTAGTTACATATTTTGTGAAAAAAAAAATATGTTAAATTGATTTTTTTTATTTTAATTATAAATGTCCAAAATTAATATAGTAATTTTTTTTATTTTTTGGATTTTCATAAAATTATAAAAGATTATTTTATTCCATAAATATGTTGAATTGATTTTTTTTATTTATTTTAATCATAAATGTCCAAAATTAATATAATATTTTTTTTATTTTCTGGATATTCAAAATAAATACACGAAATTAATATAGCAATTTTTCTAAATATTGGGGGCCGTTCGTCTCGTGTGTCCCACTAATCCATCCAATCTACACCGCACATTGTCAGATCAACGCACCATATCTAACGAAATTTCATCTGACGAATACGAATGGTTTCTCAATTAGCCAATGAGAGCGCGAGGTTACGGTAACCAACCAATAAGACGGAGGGTAAGCAGTATCAGTGCTACTTTTATTCTGGAGTGAGGGATGGTATTGAGTTTTTAGGTTGATTACTTTTAAACAGTGCACGAAGAAACTAAAATGACGGAAGTGCAGTGCTATTTGACCCGCGACATGAAATCAAGCTTTGGTTTTACTTTTATTGACCTGCGCAGGGTTCAGCTGCAATGCAAGGATCACTCAGGATGGAGTGATAATTCGGCTGATAGCAGCTCTATCTTTGGAAAGACATCAACGGATAAGATAAGAAATTGTAGTGTGGATATTGAAGACATCGATGTAATTAAACAGTGTAGGAAGACACTAAAAATGCTGAAAGCAGACGATCTAACAACGATCTTTTTGATATTTCTAAAACCTTATTTTGTTACTTACGTTGTTTAATTAACGTACATTGGATCATTATCCTTCTTATGAGGATGTCATTGGTGGACACTTATATGCCTGAATTAAAATGCTAGGTGGATCTCACTCTCCAATAGCTAATAGTAATTGCGGCTTTCCAGTTCCAAAAGTTTGATCCAAAGAAATCGATGCGTCAAGGAAGCCTAGGTGGATCTTACGGCCCTTCTTATAGTTAAGGAAGCCTAGCTGAATTGTTATTCACTATTATGAGTTTTCAACTTAAAGTTTGATCGATGCGTTGTGCAGATGTGCATAGCTTACCATCACTATACCAAAATAGCAACTAAAAATGCACTGGCAAACAACAATGTCACCCGGTGCGGAGCACGGGTTACTATCTAGTCAAATGCTTAAACTATAACGCCAAAGCACGTACTCAAACCACAACATAGAGTTATATCTACTACTGAATAATACAGGTGAAAAAACCCGTTCGGCGCTTTCCCACGGAAAACCTAAAAAATAACCCGTTCTTCAATTTTCTTTCTTCCTTTCCACCGATTTCTTAACAATTTCTTCATAGTTTTCGTGTGATTTTTTTCTTATGAGCAGCTAATTAGGTTTATATAGGCCCTAGTGGCTACTGATTGTTGTAATTTTTAATAGATATGGATTAAATCGATTGTTTATGGACGCGGAGAAATTGAAGTTTCTGCATCGAAATCATTCCATCTCCCAAATCAACTTCAACACGCTTAGTCTGGCAATCACAGGGGATTCTTTTCATGGCTAATCAAGGTAATCATTAACCTAGTGATGGGATTAATCGTATAAAGCTCACCCTTTCTAGATTTGATTAGGATCTGGTGGTTTTTTTTAATGGAATTTCTTAATCATAATTAGACATTTGGCGAATTTCCCCTCTTAATTTTACATATGTTGCAATTCTGGTTGTGTTCTCTTTCCAATTACGTATTCTAGGGTTTCTTAATCCTGACCCGTAATCATGTCTTCTTTGGGAAACAAATCAACTGTCTTCCTCTATGATTTTCTTGCAACTCAATCAATCTCTTCCCTATTTAAACTCTGTATGTTGGGTTTTATTCTTCCCATAGGTTTGTATCTCATGCTATGTTATTTTAGTAATTTCTGTTAGTTTTCTAGTGTTAAGCGTCTGTGCATAATTTTGTGTGGCTTTAAGTTGTTTTGTTTTCAACTGTTTCACCATGTGTGCTTGGCATGGTGATGTATCTCAACTCTCTGATCAACTACACAATTCTCTAGTTTTAAGTAATGGTAATGATTTTGTCTTGAGCCAAATTATCCCATATCGCTTTCAAAATACTAGGCGACTACGGACGAGCACTATTCTGGGTAGGTTTACTGCTCCAATCCCAGCTAATAGGAAAAATTTTTATATCTCGAAAGCCCTTTCTTTACTTTGGAAAGTTAGAGGTAGGATATCAGTTAAGAGAACTAGTAGAAGTCGTTTTGCTGTTCTTCTTATTAGGTTTGAAAATGAGCATGAGATGAATAGAGTTCTATCACTAGATACTAGAAGATTTTTTGGGGACCTTTTGTGTATAAAAAAGTTAGAAATCATTGATGATGCTAGAAACTGGTTTCCAACAATGGAGATATTTTTTGTCACTATTCACAACCTATTCCCTGAGCAAGTCACTAGTGAAAATATTAGGAGGTATTTTTCTGTCAATGGTCATATTTCCTCTTTTGGTTTTCCTTTTCGCTGTCTTAATGGTAGATATTCTATCAATGTCAAAGCTTTAGTCAATATCAGGGAACCAATCCAATTTTCAGTTAATGCATAAAATGCTCTTGGTTTTTTTAATGGGGTGAGCTTTGAATTCCATAACTTCCCAACACTATTTTGTGGTTACTGTGATCTGATTGGCCATAAAATCAGTAACTGTGCAAGATTTGAGATTGCACAATAGCATGAAGAACTTCAACAACAACAAGCTGAAATGGAAGCTCACTAGGCATCCATGCAACACCAACAAGAAGATGAGGTTCAAAATCATGATCCCTTTGCATATGACAATTTGGAGGAAGTCCAGCCAGCCATGGAGCAAGTAGGTATGGAATGGAATGAGGACTCCTTGACCTCTTTTTTCAACTAGTTCTCTAGCCTCAGAAGTAACATTCACTGATCTTCAAAGAGAGTTAGATGAAGAGATAACAAGTCAAGAAGGCAAAAGCTCTCATCTTGCAGCTTTTCAACAAGTACATAACATGCTAGACTTCTTAGACCATTCCCCTTTACCTAGTCATGAACAGCCAGCTACACATAGTGTGCCATCATCATCACAGCATCAACTTTCTCAAGCTGAACAAGACTACTGGAACAATTGGAAAACAATGGAGAAGTATTTCAATGAAGACAGTAATGTGCCAGCTTCTAAAAGAATGAGGATAAATGAAGATGGAAGAAACAATGAAGCAACTAAGGCAAGATATGTTATATTTATTGAACCTTCTTCAATTTCATGGACCATCCACATAGATGGTTCAAAGGCCAATCCAACTCAGATGCAGCTCAGGAAAATGACAGCTCCCATAAACCAAACACAAAATGAATATCCATATCTTGCAACACAACATCAGGAAACCATTAGGGCTTATATGCTCTCTGTTTGTATTCTCTCCTAGTTTCCTGTCTTGTATTTATTTTTTTTCTTCTGCTTTAGTTTAAAACCTTTGCTTCTCTAAATGACAACTCTCCCATAAACCAAACACAAAATAATTTATCTTGTTATTCTTAGCTTTTTTAATTTGTTCTCATTTTTTTTTGCCGTTTAGTTCCTTGTATTATAGTGCTTCCTAGTTTAAAATTTGCTTCTCTATAATTTAGTTATTCTTAGCTTTTGTAATTATTTTTGCTGTATTATGCTTTGTAATATAGTTCTTTTTAGCTTCTGTATTTTCTTATAGTCATTGTAAGTCAATTGCTTCTCTCTTTTATTGTCCCTTGTATTGTGTTCCTTGAAGATTTTTAGGACTATGTATGAATTTTCTTCCCTGTGAAGTTGGTGTTGAGTTTATTATAAGTTTTACTTACTTTTCAGTCTGCTTTCTTTATTCTCTTTGTCATTTAATCTAAAGCCCTGCCGGTTTTTCAGTTAGTTGTTCTTCAGTAAACTGTTTTTGATTTCTTTTCTCAGCTAGCTGTCTCTCAGTACTCTCAGTTTTTAGCCTTTCCCTGCTCTTTTAAACTCTATTGATTTGTTTTGGCAGGCTGTTTACAGGCTTTCCTTCTTGTTGACTGCCAAATTTTGGTTGGTTTTTGCTCAACATTCTTTCCTTCTTCTCTGAGTCTTAGTCTGACTCCTTTGTTATCATTTTTTGAGCTTGAATATGAGGGTTCTCTCTTGGAATGTCCAAGGTATTGGAACTCCAATAACCCAAGACCATTTTAATCACCTAAATTCTTATTATAAGCATGATATTGTTTTTTTATCCAAAACCAAGGCCCAATTGTCTAAAATGGAAACTTTTTTCAAAAAATCTCAGTTTTTTGATTGGTTTATAGTACCGTCCATGGGAATTGCAAAAGGGTTAGCGATTGCTTGGCACAATAATATAGAAATGAATCTAATTTCAGCAAACCTAAATGTTTGCCACTTTGATACAAAAATTGGAGAAAAAGAAGTGATCTTAACATGTGTCTATGGTGTAGTGGAAGCGGAAGACAAAATTGAGCAATGGTCCTACATAGCTAATACTGCTCAGCATTTCAGTAAACCTTGGCTACTAATTGGAGACTTAAATGTGATACTTGATCCGGACGAGAAACATGGAGGAAATAAATCTAGTTCCAGCAGCAAATCTTTCATAATTCATACCATTGACTCTCTGGGGCTTCAAGATTCAGTTTACGAGGGATCTCCATTAACTTGGTCAAACAACATACAAGGGGAGGCCAACATATGCGAGAGAATTGACAGAGCACTCACATCGGTTCAATGGACACATAACTTCCCTGATACCAATGTGAGTCACCTCCCTAGAGTAGGGTCTGATCACACCCCTCTTTTACTAGATTCCCGCCCAGATAAACAAATCTTACTAAAACCCTTTAGATGTATTAGATCCTGGCTCACTCACCCCACTATTTCTGCCATGATAGGTAATTCTTGGAATCATCATTCTAGTGGTGATAAAAATAATAACTTCTACTCTAAACTTAACCTCCTCTCTTCCGACCTTTCCCAATGGAACTCCGATGTTTTCGGGAATATTCATAAAAATATAAAATCCCTAAATATTAGGATTGATGCTCTCCATAAATACAGAAACTATTCTACAAACCTAGATAAAATTAAAAAATTACAAGAGGAACAAGGGAACTAGTACAAGATTAAAAATGACTATTACCACCAACTCTCAAGGGATAAATTTTTCAAGGAATTTGACCAAAACACTGAATACTTCCACGCTTCTGCCTCTAATAGGAAAAGAATTAATGCTATCCATTCTCTTAGGGAGCCTTCGGGACTTTGGATTTCAGATAGAGATCGAATCTATTTGATTCTTCTCAACCATTTTTCCAATATAGGAACCTCGCAGGTCCAGAACTATGTGGAAGACCTATCCAACATTATAACTCCTTGTATCTCTGTTGCAGAAAACTCCCTTTTAACTTTTATTCCCTCGAAAAAAGAAATTTGGAACGCTTTATCCAATATGAATCAATGGGGAGCCCCGGGGCCAGATGGTTTCCAGCCGGGTTTCTTTAAAGCAAATTGGGCCACTTTGGGACCAGATATTACAAACACGGTTCAAGATTTCTTCAAAACTGGTTACCTAGACCCAAATTTAAATCACTCCTTCATAACCCTTATTCCAAAAACTTCCACCCCTCAAACCCCGGAGGATTTTAGACCCATCAGTCTAAGTAATACCATTTATAAAATAATATCTAAAATTCTATCCAATCGCCTCAAACCAATTCTTAATAAAATAATCTCCCCTAACCAATCATCTTTTTTACTCGGTAGACAAATCACTGATAATATCATCATCGCTCATGAGCTTATCCACACAATGAAAACCTCGAAAGCTCAAAAGGGACACCTCGCTCTAAAATTAGATCTTTCGAAAGATTTTGACAGAGTGGAATGGAATTTTATAAAATTCGCTCTCTCAGCTCTGGGCTTTAATTCTACTTGGATAAATCTCATTATGCAATGTATCTCTGCCACTTCATTCTCCATTCTTCTTAACGGCTCACCAAGGCCTACTTTCAAAACTTCTAGGGGGTTAAGACAAGGCGACCCCCTCTCCCCATACCTATTCCTTATATGTATGGAGATTCTTTCTAGACTCCTAGAAAATTCGGTTTTGGAGAAAAAAATTCTGGCCTGAAAATAAACAAAAATGCTCCCAACATCTCCCATCTTTTCTTCGCAGATGATTGCTTCCTTTTCACCAAAGCGGATTTAGGGGAGGCAAAAAACCTTCTTGACGTATTATCCAGATTTGGGGAGATCACTGGTCAAATGATAAATCTTCAGAAATCCGGTATTTTTTTCAGCAAAAGTATCCATCCGAAACATGGGAAAATAATTGCGAAAATTCTAAAAGTCCCTCTGATGACAAAAAATGATCGATATTTAGGTACTCCGCTCTTTTTCGATAAAAAAAGAAAGGAGAATTTTGAGCCTCTACTAAAAAAATACTATGACACCCTGCAAGGTTGGAAATCTAAACTTCTCTCACAAGATGGAAGAACGGTTCTAATAAAATCAGTCATACAAGGTTTTCCTACATATCAAATGCAAATCCTAAACCTCCCAAAGGAAACCTTAGATCAAATGGATAAGATACAAAGATACTTCTGGTGGAACAAGGATAAGAAAAAAAAAAGAGGAGGTTATTTTAAAGCTTGGGTAAATATCTGCAAACCTATCTCACAAGGAGGTCTTGGAATAAAAAACCCGCATCTTTTCAACATTTCTCTCCTAACGAAACTGGCCAGCAGACTAATTTCAGAACACAATCAATTATGGGCAAGATTATTGAAAGCCAAATACTTTCCTAACAATCACCCACTAGAAGCTACTAGGACTTCGAATCTTTCTTGGATATGGACAAGCATACAGAAAGGCCTAAACCTTATCAAAGGAAATTTCGTTTGGCAAGTTAAAAATGGAGCTTCGGTAAAGATTTGGGAAGATAAATGGTTACCATCGGAAAACAATCTTCCAAAACCAACATGTTTAACAGGTCCAGTACCACAAAAGGTAAGTGAACTGATTACACAAGATGAAGTTTGGGACGGAGAGAAACTTGATACACTATTCACCCATAATATTAAAGAGAAAATCCTAGCCATATAGCCAAATATACAAGAACCAGATAAAATCAGATGGCAACACCACTGCTCCGGAATCTTCTCAGCGAAAAATGTTTACACTTTCCTCATAAATCAAGATCAGGAAAACACCATCTCTGGCGAATTTCCATGGAAAAAAATATGGAAAATCAATGTAATTCCGAGGATCAAATTATTCATTTGGAAATTAGCTCAGAAAGCTCTTCCGACCAATGCTAGATTAGGAGCCCATAATGAGGAATTCATCACAGAATGCCCAATGTGTAATACACAATCGACAGAAACAGAACATCACCTAATTAGAGCTTGTCCTTTTGCTAGAGCGATTTGGTTCAGTCTCTCTTTAGATGCAGTTAATACAAGAATTAATACAGACTCTATGATGGATTGGATTAAAGATTGGATATCGGAACCTGAATTCGCTGACTATTCAGGACGGATTGCAACAATATCCTTGTTCATCTGGAAATACCGATGTTCAATAGTCTTTGACAAAATAAACCCAAACCCAAATAAAAATTCTCTTATTGAGCAAATAAACAAATTCATGCAACAATATCCACAAGAGAATATCAAGAAGATCAAAAGGATTCGGCCAAATATAGATTACAAGGATAAATGGTCTAGTTTATCTTCAAACTGGATACTATTCATAGATGCAGCATTCAAAAAGGAAAATTCAACTATGGGTTATGCTTTTATCTTATATTCAGCGGACAACGAAACTTTTATGCACATTGCAGCTGGAGCAGATAGGGCCTTATCAACCTTCCATGCAGAGTCAAAAGCCTTATTAAAAGCGACTTCCTGGCTAAGTGAAAATATTTTATCTAGTGTCACTTTAGCTACTGATTGCAAGATGTTAGCGGAAACAATCAGAAAGGAGGAAAAGATCCCATATTGGAGCGCGGATAACACAATAATAAAGACTCAAAATATTTTGCAAACACTCCCTCAGGCTAAAGTGAAATATATCAATAGAAGGTTTAACTCAGCAGCAGATCACATAGCAAAAGAAGCTCGTGAAAAGAATCTTCAACATATATCTACCCAAATTTAGATAAGGATATCTCAATCTAGTGTGATGTCCAATATTTTTGAAAAGAAAGACATTGTAAAGCGGATGAATTTTATTGCTTGATTAATATATAAACTTTTTCCATCAAAAAAAATAAAATAATACAGGTGTAATATTTTAAAACACACAACATTTTCAAAATCGTTGGCAATGACTTCCATGGACTTTTCATTTCAAACCCTTCACCGGTTTTTATCTTTACGTAGTGGAGCTGTTATTACCCTGTATGGCACCATGGAACTGGATGCAAGTAGCCGTGAAGGTTGATCTGTTGATGAGGGTTCTGCTTGCTAACGAAAACATCAAAGTTATCTGGTAGTCGACATCCTTGAGAATATATCTGTTCAAAGCCTTCTACCACACTGCCAAGCCCAATTCCTTGCATTTTTTTATTTATTTATTGCAAATCAGTTATTGTCAAGGCCTGTGCAAGAAATGCATAAGAGAACAGATATATAATTAAGTGAAGTAAAGGCAATTTGAAAGCTACTATAATGTGTGTTTGAGATTATTCACAGGAGTTCAATTTACCATCTTGAGTTATGGCGTTACTTTCTCTCAACAAAATGGTAGTACTTCAAGTAATCTTGATTCATTTCTAAAAGAACACTCTTGCTTTTCTGGCTTTTCTTCTTCCACTACCAAAGCTACTTCGGATTTTCGGCCACTTAACTGGGATTCATTTCTAAATGAACACTCTTGCTACATAATAAATGCAGGTTCAAAATGTAGGTGCCATGCTTATAACCGAAGCAGCTGAGGAAAAGAAAGGAAACTTAGGAATGGAAAACAACAGCAACAAGAAAACTACAAATGGTACAAAGATGAAGAGTGGACTCAACAAGGGTTTGAAAAGGTATATCAACATACAGTAAAACAATTGCGAAATAAGTAATAAGTAACTTCTACGAGCAATAATATTTCCCAAATCCAGTTTCATCCTTCTTTACTGTGTTGTTTTCTGCGCACTCTTAAACATAAATCTGACTATAGTAGCAACTGTCAAGTATACAAGATGTAACATACTAAGATGCTTTGCTGTTTATCAGGGTGAGGACAGTTTCAAAGATGACAGAGAAATTAAGCAAGACTGCTTAATACAGTTGGATATGCCACTGGTTCAGTAATGGGACCAATAGTTAGATCCCAAGCTGGTAAACAATTTCTAGTTATGGTTCCTGGAGAAGTCCTCTTGGTTTCGCTCGATGCTGTCAGTAAGTGAAACACTAACCTTCGCAGGTAGAGAAATTGCAATATCTGTCAGTTTAAGTGACAGAAAATGATTTTAGTTTCTTGATTAAAATCAGAAGCTGTATAAACAGGAAACCCTCTTAGTAAAAGTCTAAAAGAGCTCCATGTATGTGTACAAGTGATTCCAACCATGGTTTTTGCTGTTGGATGGTGTTAATGAAATCAGACAAATTCAATATTTTCTTTGATGTGATGATTGATGGGAAGTGATTACTGGTAGTACCATTGATGAGTTTCTGGTATGTTGGGAGTTTAATTTCAATGAAACTGGAAACTTCTTCAGTTTCTTCACCTGACATTGTTTTTGTGTCTAGGTTCATTAGAGAGAGATACTGAGAGCTTTGTTTTGAAGATTACTGGCTGGGGACTATATAGTAGTTAAGTTTTGGACCCCTTAGAGCAACTTTATTGTTGAGGTTCACTAAACTAAATTTGGAAATTTGGTTATGTGACTTACTCGGATACAGAATTCTCAATACCAACGTAGTTATAAACTGAGTTTGTCTGTAAACGTAATCATTAACTTCGTGTGAACGAAACGCGTTCTATAAAAGCGTTAAAGCTTAACGTAATTGTAAATACCGTGTAAGGACAAACGGTTTTTATAAAAGCATTTTATACAACGTATTTTCAAACAACGTTTATAACGGTATGAAAACAAGCCATAAAACAAACATTTTTAAACTAAGTTTAGATAAAAGGAGTTATAAAACACGTAATGTGTAAGACGTGGTTTTTAAATGAGTTTAGTTAAAAGGAGTTATAAAAACCGTCACCATTTAAGTAGTTATAAACTACGTTCAATTTTCAAAACGAGATTAAAAATTACTTTTTGCGTTCAAGTCTTTTAAAACTGCGTTTTGTGTTGGACGTACTTTATAAATGCGTGGTGCTATTTTGAGAATTGCTAAAATGAGTTCTCAAATATGGAAACTCAATATTGCAATATAGCATTTTGGCAACAAAATTAGCTTTTGAGAACCAACGTTGCGCTACGTTTTGTTGCCTGTATGACTTATAGCAACAACACTAATGTTGCTCTTAGGGAAGTTCCTATGGAACTTGAGAGCAATTCGTGTGGGCAGGGCAAATCTCCTACTATGGACCGACCAAACTGCAAAAATAAGTGGGCAAATGAACATTTTTAGGCCGGTTCCTATGGGGTGGCTAACCCACCCATTTGCCATGCCAGTTGGCCTGGCAAACTGGCCGCGCCACTATGGTAAAAATGTTAAGCGATCGAGTCTCCACCGTTCGGTTGATTTTAAACCTCCAACGGCTCTTTTTCCACCGCTATAAAAATGTGACATTCACACTCAAAAATTACACCAGATTTTTTTACACAAAAAATTTCCTTCTTTATCTATCTTATCTTTCAAAATGGCAAAGTTTGAATCCCTTGACTTGGCTACCCAACTTGATTTTTCCGGAGTGGTGCTTGAAGCCGCCGTTAGTAAGATATGTGAAGGTTATAAAGAAATAGGTAAAAACCAAAGAAGTCTACAAGTTTTGGATATTAACCAAATCAAACCTCCAACTAAGAAAAGATAAAGAAAAGTTCAAGGGAAGGAAAATTTGAAGGCAAAGAAGAAGATAAACATAGGAAACTCTGTTCATGAGCGCATTGATTGGAAGTTTGGTGAAATGAAGAAGATAAACAAGATGAAGAACATTGTCCCAAATTTTTACTTTTAAAGTCTTTATTGTAAGTTATGTCATTATCTAGATGAATGAAAGAGTCACCAATGTAAATAAAAATTCTAAACTTTTAATGAAAGATGCACTAGTTTTATATCAATAATATCTTAAAATTAACATTTTATACAAATGAAAGATGCATCATATTTTGGCAGCTAATCTAAACTCATCATATTTGGGCAACACCCTCAAGATAAGATAACAACCATCGAATTGAAAATCTTTTCCCACTCTGTTGCGCCATTCGAGCCGACACATTTGCTCCACATCAAATGCGTTTTGGCCATTTTGTCGATTTCGATAGCCTTCAGTAAGTGAAGCAACAAACAACTTCACATCCTTGCTGATTATTCCGAAGCGATGACACAATCCATTTGCATCTTGATTATTATTGAGGTTCAATGTTTCTTCTTGAAATCTATGAAATATGCGACTCCATACAAACTCTTGTTGTCGATGTTGTCCATCATTGACCATATCTTGTACAACAAAAACATAATGCCTGCAAATGGATTCATCTTCAGCTATGGTAAATCTGCGAGCTCGAACTCGAACTGACATGTTGGATTTGTGGAGTGAAAGAATGGAGATCGAAGAAATGGTGTGAGTTGAAATGAAATTTTATATTGTATTGATAGGATGATAAAATGATGACCGTTAGATGTGATGATACGAGCGGTCGAGTCTAGACCGCTAGCGGTGGAAACTACACCTACCGGTTTTCTCTACTCCTGGCGGTCGAGACCGCTTGGTAGAAACTTGACATGGCCTGGCTAAGTGGCAGGCCAGTTTGCCAGCTCCATAGTTTGTGCAAAAATGTCAAATCAATAGATTTGCCACACCCATAGGAACCGGCCTTAATGGTTTGTTCAATGCGTATTAACAGGAACTGAGCGTTTGATCCAAAACTTTGCGGATCAACTTAAACCGTGCGTTTCAAATCAATCCGCTGGCGGCCCAAGTTAATCCGCCGCGACCTTTTTTCAGCCGCCAACGACTACATCTAATTTTAATCATCCACAACTCTTGCTTTTTTCCTTGTAAATTCAGTTTATTTCAAACTTAAAATTCACACCTTCTACACCTCTCTACCTCTAAAATTCTCAATTTATCAATACTCATTTTTCCTTTATTTGAAGCACAATACTCAATCTCAATCTATCAGAATTTTTTTCAAAAATCCTTATCTACACCAAACATGGCAATCCCCTCACAACAATCACAACAACAAAAGAAAAAAATATTCGATAGAGTTCGTGATGTCAAGTTTACGATGGATGAAGACGAATCAATTTGTAAGAATAATGTATTATTTATATATATTAGATCAAATCAATGGTTGCCAGCAATGTACATAAAAAACCCGGAACCTAGTCCAAAACTTGAACACCACACCATATTAATCCGCCACAGACACTAGACTACTATCATACTTCAAACTAGAATGTAGTAGAGACTGAATCGACCCTACGAATAATTCAGATTTAGTTGTGCTCCTTTACTTCTCTTGGATCTCACAAACCGTACGCAACATGATTCCCATAGCTGACGTCCTTTACAGGCATATGAGTTGCTTTAACCTAACTGTAGACTTTTTGAATATTTTGCCTCTAATAAAAAGCCTATTTTATTCCCTTTAGATATGCTTGAATTAAGTTATGGAAATATGTTTGTAATAGAGCAAGTCTAGCAAATCTCAAGGATCTGAAAAACTTACACTCTTATCAAAGAGAAGCCTCGATCACTACCAACCCACAAGATCAATCTATAAAAATTAAACCAGATATAATTAAGATATATATTTTGTGAAATCACAAAGTCTAAGACGAAGGGTACTTTGTGATCTATCTATCTTGTTCCTGATATATAGTTCAAAAACTATAATAATGGTTAAAAATAAGATCCCGATAACAAGAACTATCAGGTAAAATATACTCTGATCTGGCTTCACGAATCCTTTAGTGAAGTATTTCAAAGTTGTAACCTAATACGGTTTCACCGTAGGAAACCTAGGTTTTAAAGGACGACTCTATCCGCGACTAGGACATAAAAGTGTCAGGATTGAGGTTCTAGCGTGCAAGAGGTCCTCTATTTATGTTAACGAACAAGGCTTGGTAGCTTACAAACAAAGATAGGGTTCGTGAACTAGTTTACGTGTTTACGAATTACTTTGTAACCAAGCAAGCATAACTTCCCCATATATATTGTATATATAAGCATGTGAGAAGTTTGCTTTGAACCACTAAGCAAATATGTGCAATTGTAAGTATGTGTTATGCACGAAGTGGTTAATTTTTCAAGAACAATGGTTAAATATTTCTAGAACCGTCAAGCTTAAATTATAGTTTAATTATGACAAGACCAAATCAGTTCGTGAAAAATCCAAAACAGTTTGTGAACTAAAAGTCGTCTTATAACCTAGGAACCTTTTGAAGACGACAACTTCGTGAACTGTCCAAAATAGTTTGTGTACATGAATACAAAAGGTGTATATGAAACATTTAAAATCAACCAGTTTGTGAACTGCATAAACCATTTCATGTACTATTCAAATAAAGAGTATCCAGGATTATCTCAAAATTGACTAGTTCGTGAACTGAGCAAAATAGTTTGGGTACGCGAGTTATTTGAGATTTATTAATCAAGTCTTTATTCTTATAAGTTCAAGTTCGTGAAATGAGTAGAACAATTTTCTAACTTAAGAACTAACTTGACTACTCCTTATTACTTGGGTTGTTCTTTGCAATGTTCCTCCTAATACTAAAGTCAAATGACATGTATCACTAGATAGAATAATATAAAATATGAGTAAAAAGGATAGTTAGTCTTCACATATATATCTTTGTTGATGAAGTTTCCATTGACGTCATTGTTCTTCAGTTTTCAATCTTCAAGTTCGATTGGTGAATTCTGATGCTCAACTAAAATGCTCTATTCCTAGTCCGAGACTGACTTAGTAAACTATAAATCAAGATATAGTTTTGATCAACTAAAATTGACAACAAGTTTGACAGACCAAAACTTGTGAGTTTGACCGAGCGATGCTCTAAAAAATTTATGATCCACGATTGTTTATTATTATATAATTTTCCCGATACCAAATTAGATAGTTGTTTGAGGAATTATTATCATGGGTATTCAGGTGATAAATATGGATTATATTTTGTTATTGATGTGATGATACATAAGGTCACTGATCCCCTCGAGAAAAGAAAAAAAAAACATAAACCCAAGGAAAGTGCAAACAAATTGATTTAACTACACATCCACATTTAACAACCGTATCTGGTTGTAATATTTTATACGATTTCATTCTCCGCGAGTTGAAGCCAAAGGTAATTTATATCTCCACTACACATTATTTGTCTCTGTCCTTTTCCATAAAAATCTACGTAAATAAATAAATAAACAATACTTTACAAAACACTGTTTAACCACATTCTTAAGTATAATTATAATTATCACTACATGTAAAGGCATGTGTATTTTCTAATTAAACAACGTTCTACTTTTGAACTCCTATTAATGTTTATTCATATAAGTCTAATATTTTTCTTTTATTTCAAGATTTTTTTTCTGAATATTATATCATTTTTTCAATACAATACATAAAGTAATTTCATTAAGATACATAACGAATATATTACTAGATTTTTCCTTCAGGGATGGATCCAACATGAAGCAAGGGTGTGCACTTGCTAACCGTGCCCATTGGGCTTCCGAACCTAAATTTTATTCCAAGCCTAATCTTGATTTCTTGCTGCCCCTAACAAAACTTTGCTTCTGTTGTTTGCAATGATCATGTTTTCAAATATTTTTTATAATACTTTTTTTTTTTGGTTAATCAACATATTTCAATTTATTCAAATCAAAAAATGATTACATAATCACTTACTAGAATGAAAAAAACATCAAAATATAAGATAATTAAACCCTAAAACAAATAAATATACTTACAAGTAATTCGCAAAAAAATAAGAGCCATAAACAACAAAATACCCAATTTTCGTCTATGTAGTAAGGAAGAATGATGATATTATCCAGAATCAACGCTAATCATTAAATCTTATTTTGTCCTTCTTTGGTAAGAGATACTCCTAAAATAAATGAGTATTTTTCCCGTACTTGTATTCTAAATGCATCCGGATGTCCTAAATCTCTTGGATTGATTACAAATTCAAAGTAGTATCATGTTGAATAATCGATATTCCTGAATCAAGAATACCAAGCCATGATCCATCCATTAAAATTTGAAAAAATAGACTCAAACCGAAGAGGCAATAACCCCAAATGAGGGAGGAAAAATCGCCACATATAACGAAAAAATATTTCGAATGATATCGAAAACAACAAATGTTTTATTCGATTTAATACTAACTAAAACTTAAAAATAAAAAGAAACCTAGCTCAAATCGGGTACAAAAGGACCAAATACGAGCAAGAGATTGATGGAGGATAAGTGTAGGATCAGAATATCGCGACATCAATACTTCGCGGGATTAATAAACAACAACATTGCGAGGGTGTCGCAGAAGAGTAAAATAAATGACGCAATGAATGACAACAGCCAAAACATGAGAAAAGTGTGAAGATCTAGCGAAGTTTAGGAGAGTTGCGAGATTGTATACTTGTACACTTGCGATATTTTGCAAGTCATTCCCGAAAATAAAGGACAGCTTAGCTGTCATCCATTGTATACTACCTTATATAAAGAGTTGAATGAACCAGTTGTAAAGGGGGATTCTTTTCAGAGTGTTAGATAAGTCATTAGGAGAGAGAAAGTTGGTGGTGATTGTAATTTCTTTAACTCCTTTCTAATTTATCTTGTGAATCTTCAAGGAAATAATCAATAAAATCATTGTTATTCATCTTAAAAATGTCTTAGTTGTGTGGAATATTATGAGGGGTGTAGTGTAGGATTTCCTGCAACTACATATTGGCGCTAGAAAGGGCTGTTGGAGTAAGGATTGACATCGTGATTTGAAAGAATTTGGAGTAGTAGAGAAGAAATTTGATACAATTTTCAACAGTTTAACAAAATTAAGAAATGGTTAGAAGGAGAAATGCATCTGAGCAACCAACAACTGTTAGGAGAAGTAGGAGACTTGCCGGAGAAGAGAGAAATGAAATGGGAGAATCCTCAAGAAGGAACATAAGGAATGATGAAGAAAATCAAATTCAATCACCAATTCAACCGGTGGCGGATAGAACGTGGATTATGATAGAGTAAGCATGCATACTTGGAGATCAGACTCTGTGGATGAAGGGGAAGAAGAACAACAATTGGTAAACAATGGACAAGAGGGGAGAGACCGAGAGAGGAATGGAGAAATAATTCATGGGAATGAAGAGATCGCAGCATTAGAGGCGTTGAGGCAAACAATACATGAAGAGAGACGATTAGAGGCAGAGGAACGTGCAAACTTGACAAGACAGAATCATGAGATGAGGATGGAAAACATGAGATTATAAAACGAGGAAGGTCGAGAAGCACTACAAGGTCAAGCTCAAGGTCAGTTAGAGAGGAAAGAAGGAGAAATTTACCTACAGAAGCTGTTGATGAAGAAAACCAAGGAGAAGCATAAAATCCAGGCAAGGAACATTGCGAGAGAGGAGAAATGATGGAATATCATTATATTCCACGTCCCGAGACTCTTAAAAATGGGCAGAATGGTGGAAACCAAGGAAATAGGCAACGACAGGAGCAGAATCAACCAATGGATGAAGAAAATCAAGAAGAAGGAAGAAGAATATTGCATGGGAGAGAAGCACGGAGGAAGCAAAAAGAAATTGAAGATGAAATTGAAAGGCACTATGCCGAACAAGCACGTCTAGCTCGCGAGAGAGAAAGATTGAGAAATTTAATGGAAGAACAGGAGTTAGAAGAGGCAATTCGCCAGAATAATCATGATAATCGAGAAAGAAGGCGAGAACAAAATCGCAACAATGATAATATTAATGAAGAGTACGAAAGAGCACAAAGGATAACTGATAGGCACCAAAGAACAGAAATCGATAGATATAATGGTGTGCGAATTCGCGAAAGAAATGAAGGAGAAGATCGCAGAGAAATACGAGAAGAGAATGATGAACAAGAAAGTCAAAGTAGACATGAACGCAGGCGAAGAGAAGCGGAACTTAAAAGACCAAAGTGGATTC
Source organism: Papaver armeniacum (assembly GCA_023531295.1). NCBI lineage: Eukaryota > Viridiplantae > Streptophyta > Magnoliopsida > Ranunculales > Papaveraceae > Papaver > Papaver armeniacum. Next base: position 289,892 of record JAJJWW010006371.1, on the reverse strand, counting down.
AAATTTAATGTAAATGAACAAATTTTGAGAGAATTGGCAGAAATGAGAGGATTGATGAACAATAAAAGGGGAGGAGGAAAGAGACAGTTGGATGAAGCAATAGAAGAAGCTGCGAAAACTCCATTCACACAAGAGATACAATTAAGAGGAATACCACCGAAGTGCAATTTACCGGCATTAACCAAAGATTTTCGATGGAACAACTTGTGCGATACAAAGATATCAAAGCTTATATGAGATGTATGCTACAATGGGAGAATCATGATGCCATATTGGGCAAATATTTTGCATCAAGTCTCGATAGGAGAAGCTTTGAAATGGTTTGAAGGGCTACCGAAAAATACAATAACATCTTTCAATCACTTGCAGGCTATATTTTTAGGGGCATATATAAGTAATAATTCCTCGCGACCAGGTATTGAAGATGTATTTGGGTTAAAACAAAGGGTTGGTGAAAGTTTGAAGCATCTAACTGTGAGATGAAAGACAATGTGTAGCGAAATGGCTAGCCGAGTAGAGGAGAGATATCTCATCTTATCATTCATTAATGCTATGTTTGCGACAAATCTGTTATATATTCAAATTTTTAGAGTCAAAAATACAATCACAATGACTGAGTTGCGAGAACTTCAGGAGGAGTATATTGCTCTAGAGGAAAAGCAAAATGAGATGGAATCATACCCTGTTGCGAATACAAGTTCAGGAACTGCGAATGCAAGTTTGTTACCCAAATTGATAAACACTATAGCGAGTACCTCGCAAGGTCAACAAGGAGTAAGGATACCAAATGATGGTCAGCAAAAATTGGTAGCTATGGGGAGTCGCGATCAGGAAGAATTTGAAAGAGGCAGAAATTTCTACAACCGTGGCGGAAATAATAAAATTCAAAGGCTTGATCAACCGCAAGAAACCTATGGAGGACAAAGGCATAATCCACAAGAGACTTATGGAGGTCAGAGGCAGAATTATCATAGAGGACAGCGAGGTCATAGAGTGGTATAGGAAGAAATCAAGATGCCACCACTAAACGCTAGCGTGGAGAAGATATGGGAAGTTATAATCCTGACAGAAAACATACCTGCACCATGGAACATGGGGAATGAACCACCTCCAGGTGACAGAAGTCATGAATTCTGTTCCTATCACCATTTTCATGGACACATAACGAATGATTGTAGGAATATAAAAAGAATTATCCTCGAGAATGATAGATCAAGGAAGCTAAACCAATTCTTAAAATGTGAAGAGAAGACTCAACCATTACCAACACCTCAAGAAAATCACAGAGTAAATACGACAAAAAGGGAAAGAGACATTTGTGGTAGAAGTTGGAACGAAGGCCAAAAACTTGTTCTGCAACTCTATCGTACATTCGTACAGGACAATTGAAGATTTTCATGATAGTGTTCTTAGTAGAGTTTTCGCAAGAGATGTTGACAATAGAGAAGTAATGAATATCGCGAAGTCATCACCACTGAAAGAATGGCAAGCACAGATTATTTCTTTTACCGCAGAAGAAGTACCTGATGGTGGCGAGTTGCATGACAGTCCATTAGTGGTAAGATTAGAAATTAATCCAAAACCTGTTGATGATGAAAGTGATGGTGCAGAAAATTCATGGGCAATAAATAGAATCTTAATTGATACTGGAAGCTCTGTAAACATCCTTTTTTACCACACCTACAAGACTATGGGGGGCAAAGATGAAGATTTGATACCGTCAACATATAAGATTTATGGTTTTAATGGTACTGCTAGTAAACCTAAAGGAGAAGCTCGCATGCGAATACCATTGAATGGATTATCAACTAAAATCTTGTTTTGCATAGTCGATGTGGAATCCCCTTATAATGCATTAATTGGGCGACCCTGGTTACATGAGATCTTGGGTGTGGCGTCAACTTACCACCAGTGCATCAAATTTCCACATCCCAGTGGTGTTGGAGTTATAAAAGGAGATTGGGCTGAGGGACAAAAATGCTATGAAGTCGATGTGGAGTCTTGCGAGGAAAGGGCTGTTCAACAGACGAATTGGAAAAGGAATATCAAAGAAGAAAAAAGAAGAGAAAGACTGATGGTGGACACAATAGAAGTGAGAGATGAAGATATATTGCGAAATCGTTGATTGAAGACAATTGAAAATTGCGAAGGTCTCGCAAAAGGAAAGGAAGTATCTGGAAATATGAATGAGGAAACAGAGAGCAACAGGAGTAAGAGATGTAGGAAATAAATAATTGATTTCAGAGTCTTGTAAAAAATAAAAATAAAAAATGTGCGTGTCATGCTGATCGAAAAAGGAGTGCGCGAAAAACTCGCGATATATGAATATGATGAAAGCTTGATTAAATAGTTACAGCGAGATCTCGGAAAATGAAGCAAGACTATGTGATAATTTCGCAAAGAAGATGAGAAGAAATAATCAAAAAGCAATGAATGATTACAAGAATTGACAGAAATGAATGAGTGAGTGAATGGGACGAACCTTTATGGCGTACACCCTAGTTCGCGAATGATATTTCGTAAGAGGAAAATGTAAGACCTAAAGTGCGTCATATAAGGGGGTATCTCTTAAACATGGCTCAGGGAAAAGATTACACCGCCCCTGGAACCTGAGTCATGAAAATTTGGGGCCCATGAAAGCCTATCCGGGGGAGATACCTTGGATTTCCAACTATATATATAAGGTTATACCCTGGTTGGACGACCGAGGGTCTCTTCCAAGGAGTCAGTGTATGACCAAGGCGCCGAGGTACACGGTTGAGCCAAGGGTGCCTGGGGCATTTGAAGTGTCTCGGCCATTCTTGGCAAGTCTTGGCACATCTTTTCGGCCAAGAAAACTCCACTTAGGTGCAGTCTCGTAACCATAAACCCTATAGGTATAAGGGATAAGAGGCTGCGAAAACAACTGTTTGTTGTTAAGACCGGATGGGAGGAGCTAGTCTTGTATGGCCGATGTACGCCTCCTTGAAGGGGCAATCAGGGAGATGATAAGGGCGGCACCCTCCATTAGGGAGCTGATAAGTGTCAAAAGACGCAAATGTCATGAGGCTCTATTTTCGCAAGAAAATTTAGGCTTGTCATATTTGTGCGATGATCCTGAAGAGGTAATAATACTAACGCGAGGGTAAGACGAGATCAATGGGTCTTTACATGCAAGTGTAAAGACGTCCTGCGATTTCGTCACAAGACGACAATGTCATGGGACTTCAAGTTCGCGAGAATTTTTAGACCTGTCATATTGTCGCAACAAAAGCATCCTGCAGAGGAAATAATACTAAAGAAATGATAAGACAAGATCAATGGGTCGTTACATGAAAGTGTAACGACGTCCTGCGATTTTGTCGCAAGACGACAATGTTATGGGGCTTTATGTTCGCAAGAATATTTAGGCCTGTCATATTGACGCAATATGAGGGGTGGAAAAATAAGACCTTTAACTAGGAAGGCAAAATAAGACCACACAAAAACAATGATAAAACAAGATCAATGGGTCATTACATGAAAATGTAAAGACGTCCTGCGATCTTGTCGCAATGATGAATTTCAACATAAATGAAGATAAGATAACACAAGAAATTGAGTAAGCAAATAAGCTTGCGAATACGACTATATTTCTTCATTTATTTATGGAGAATTAGCAACAGCAGTTGCGAAATTAAGAAGTATCATTACTTAAAGATTATCGACTTAATTTCTCTCATGTGAAAATAAATAACAGAGGCAAGTATGGGAATGATTAGAGTAAAAACTTGTTATTTATTTTCATATGATAGATTTACAGTAAGAGATTACAAAAATGGAAGGTTAGAAGGACAAATGTACAAATATCACAAGAAGAGAAAAAGGAAAATGGAACAATCTTTCCACTTATTCTTCTTCTTCATCAGATTCTTTATCAGATTCATCTTCTTCGCTTGCATCACTATCAGAGACATCTGAGGAAGGCATATTTTCAAGAATTTCATCGAGAAGACAAGGATATGAAGAAAGAGGAATGTTGTGGCTATTGCAAATTTTTTCAATAGTTTGATTGCGAAAACGGACAACATCATTATTGAAATTCGCCACAGTAGTTTGTAGTTGTTTCTTCAGCTTAGAATATTTGTTATTGCGAAGAGAGAAGTCTTTTGCAAGTTGTGCTTTCTCAGATTCAAGTTCCTTGATTCTAGTTTGAAACCTCTTCTCAGATTCTGCGAACAAATGACAATGAGTTAGCAACTTAATAACAGTTTCATAAAAAAGAGGTGGAAAAGTAATGAAGAATAGGAAACAACCTTCTCTCGTCGTAAATCATATCTTTAACCAAGGCATTATGCTCAAGATGAAGACCGACGCTAACACCTAAGTTATTTCTGGCATTATCTAGAACCTTCGCAGCCCAAGCAAATTCATCATCATTATTTATGACAAGAAGTGAACGAATTTGATTTTCTCGCTCATTAAGTATGGCATTTTGGCGAAGAGATTCATCTCGTTCAATTTGGACTTCAAGAAGAGTTTTTTGGAATTTCGCTAATGCTTGTGCACCTTGATTAGCGATGCGATCCTTATCATCTATAAGGTTGCTAATTTTCTTCCTTAGAATATTATTATTCTCCTGGGAGCTAAGATTTAAACGTTTAAATCGGTTGGCTAAACCTAAACTAGATCTATGTTCAATTTCTAAAAGATGAAATTTGGTTCGAAGTTCATTTAATGAGAGAGAATTAATCTTGTTTGAAGAACTACTTAAAGATTCATTGAGATGAGCGAGAAGAGCATCATCATCCATAGGTTCGGGGAATGAATGGAGAAGGATGGCTTCGTCGAAAGATTATAAATGTCTGCGAAAATGATAAGTCGGGCAAAGAAAAATAAATGACAAAGTAGAAATGAAGAAAAGAGAAGGGTGTTATACCATAAAGTTCTTTGATTAGCACTTTGAAGAGTAGATATTTTGTCCTTCTCCGGGAAGAAGACTCAACTTCCAACTGTTGAATTTTTTCATCCTTCTTGCGAGATGTCGCAACTTCAACTTCTAATTCTTTATTCTTCTCCTTAAGTTGAAGATTTTTCTTTTCAAGATTGTTACGCCTCTTCTCAAGATCTGAGGCAACGACAAAAGAAGCTCTCCCAGACTATAAAGGAAAATAAAGGAATTGTTAAGATAAGGTTTATAATCGAAATCACAAAGAAATAAAGAAATATGAACATACCAAGGCACAGAGCGCATTTAAGAAACTCGAGTCATTGTTCGAGAAACTCCATAAAAAGAATCATTATCCACTAGCAGGGGGGCATCGCAAATATTTGCGAGAGCTTCGCAAGTAGCAGATAAACGATCATCTCCCAATCCTTGCATAGAATCAGAGAAGACACTAGATAATTGCGCCATAGCAGATTCGACCGAATGATTCTCCTTTGCAAAAGAAGTATCAACCTCATTTTCATCTTCATCAGAATTCTCGCTGGTTTTGGAATTAGAATGAGAAGAGGGATGGATTTTCCGTTTTTTAGAAGATGGAGCAGAAGATTTATCCTTGCGAAGAGTGATTTTATTCTTGCCTTTAGCCTTCGCAGCTTCAGGAATATCAATTTCTTCAACGCCAACCTTCGCACACGAATGAAGATAAGAAACAGAGGCAACAATATTGTTAAAAATAATAAGGGAAAATATTTCTTACTTCATCCGTGATTGAACGAAGTATCGCCAGAGTACTCGCTTTTGGATTTTTTTTATAGCTCTTTCTTAATTTGGTGATCTGTAAAAAATCGCAAGATTAGATATAAAAAGGAGTGAAGATTGTAAAATAAGTAAATATTAGGAAGTATACCTCTTTTGCCTTTTCGGGCCAATTAAATACCCAAGGCTGATAATTTGCGAGATTCGCAGGGAGTATATTGGAACCGGAGAAATGTAAGGTCCGCTCAAAAATAGTGGAAAGACAGACCACCTCTCATCTTTAGAGTATCGAGGAACGTTGTTCTTGCCAATGCCCGATCAATATCTAGCATGAGTATCTTATCGTCGGAAACGTTCTCTTTTCTTTTCAATCGGCCACCCCAAATGAGACTTATCATTTTTCATGTTTATTACTTCATAATTTTCAAAGAAGTTTTCTACGGTGTATTTCGCGGAGACTATCTCTAAACTTGCGAAGTTAGGATCTTTAACGTTATCGGGATATAAAGATCCCGTACCAGCGCCGCGATGGGCGAATTCAAGCATTAGACGGATGCAATCACCACTTAATTGGTAAATAGCTCGCGAGAATTTCTCATGAGCAAGAATTCCATAGAACAAGGGCAGTTCGGGATCATACAGAGGAATGGGAAGACCTGCGAGGATTTGACCTAGCGAGATTATGATTTTCCGATCATCACACCGATGATCGATGAAAACAACTTTGCGAAAGAATAGATGAAGATTCTTGATTGGGAATAGTAGATAAGGTGAAACCCTTATCTTGTAATTTCTTTTGAGTTTCATCAAAAAGGTTTTCATATTTACGACCCCGGAAGGAGCCATTCTTAGAATATGGGAATGATTAGAGAATTGAAGATCGAGAGAAAGAAGAAAAGGAAGATTTACTGATGTGAAGCGCAAATTGCGGAGTAAGAGAGTTGAAGAAAAGTTGCAGAGGGAAGATAAAAGAGAAGAAGAGAAGGGTGAGAAAACTATATATAGAGAGAAGAATCCTCGAAGAGACAAATGCATTTAATGCGATATGGGACGTGAATGGTCAATAAAAAACGGTTGAAAGAGACGTGTCAAAAAAGAGTGGAAGAAGAAACATCTGTAATAAATTCCGTGTAAAAGTACGGAGTTGAAACAGATAAAGATGAACAGTTGCGGCATTTCAAAATATTGGTTCTCATGACATTCTCTTCTTCGCAGAGAAGACATGAGAAGAGGCAATATGTAGGATCAGAATATCGCGACATCAATACTTCGCATGATTAATAAACAACAGCATTGCGAGGGTGTCGCAGAAGAGTAAAATAAATGACGCAATGAATGACGACAGCCAAAACATGAGAAAAGTGCGAAGATCTAGCGAAGTTTAGGAGAGTTGCGAGATTGTATACTTGTACACTTGCGATATTTTGCAAGTCATTCCCGAAAATAAAGGACAGCTTAGCTGTCATCCATTGTATACTACCCTATATACAGAGTCGAATGAACCAGTTGTAAAGGGGGATTCTTTTCAGAGTGTTAGATAAGTCATTAAGAGAGAGAAAGTTGGTGGTGATTGTAATTTCTTTAACTCCTTTCTATTTTATCTTGTGAATCTTCAAGGAAATAATCAATAAAATCATTGTTATTCATCTTAAAAATGTCTTAGTTGTGTGGAATATTATGAGGGGTGTAGTGTAGGATTTCCTGCAACTACAATAAGTTTTTTTTTATTTCATATGGAGAGCAAAAGAAGAGAAAGAAAGAGAGGGATGAGTTCCAACAAAACAAGAACCATCAAATGGCTCACAAAGTGCAACCATTTTGTGAAACAGAGAGAGAGGTGGGTTCCAACTATTTTTGTATCTAATTTCAATTTTATTAGCATGGACATCTCTATAGTTTGTGTTGTACCAATTTCGACTATTCTCAACTCCAACAAAGAAAAATTCATCATCATCATTTTTTCCCATCTCCTCTTCTCCTTCCATCATCATATTTATATTGTATTAGAAAAACCTACTTGTCATCTTATTCTTTTTATCTCACAAGTGAAGTCTTATTTTTTTGAAAGCTGATATTTTTTTTTTTTTATCGTTAAAAAGTTTGGCGCCAACGAGTTTTGAGGATAGATCACCGGGTATCATCGCTCAATGACTCTACCACTGTACTACATGTACTACAGTGACATTGTCTTGAAAGCTGATCGCATATTCAAAGATTAGAGCTAATCAAGATTACCCAAGAATCTTATTTAAACTAGATCTTGAATTTTATCAACTCATTTTATCGGAAAAAGAAAAGCATTGAATTAAATTCCCAATAACCAATTTGAAACAATTAGGATGTGATATTCCTTTTCTGCAAATAGACAGAATGTATTACTATGGGGGTAAACGAAAGGTAAATCCAGATTTAATCATATATAAAATACAGAATGTTCCACCATTCACTTCAGAACCCCCAATAGATAACTTTTTCATGATAACTTCTGTGAACGTTAAAGTTAATGATTCTGAATACAACTTAGTGGATGATTTCATGGAGCAAGTTGATTTATACCAGCCAACTTATCAGTTGAAAGAATGAATCGAAAGCTCACACCCTCAACATGGTGATGCTGATCAACTATATATGGAGTTTAATGGATTAACTATGGAGGATCATGAGCTCCGAATCAACTGTGGGCTCAATCAACCAGGTTACACTGTTGACGTGATGCTTCCACCGGCGGATGATGCACCTACTCAATATGATAGTCGGGCCGATTCCGAAAACACCATTGACACAGATGAAGAAATGGAAGATGGTGAGGAGGATGGATAAGAAAACGATGACGATGAAGCATTTGATGATGAAGAAGAAGGTAATGATGATGATGAAGAATTTGATGATTATGATGATGATGGTGGTGGTGATGATGATGATGGTGGTGATGATGATGATGATGATGGTGGTGATGATGATGCTCGTTATGGAAATTTTTATCCTCCACTTGACAGTTCTCAAGCTTTTGCTGGTGCTCCTGCTGCTTAGATGATGGTGCTCCTTATCCTCCTAATGAAAGTTTGAAGCTTTTGTTGGTTCTGTTGTTTAGATTATGATATAGCTTTTAAAGTTTCATTGTACTTTCTACTTGCGTAATTTTATTTAAGTTTTCTAGTTGTTTTTTTTTGGCAAGACTATAAGTAGTTCTAAGTTGTTAAACAAAATGCTTTGTTAATTTCTAATTAAGTATTTCTATCAGTAATCACGAAGCCACTGGTCAGGATGGATTCAGTGTTGGTTTAAGTGATCATAAAGTTAACATTCTCTCCACTTTAGAAGGAAATTCACCGGTTTCGAAGAACTTCATTTATCATGAAATCGAAGTAGTCAATTCTCACATTGCTTGGAGGAGTCGGGCTTAAATCTAGGATAAACAAAAGTGTGTATGACCATGTGATATTTAACATCCAGGGTGGAACCTTGCAACTTAGTTCGAAGGCAGTCAAGTGTTGACATGTAATTTATTCATTCCTTTATATGATTTCGTACTTTCTTGGTTACGTGAAGTACACACATGCAAAGCATTCAGATAAAATTTCTATCGTGTCGTTACATTACAAGTTAATATCTTTTATAATACTATCAAATAACCATGGGTGAAAAAGAAACTTCATATGATAAGAGAAAACATTGTAAAGAATTATATGAAAAAAGAAAAGAAAATTCTTACCATAAAATTCCTACATATAAACTAAAATCTCGTGTAAGATTTTCTTCAAAATTTCGAAAGTGACAAATCTGTAAGTATCTAAATAAATTTTTGTTTTTGCAAATCCTAAATTAAAAATCAGTTAAAGATTTTGAAATGTGGATAAATATAAGTCAAATGAAGTTTTATGTGTTAGATGAATCTAAAGTTTGTAATATGGGTATACACGTACGTTTTCAAATTTGAAAAGGAGAGAGTGCCGAGTAAACCACTGATTCTTTTACAATAAAATATATTAGACAAACCTTGTATAATCTTATTGAACTTAATGACTCAATATTATCTAGGATATAATTTATCAATCCCGTAAAGGAATAGATGACGGGATCGATCCAATATATTTGGTTAACCAAACTCATTTGAATTGTTCTCAACCCCTTACTCTTCAGAAAATTTATCCTCACCTTATATATTAATAACACATCCTCTAGTAAATATATCATTATAAGATAATACTTACTTACTTTACGTACAATATTCATGTCACTTAAAGCATGGATTATGGGGGTTGAGATTCTCCTTCAAGATGAAAATTTAACTAAATTTGATCATACCATGAATAGAGGGTAATCTCCTTTCATCTGAAACTCAATCGACCACTTGTTCAATCGAATGAGTGGTCAAAAGTTTTCACCATAGTAATTTTATTTGTCTTAGAATTGACCAAAGGATTTGTTTTTCTTGTTATTGATTTATAGATTGAAAATTCGGTGGCCACTGCCTCTGCCTTCTAGTCTATTAGGAAATGTGAAGATTACGTACAATGGTTCCAGAATGCTAGATATCAAGATCTCATTCAGTGACAACAACCAAAATAATGTGGAATGGTATTTGGAGCATATGAAAACAATGTTCTGAAACTTAAGGTAAAAACTTTGTGAGAGAAATTGTTAATGGGAGTCTGCATGCAGGAGTTCATTCGTAGTGGTGGTCATCGTTCCACACCATGGGGTCTTGATCCATCGCAACACGTGCATAAATTATTAAATCGGATATTGACATCCATAATGGAGATGCGACACCGAGAAGATTATACAATGCTGATTATTTCAGGAGTGAAAGTCTCTTATGATGTTGATAAAAGCACCGGTGGAACTGTTCACGGTATGTTGACATACCATCTTTCTAAATTTTTGTTGGATTTACTTTATTTTGTTTGGCTTATGAAGGAGGTAAATAAAAAACAATAAACGACTCGACATCCAAACTTAACACTAATATAAAATTATTAAAAAATAGGTCTCACTACTAAAACTAGTATAAAAATATCAAAAAAAGTTTTTTTTGGACGTCTAAGATTTGTCGTCCAAACCCTTTCACTTTTTACTATTTTTTAAAAACTACCGTGAAAACTCATATATTAATAACCTTAGGAATTCACAAAATTAGTGATATATGAAGTTTATTAATACAGGGAGGTGTACCATAAAAAACGAACTTTTTTACTGGTTGAATCTATATAAATGTTATTGGCTAATTTGTACACATATTTATATTTTAAAAGTTCCAATACATAAATACATGTATTTATATATGAACTTGTATGTATATACCAAAAGTTTCACGCAAAAAAGCTTTAAACAAGCTCGACAAGTTGAAAATATTTTGGCTTCAACAAGAAGGTGCCCGTGGTGCGAGAGGTCTTAAGCATCCGCAAATTACAAGATGCGGTTATTAGAGCACCACGCGGTTGAACCCACCAAGCGTTGGTATTGTTAGAGCATTGCTCGGTCGAACTCGCATGCGTTGCTATCTCAAGCATGTTTGTCAATGTTAGTGATCAAAACTATAAGTCTTGATTTCTAGCCTATTTTAGCTAAAGGTCTCGGACTAGGATAGAAAGTGTAGTTAAGCTCAAGACTCCATGGCAACCATCATACAAGACGAAGGGCTACTCAAGGAAGTGGTGGAACTTCATCGAATAAAAGGTATGTGGAGACTTGAACTTATCTGTCACTCAAAAGTATATTTACTCTATCTCCTATTCTTAAGACAAAAGTCGTTTTGATATATATACTTTCGTTATACACATTTGCTATTTCGAGCCGAGTTTAACTCGCCTATCTATTTCTCGAAATATGTGTTGGTAAGCTTTCGCTTCAGCCAAATTCATCTTTACCTAGTGACGAAAGTCATGTTATGTTTCAATCACTTTGAAAATTACTCTGACGAAAAATGGTCTGTGAATAACGGCTATATAACGTCCTCTAAGAATGTTTCAATGGTTGAATTGAGAGTTTAGATTACATAACCTTTGGTAGGATATAAGCATTGTTGTGGAAACACATATATGTGTAAGTCCTTATTCCTTGAACCAAAGTTTGTGAACTTTATTGATCAAGAGAAACGGAATGTGGCGTGAGCCAAGTCCATGCGAATCGGCGAAGTTCTCGACCCGAGAATTTCTGGGCTGGAGTTTGTGAACTCCTTCCGTGAGCTTAAGTCCGCGAACCCAGTCCGCGAACTTGAGTAGGTTATATCTAAAACCGGTTGTTCTTGAACTCATATTTATATAAACTAAGGAATGCTTTTGCAAACTGTGGCTATAAAGTTCATGAAACGATTTGAGTGAATTAAACCGTTTTTTCTTCGATTGTGTCTTGTGTAGTTACATAAGATCTAAGCAATTGAACAACTCTCTAACTAGTTTATTTGAGTCATTTTGAACTAGTTATGGTGAAGAAGAATATGGTTGATATGAAATTGCTCATATGGCTAACCATTTGGTTAACTATTGTTGAACCAACAAATGTTAATGTTTGGGAACGGTTACATAAACCCAAAATTGGACATTCATTTGTGTGTAACAAGCTAAGGTTTCAATCCAACGGTTGAGAAATATTAGCTTGAATCTAATCAGGTTTTCATCTAACGGTGAATATTGAATGCTTTGTTACTAAGCTAACATTGATTGCAAACCCTGATTTGAAAGACTATATAAGGGAGAACTCTAGCAACTAGGAAACCTAATCCCCACACATTTGTGTGATACTAGTTGTGCTAAGCTAGAGTCGATTCTCCTTTAACCTTTGGTTTCTTCTTCTAAACCAGGTTAACGACTTAAAGACTTCATTGGGATTGTGAAGCTAGACCGATACTACTTTCTGGTAGTTGTTGATCTGATCTTGATGTTTCTATCATACCAGTTCAATTGGAATAATTGGCTTGAGATTTATATCTCCGATAGGCAAGATAAAAAGAAATCACAAACACTTCATCTCATCGTTTGTGATTCCATAATATCTTTTTTCGCTACGTCGATTAAGATTATTGTGAGCTGATTGATAATACTAGGCTGTTCTTCGGGAATATAAGTCCGGATTATCAATTGGTTCCTGTTCACCTTGATTTATCAAAAGACGGAACAAAAACTCGTAGGTATATTCGTGGGAGACGGATTTATCTATTACCGTAGACTTTTCTGTGTAATACGTATTTGTTTATTAAAGTCTACGACTTTGGGTCGTAGCAACTCTTAGTTGTGGGTGAGATCAGCTAAGGGAATCAAGTACGTAGCATCCTCTTTGGGATCGTAGACGTAGGAGCATAACTGTACCTTGGATCAGTGTGAGATTGGTTGGGGTTAAACTACAGTCCAGACCGAAGTTAATTTGGAGTATGCTAGAGTCTGTAGCGGCTTAATACAGTGTGTGTTCAATCTGGACTAGGTCCCGGGGTTTTTCTACATTTGCGGTTTCCTCATTTAACAAAATTCTGGTGTCTGTGTTATTTCTAATCCGCATTATATTTTTTTTATATAATTGAAATATCACAGGTTGTGCGTTGTTCAATCAATTAGAATGTCCGACCTTTTGGTTGTTGATTTAAATTGATTGACACTTGGATATTGGTCTTTGGTACCATCCAAGTTATCTCTCTTTGATAAAGACTCTAGCATGATTTCTATTTGCTTGAGTAAAGATCAAATTGAGAGATTGAGATATAAACTCTTTGATATACTTTTCTCTAGATTGAGTCTGACTGTCTAGTTGATTCTCTAGAAAGTATATTGGAGTTTGTCCATACATATTGCTAAGCGAAATATTAGGTGTGGTTGTTGTACCCCCGCTTTTTCAATTGGTATCAGAGCAGGCAAACACCTTAAACCTAACAAGTTTGTGTTTGTTCGTTCCTTAAAAATTGTCCCATGGGAAATTTCTTTTGAAAACTTGCTCTTGGCATCTGTAACGCACGCCAGAATTCCTTAAATATTGCTCAAAGGTTATTATGGTCAAAACCTCTGGTTTCTTATGATAGTCTCTCTTCATCTAAAAAGGAAGATTTAGATGATAAGTATCAATCTAAAGGAAAAAATAAAATGAAGGAAAGATTAAGAAAACGTTCGTCACGCTCAAGGATATGGACCCTACTAGATTAACTCTTGATCTCTTTGAGGAATACTATCATAATGGATCAATTGATAAAGATCTATTCAGAGCGTTCAAAGGCGTTTTTAAATTCTTAGAAAACCTTAAGTCTGTTAAGTCTAAGAACCATTCCGAAAAAGGTTATGTACATGTTAAATCAAATAATACTGTGCAACCTAGGAATCGGAAGAATTTTCCTTCTAACCAGGTTCAACAAAGGAGAGAAAGCTCTGACTGCCCTGATTATCATCATTTTTTGATTACACAATGGGGACTGTTCACACATATCAGCCAGAAATGTTGCATGAGAATTCCTTTGCACATTATGCCTCTTGGTAACAAGCTTGGCACTACCCCATTTGTATATATCTCGGAATGGGGAAAGAAATGGTTTGAATTGTGTACAGTTTTGTTATTCTCTTCTAGAATACCAATTAAAGCTTTCTTCTGCATCCATTGTCTCTCACAAAGTGTGTTGTCACAGGATGCATAACCTTTGATGTGCAAATGGTTAAGAAAACCCCACTTTCCTTGTGTGGGTCGCGGTTCACAAACGGGTCCAAGCCCATCTTTGGTCTTATAAACAAGAAGTTCGTGCACCCTCTTCTTCATCACCCGTCCACGTACGTGAACCTCTAGGGTTTTGTGTATTTCCTCCATTGAAGCCTCCTTGGAAAAATTGAAAGAAAGGGTGTTCAAGTTTCACTCCAAGTAAGTAAATTCCTCTCGTTCCTTTCAATTTCTTAGATCTCATGATGAATTCTAAGGGCTCAAAAAGAAGCTCCAAAAGCTCAAATACTTCTAGCATGGATTTTCCTTGTGACCAAAATTCTCTTAGGATTAGGTTTGTGGATGATTCTTGTGCTAGAATTTTTAAAAAGATTTCATCTAAAGGTTTTATCCTAGAAAAGAAATTGGATCTCTTTAGTGGGCATGAAGAGGGTTTAGTTTGTTATAAAAAATTCAAGCTTGGAAATATCTTTGATGGTCATGGTCAAGGTTTTGATTCTCTCACAAGAATTTTCTATGCCAACATTCATGATGTTGATCTTAATAAGATGGAATTCAAATCCATGATAAATAGAGAATGATTTCATGTTGATGGAGAATTAATTTCAAAGATTACCAATATTCCGTTGGGGAACGTGCGTCTTCCTAGACCAAGTGATGAACGTCCATCATGTGATGAAATCTCTCTTGGGCTTTGTGGCAAAAAGGTAGCTTGGAATCAAGGAAAGTTTCCTACTAATGATCTTAGTATTCCGTTGTTGGCATTTGGGAAACTTGGTATCCCTAATCTTTGTCCCTCCACAGTTGAGAATTCTTGGTGGAGTCATGAGTTTGCGGAATTAATCTATTTCCTTGAATCGGGTGTTCAAAGTCTCGATATTTATGGTTTTATCATTTATCAAATGACTTCGATGACTTCACCCATCAATATGTTAGGTTACCCTTGCTTGATTGGACAAATTTGCCATGATCGTGGTCTTGATTCGATTGGCAACTCTCTCGGGGTTCCCAAACCGGTTCGTCCGTGTACCTTTAGACGCATAAGGGAGAATGTGTGCAAAAGACAAAGAGATGCTTCACTCAACGATTGTGACCCTACCACCTTGAGTCTTCTTCAAAAAATTCACAAAGGTGTGTGTAAAGTCGATTCAAGGCTGAAGTGTGTCCAATAACAATTGTCTTTGGTTTCAACGAAGTTTCCCGAGCTCAAGGAAGAATTGAACACAATTCAAGCATCTTGGAGTATCTCCGATGAGGAAGAAGAAGATGAGTAATTTGTGGTTTTAGTTTGCCTAGTAAATCTTCTGTTTTTCTGTTTTTGTTGGAAGAATAACTAGAGTTTGGAATAGCCATTATTGTGATTACACATAGCTATGTCCAACGTTTTCATCTTCATGTTTTTAGATTTATTGGTTTAAACTCTAAAATTTGTTTGAAAGATGATTTTTGCAGTATTAATCTTTATGGTTTTATATATTGCAATTGTTATGGGATATGTTTGTTTGCGTCCGTGAACTATGATTGCCCCATATCTTGTCAAAAGTAAAGTCTTTCATAAGTCGATATTCATATGTTGATAAAGGAATGAATGGACTTTTGACAAATACAAAGGTTAAGCCTATATTGTCAATTATTGACGCAAGATAGGTTAAAAATTTTTGTTTGCAAGGATTATGTCTATTGTTTGTCTTTGTGCAAATGGAGATAAAATAGAATGAATCCTTGTGTATTCCGCAGTAATTGATCTTCCCTGATCCATATTTTATGTATTACTGCGAGGCTACGTAATGTGTCTTATGTTGAGCACTAAACAACCAAGTTGATTAGTTTATGATTAGCTTTGTTGTTGTTTCGTAAGGTACTTTATGTCGAGTATTTTTTAACTAAATTAATCATCTTGTTTGGTTATTTAGTTATAACTCCATAAGTTTTCTTATGTTTGAGCGTTTTTGACTGGGTTGATTATTATCATGATTAACTTAGTCATTGCTCCATAGATTCTCTTATGATGAGTATGACCAATTAAATTGATTAATTTTGTGATTAGTTTGGTTGTGTATTTCGATTAGATTAATTATGGGTTCTCTTGTGATTAATCTAATTGAGTATGTTTGAGTCTCCATAAGTTCACTTGTGTTGAGCATTATCGAATAAATTAATCATGAACTTCTTGTGGTTAATTTAAATGAGTATTTTGGATTCAAAATCATACTTGTATGTGATTTTTTATGTCCAAATAAATCCTTATTTTCTTTCGAAATTAAGGTCGCTCTTGTTGTTCTTTCGGGAATGACATATTATGGGGGAGAGTTCTTTTTGAACTTGTGCTTAATTGCCAAATCTTTATGGGGAGTGCGGCTGTGGAATATTATAGGGGTTGTCTTGTATCTTTAAACTCCTTGATTTAGCTTCGGCTTTATGATTGCATCTAAATAAGATGATATGTGTTTCTTCCTTTTGGTCATGAAATGTCTCTTTCGGAAATTTCATTAGGATCCCGTTCTTGTACTGTAGTTGCAGGAAATCCTACACTACACCCCTCACTAGAATATACACAATTAAGTCATTTTAAGATGAATGATTATGATTCTTATTGATTGAATACTTGAATCTTTACAATATGAAATAGAAATGAGTTATAGAATTACAATCACTCTAAAACTTTATCTATCCTAATGACTTGCTTGACAATTCAAAAAGATCTCTCCCCTCAACAGACTTACTCGACCCTTTATATAGGGTAGTACACAGTGGATGACAGCTAAGCTATCCTTTATTTTCGGGAATGGCTTGCGAAATATCGCAAGCGTACAAGTATACAATCTCGCGAAACTCTTAAACTTCGCCATATTTTTATATCTTCCTCATGTTCTGGCTGTCGTCATTCATTGCGTCATTTATTTTACTTCCCTGCGACTCCCTCGCAATGTCGTAATTTATTAATCTCGCGAAGTATTGATGTTGCGATATTCTGATCTTACATCTTGCCTCTTCTCATGTCTTCTCTGCGAAGGAGAGAATGTCATGAGAATCAACATTTTGAAATGCCACAACTGCTCATATTTATCTGTTTTACTCCCGTACTTTTACACGGAATTTATTACAGATGTTTCTTCTTCCACTCTTTTCTTGACACGTCTCTTTCAACCGTTTATTCTTGACCATTCATGTCCCATCTCGCATTAAATGCATTTGTTTTCTCGAGGATTCTTCTCTCTATATATAGTTTTCTCCCCCCTTCTTTTCTTCTCTTTTATTTTCCCTCTGCAACTTTTCTTCAACTCTCTTCCTCCGCAATCTGCGCTTCTGCTACTGTAAATCTTCCCTTCTTTATTTCTCTTGACCTTCAATTCTCTAATCATTCCCATACTCTAAAAATGGCTTCACTTGGTCGTATATATAAACCCCTTTTTAATGAAGCTCAAAAGAATTTACAAGAGAAGGGATTCATCCTATCAACCATTCCTGATCACGAATCTTCATCTATACTTTCGCAAAGTTTTTTTTCGATCATCGGTGTGATGATCGTAAAATCATAATCTCGCTAGGTCAAATCCTCGCAGGCCTTCCCATTCCTCTCTACAATCCCGAGATGCCTTTATTCTATTAAATTCTTGCTCATGAGAAATTCTCGCGAGCTATTTATCAATTATGCGGTGATTGCATCCGTCTAATGCTTGAATTCGCCAACCGTGGCGCTGGTAAGGGATCTTTATATCCTGACGATGTCAAAGATCCTAGATTCGCAAGTTTAAAAATAGTCGCTGAGAAGTATACCGTAGAGAACTTTTTTGAAAATTATGAAGTAATAAATATGAGAAATGATAAATCCTCGCTGGGGTGCTCGATTGAAGAGAAAAGATAATATTTCCGGTGATAAGTCGCTTATGCAAGATATTGACCGGCACTCGGGCAAAAATAATGTTCCTCGGTACTCCAAAGATGAGAAGTGGTGGGTTGTTCCTCTATTTTTGAGCGGACCTTATATTGCGGTTCTCATACACTCCTGCGAATCTCGCAGGACTATCGTCCTTGGGAATTTAAGTGGCCCGAGAAGGCAAAAGAGGTATATTTCCTATTTCAGTTTGCTTTACGATATTTCCTTCCTCTTATATTTACTAGGCTTGCAAAATTTTCAGATTATCAAATTGAAAAAGAGTTATAGAAGACGTCCAAAAGCGAGTACTGCGCGATACTCCGATCAATCACGGATGAAGTAAGAAATACTTTCTTTTGTTATTTTTAACAATATTGTTGCCTCTGTTTCTTATCTTCATTCGTGTGCGAAGGTTGGCATTGAAGAAATTGATATTACCGAAGCTGCGAAGGTTAAAGGAAAGAATAAAATCACTCTTCGTAAGGATAAATCTTTTGCTCCATCTTCAAAAAAACGGAAAATCCATCCCTCTTCTCGATCTAGTTCCCAAACCAGCGAGAGTTCTGACGAAGATGAAAATGAGGTTGATACTTCTTCTGCAAAGGAGAATCATTGGATCGAATCTGCTATGGCGCAATTGTCTAGTGTCTTCTCCGATTCTATGCAAGGATTGGTAGATGATCATTTATCTGCTACTTGCGAAGCTCTCGCTAATATTTGCGATGCTCCCCTACTAGTGGATAATGATTCTTTTCGCGGGGTTTCCCGAATAATGACTCCCAGTTTCTTGAATGCACTCAGTGCTTTGGTATGTTCATATTTCTCTATTTCTCTGTAATTTCGATTATAAACCTTATCTTAACAATTTCTTTACCTTTCTTTATAGTCTGGGAGAGCTTCCTTTGTTGTTGCCTCAGACCTTGAGAAAAGACACAAAAATCTTGAAAAGAAAAATCTTCAACTTAAAGAGAAGATCAAAGAACTAGAAATTGAAGTTGTGACATCTCGCAAGAAGGATGAAAAAATTCAACAGTTGGAAGTTGAGTCTTCTACCCAGAAGGACAAAATATCTACTCTTCAAAGTGATAATCAGCAACTTTATGGTATAACACCCTTCTCTTTTCTTCATTTCTACTTTGCCATTTATTTTTCTTTGCCTGACTTATCATTTTCGCAGACATTTATAATCTTTCCGATTTAAGCCATCCTTCTCCATTCATTCCCACGAACCCATGGATGATGATGCTCTTCTCGCTCATCTCAATGAATCTTTAAGTAGTTCTTCAAACAAGATTAATTCTCTCTCATTAAATGAACTTCGAACCAAATTTCATCTTTTAGAAATTGAACATAGATCTAGTTTAGGTTTAGCTAACCGATTTAAACGTTTATATCTTGACTCCCAGGAGAGTAATAATATTCTAAGGAAGAAAATTAGCAGCCTCGTAGATGATAAGGATCGCATTGCTAATCAAGGTGCACAAGCATTAGCAAAATTCAAAAAAAACTATTCTTGAAGTCCAAATTGAACGAGATGAATCCCTTCGCCAAAATGCCATACTTAATGAGCGAGAAAATCAAATTCGTTCACTTCTTGTCATAAATAATAATGATGAATTCGCATGGGCTGCGAAGGTTTTAGATAACGCCAGAAATAACTTAGGTGTTAGCGTCAGTCTTCATGCTGAGCATACTTGCCTTGGTTAAAGATATGATTTACTCGACAGAGAAGGTTGTTTACTATTCTTCATTATTTTTCCGCTTCTTTTTTATGAAATCTGTTATTAAGATGCTAACTCATTGTCATTTGTTCGCAGAATCTGAGAAGAGGTTTCAAACTAGAATCAAGGAACTTGAATCGAGAAAGCACAACTTGCAAAAGACTTCTCTCTTCGCAATGACAAATATTCTAAGATGAAGAAACAACTACAAACTACTGTGGCGAATTTCAATAATGATGCTGTTCGTTTTCGCAACCAAACTATTGAAAAAATTTGCAATGACCACAACATTCCTCTTTCTTCATATCCTTGTCTTCTCGATGAAATTCCTGAAAATATGCCTTGCTCAGATGTCTCTGATAGTGATGTAAGCGAAGAAGAGGAATCTGATAAAGAATCTGATGAAGAAGAATAAGTTGCTAGATTGTTCCATTTTCCTTTCTCTTCTTGTGATACTTGTACATTTATCCTTCTAACCTTCCATTTTGTAATCTCTTACTGAAAATCTATCATATGAAAATAAATAACAAGTTTTTATTCTAATCATTCCCATACTTGCCTCTGTTATTTATTTTCACATGAGAGAAATTAAGTTGATAATCTTTAAGTAATAATACTTCTTAATTTCGCAACTGTTGTTGCTGCTTCTCCACAAATAAATTAAGAAATATAGTCATATTCGCAAGCTTGTTTGCTTACTCAATTTCTTGTGTTGAAATTCATCATTGCGACAAAATCGCAGGACGTCGTTACATTTTCATGTAATGACCCATTGATCTTGTCTTATCATTGTTTGTGTGTGGTCTTATTTTGCCTTCCTAGTTAAAGGTCTTATTTTGCCGCCCCTCATTTTGCATCAATATGACAGGTCTAAATATTCTTGCGAACATAAAGTCCCATGACATTGATGTCTTGCGACAAAATCGCAGGACGTCGTTACACTTTCATGTAACGACCCATTGATCTTGTCTTATCAGTTTCTTAGTATTTTTGTCTCTGCAGAATGTTTATGTTGCGACAATATGACAGGCCTAAAAATTCTTGCGAACTTAAAGCCCCATGACATTGTCGTCTTTTGACACTTATCAGCTCCCTTATGGAGGGTGCCGCCCTTATCATCTCCTTGGTTGCCCCTTCAAGGAGGCGTACATCGGCCATACAAGACTAGCT
Source organism: Papaver armeniacum (assembly GCA_023531295.1). Taxonomy (NCBI): domain Eukaryota; kingdom Viridiplantae; phylum Streptophyta; class Magnoliopsida; order Ranunculales; family Papaveraceae; genus Papaver; species Papaver armeniacum. Next base: position 268,834 of record JAJJWW010006371.1, on the reverse strand, counting down.
CCTCCCATCCGGTCTTAACAACAACCAGTTGTTTTCGCAGCCTCTTATCCCTTATACCTATATGGCTTATGGTTACGGGACTGCACCCTAAGTGGAGTTTTCTTCGGGCTGAGTGCAGCATGTGCCAAGACTTTCCAAGAATGGCTGAGACACTTCAAATGTCCCAGGCACTCTTGGCTCAACCGTGTACCTCGGCTCCTTGAGCATACACCGACTCCTTGGAAGAGTCCCTCGGGCGTCCAACCAGGGTATAACCTTATATATATAGTTGGAAATCCAAGGTATCTCTCCCGGATAGGCTTTCATGGGCCCCAAATTTTCATGACTCGGATTCCAGGGGCGGTGTAACCTTTTCCCTGAGCCATGTCAAAAGATACCCCCTTATATGACGCACTTTAGGTCTTACATTTGCCTCTTGCGAAATATCATTCGCGAACTAGGGTGTGCGCCATAAAGGTTCGTCCCATTCACTCACTCTTTCATTTTTGTTAATTCATTTAATCATTCATTTTTGGTTTTCTCTTGTTATTTTGTTTTGCGAAGCTATCGCACAATCTTGCTTTGTTTATTATAATCTCATTTCAATTCTTCAATCAAATTTTCATACATTCTTGATGGCGAGATTCTCGCGCATGTCTTCTTCAATTATTATTTCTCCCTCTTACTCTTGATATGCCTTTGTCATTGATTTTGATAATAATGATTATTCATTTCTTACACTTTTTGCTCCCGCTTTGCTCTCTGCCTCTCGCATCATTCAAACCTCTTAATGGTTCCTTTCCATCATAATTTTCAACTGTTTTCATGCATTTGCTTCGCAATGTATCTTCACCTCTTGTATCTATGGTATCCACCATCAACCTTTCTCTTTTTTGTTCATCTTTTATATTTTTCTTCCAGCCCTTCCTTTTTGCAGCTCTTTCCTCACAACTCTCCACATCAATCTCATAGCATTTTTGTCCTTCCATCCAAGTATCCCCTTATAACTCCAACACCGCTAGGATGAGGAAACTTTATACACTGATGATAAGTCGACGCTACACCCAGCATTTCATGCAACCATGGCCTTCCGATCAATGCATTATAAGGGGATTCCACATCGACTACACAGAACAAAATTTCAGTTGATAATCCTTGCAAGGATATTCTCATATGAACTTCTCCTTTAGGCTTATTCGCTGTGCCATTGAAACCGTATATTTTGTACGTCGAAGGTATCAACTCTTCATCCTTCCCACCCATAGTCTTGTAAGTATGGTAAAAAAGGATGTTTACTGAGCTCCCCGTATCAATTAAGATTCTATTGATCGCCCAGGAATTTTATGCTTCATCATCTTCGCCGTCTACAGGTTTTGGATTAATTTCCAATTTTACGACCAATGTGCTATCATGCGTCTCTCTGCCTTCAGGAATCTCTTCTGTAGTGAAAGAAATAATTTGCATTTGCCATTCTTTTAACTGCGATGTCTTCGCGATGTTCATCACTTCTCTATTATCAGCATCCCTCGCAAAAACCCTACTGAGAACATTATCATGAAAATCTTCAATTGTTCGGTATGAATGTACAATGGAGTTACAAAACAAATTTTTAGCTTTCGCTCCAACTTCTATTACGAATGTTTCTTTCCCCTTTGCTGAGTTTATCCTGTGCATTTCTGGCGGTGGTGGTAATGGTTGAACTTTCTCTTCACTTTTTAGAAAATGATTCAGCTTTCCTTGGTCAATCATTCTGAGGATGATTCTTTTTTATATTTCTGCAGTCATTTGTTAGATGTCCATGAAAGCGGTGGTAAGAATAGAACTCGTGACTTCTATCACTTTGTGGTGGCTCATTCTCCATGTTCCATGGTGCAGGTATGTTTTCCATCAAGAGTATAGCTTCCCATATTTTTTCCACACTAGTATTTAGTGGTGGTATTTTAATTTCCTCCCATACTACTACGTGACTTCGCGCCCTCCATGATAATTCCCGCCTTCGACCTCCATAAGTTTCCCCGTGGATGATCAAGTCTTTGAATTTTTTTATTGCCGCCACGGTTGTAGTAGTTCCTTTCTCTTTCAAATTCTTCCTGATCACGGCTTCCCATAGCTACTATCTTTGGCTGTCCATCATCTATTGTCCTTTCTTGTTGCCCGTGCGAAGTGCTCGCTACTGTGTTTATCAATTTGGGTAATAAGCTTGCATTCGTAGCATTTGAATTTGTATTCGCAACTGGGTATGATTCCATCTCATTTTGCCTTTCTTCTAGAGCAATATATTCCTCTTGAAGTTCTCGCAACTCAGTCATTGTAATTGTATTCTTGACTCTAAAAATTTGAATATATAACAAATTGGTTGCGAACATAACGTTTATAAATGATAGAATGAGATATCTTTCATCCACTCGTCCAGCCATTTCGCTACACATTGTTTTCCATCTCACATTTTCTACAGGTAATGTTCTCCTCATATCTTCTCTAACCGATCCTGATCTTAACCTGGTATTACTTCTCGACCTTCTATTCTGCAACCTCATATTTTCCATTCTTAACTCATGGTTTTGCCTTGTTAAATTTGCACGTTTTTCCGCTTCTAATCGCCTTTCTTCATGTATTGTTTGCCTCAATGCTTCTAATGCCGCGACTTCTTCATTTCTATGAATTGTTTCTCCCATCTCTTCTCGATTTCTCTCCTCTTGTCCATTATTTATCAATTGTTGCAATTCTTCTCTTTCTTCCATAGAATCTGATCTCCGTGTATGCACACTCACCCTATCATAATCTATTACTCTATTCGGTGCTGGTTGAATTGCTGGTTGAATTTGACCTTCTTCTCTATCTATTGCGTTTATTCTTGATGGTTCACCTACTTCATTTATCCTTTCTCCAGCTAATCTCCTGCTTCTTCTAACAGCTGTTGGTTGTTCTCAAGCATTCCTTCTTCTAGCCATTTTTCAATTTCGGTAAGTTGTTGAAAATTATACGAAATTTATTTCTTGTTACTCCCGATTCTTTCAATTCACAAGGTTGATCTCTACTCAGTCCCTGTTTCTAGCGCCATTATGTAGTTGCAGGAAATCCTACACTACACCCCTCACTAGAATATACACAATTAAGTCATTTTAAGATGAATTATTATGATTCTTATTGATTGAATACTTGAATCTTTACAATATGAAATAGAAATGAGTTATAGAATTACAATCACTCTAAAACTTTCTCTCTCCTAATGACTTGCTTGACAATTCAAAAAGATCTCTCCCCTCAACAGACTTACTCGACCCTTTATATAGGGTAGTACACAGTGGATGACAGCTTAGCTATCCTTTATTTTAGGGAATGGCTTGCGAAATATCGCAAGCGTATAAGTATACAATCTCGCGACACTCTTAAACTCCGCCATATTTTCATATCTTCCTCATGTTCTGGCTGTCGTCATTCATTGCGTCATTTATTTTACTTCCCTGCGACTCCCTCGCAATGTCTTCATTTATTAATCTCGTGAAGTATTGATGTTGCGATATTCTGATCTTACATGTACCTTTGCCAATTTTATTGACAAAAAGGGGGAGAATTAGTATGTAGTTCACACTACAAATACATATGGTTTTCGGATCATTATGTAAGGGGGAGTGGCTTCCATGTGAGATGGAGTATTGACTAAGGGGGAGTAATACATATCACCATAGTATTGTCGTTGAAATTGTGATACAATTGGACTTTGACGCTGTGTAATGATACTATGACATTGTATAACAATGATTGAGAACTCTTGTTTTCTTGTTGTTATAGCTACGTATTTTCAACAACGATGATGCTAAACTTACAACATTGGGATCATTGGAGTACTTGGAAGTGACGAAGATTTTGAGTAATGTTGAAGATTAGACATGTGGAATAGGATCTACAAAAGTTAATTTATTTATTTTTTGTATTCCATATGTATTGATAGTTTTGTCACTAAACTTGACAAAGGGGGAGATTGTTAGAGCACTACTCGGTCGAACTTGCATGCGTTGCTATCTCAAACATGTTTGTCAATGTTAGTGATCAAAACTATAAGTCTTGATTTCTAGCCTATTTTAGCTAAAGGTCTCGGACTAGGATAGAAAGTGTAGTTGTGCTCAAGACTCCATGGGAATCATCATACAAGACGAAGGACTACTCAAGGAACTGGTGGAACTTCATCGACTAAAAGGTATGTGGAGACTTGAACTTATCTGTCACTCAAAAGTCTTTTTACTCTATCTCCTATTCTTGAGACAAAAGTCGTTTTGATATATAGACTTTCATTATACACATTTGCTATTTCGAGCCGAGTTTAACTCGCCTATCTATTTCTCGAAATATGTGTTGGTAAGCTTTCGCTTTAGCCAAATTCATCTTTACCTAGTGACGAAAGTCATGTTATGTTTCAATCACTTTGAAAATTTCTCTGACGAAAAATGGTATGTGAATAACGGCTATATAACGTCCTCTGAGAATGTTTCAATACAGTCGAACCTCGATAAACGAATGTTAGATAAATGAATAACCTCGCCAAATTAATAATTTTCTCTGGTCCCGACTTGGGCCAAGGTGATAAATGAATAACCTCGCTTAATTCATTAATGAATAAAAGATATTGAATCCTTAAATGCCCTGTAGAAATATAAACGAATAATCACTAAATTATATATAAAAATATATATATATATATAAGAATAAACCAAAATACATAATCAATAAATTTTACATAAAAATATATGTAGAAATAAACTAATAAAAAATAATCTATGGTAGATTGTCTTTTTCTTACACCGAAACTAAAATGCACAACATCCTTAATTTCATGCAATGCTTGCACAATTTCTGGAATATTTTTCTCGTGTTACAGCAAGTACTTTTAAAGTGATCATCGCTTAAAAGGCATCTTTAGATAACACATTTGGTGCGACACTACTATCATCTAGTTCAAGATCATTCTCATCATTCACTACTGACTCATTAGTTTCTTCGTCTGTTGAATATTTGCATCATTCTCGTTAGGATAGTTTAAAATATGTTCAACGTCTATCACATTTCTATAACGTAAATTAGAAATGACACCAGTTAATACACAGTTCCGTACTTACTCTGGACATATTTTAAGTGGTCTCAGTACACAGTTCAATACTTACTCTATACATATATTAAAGATTGAACTTTGAATGTACACTAATATAAAATCAAAAGAAAATGAATGTTAATTGAATTATTGATAAAAAATTTGACCAATAACCTCTAAGAATTATTGATAAGAATTTTGACCAATACCCTCTAAGTACATTTATACATATTTTCTTATACAATTTAACTTCTTAATTAAGAAAATATTGTCTAAATGAATAAATATTCGTTTATCGATAAATTAATAAAATATTCATTTATCGATAAATAAATAACCCCGCTAAACGAATATTTTTCTTGGTCCCGGGGGCATTCATTTATCGAGGTTCGACTGTAGTTGAAATGAGAATTTAGATTACATAACCTTTGGTAGGATATAAGCATTGTTGTGGAAACACATATATGTATAAGTCCTTATTCCTTGAACCAAAGTTTGCGAACTTTGTTGATCAAGAGAAACGAAATATGGCGTGAGACAAGTCCGCGAACTGGCGGCAGTTCTCGACCCGAGAATTTCTGCTGGAGTTTGTGAAATCCTTCCGTGAGCTTAAGTCCGCGAACCCAGTCCGCGAACTTGAGTAGGTTATATCTAAAACCGGTTTTTCTTGAACTCATGTTTATATAAACTAAGGAATGCTTTTGAAAACCATGGATATAAAGTTCATGAACCGATTCGAGTGAATCAAACCGTTTTTGCTTCGATTGTGTCTTGTGTAGTTACATAAGATCTAAGAAATTGAACAACTCTCTAACTAGTTCATTTGAGTCATTTGAACTAGTTATGGTGAAGAAGAATATGATTGATATGAAATTGCTCATATGGCTAACCATTTGGTTAACTATTGTTGAACCAACAAATGTTAATGTTTGGGAACGGTTACATAAACCCAAAATTGGACATTTCATTTGTGTGTAACAAGTTAGGGTTTCGATCCAACGGTTGAGAAATATTAACTTGAATTTAATCAGGTTTTCATCTAACGGTGAATATTGAATGCTTTGTTACTAAGCTAACATTCATTGCAAACCCTGATTTGAAAGACTATATAAGGGAGAACTCTAGCAACTGAGAAACCTAATCCCCACACATTCTGTGTGATACTAGTTGTGCTAAGCTAGAGTCGATTCTCCTTTAACCTTTGGTTTTTTCTTCTAAACCAGGTTAACGACTTAAAGACTTCATTGGGATTGTGAAGCCAGACAGATACTACTTTCTTGTAGTTGTGTGATATGATCTTGTTTTTTCTATCGTACGAGTTCAATTGGAATAATTGGCTTGAGATTTATATCTCCGATAGGCAAGATCAAAAGAAATCACAAACACTTCGTCTCATCGTTTGTGATTCCACAATATCTTTTTCCGCTGCGTCGATTAAGATTATTGTGTGGTGATTGATAATACTAGGCTGTTCTTCGGGAATCAAGTACGTAGCATCCTACTGGGATCAGAGACGTAGGAGCATAATGATATAGTTTTTCGAGTGATAAGTAAAATTTCGTTCAAAGACTTGTAAAGATTTGATTTCAGACTTAAAAATATATACAAAAGATGTCACAATATCGAGAGGTACTGAGACTCAAGATTCCACCAATTCTCATATTCATGTGGTTCAACTATCAATTCCATACAATTATAGCTCATAAAATAATAAATATTGACTCTTTATTCTTTGCCAAAGTAGATTTTATAAAAGATTGACTGTAAATCACAAGCATGACGTATCAAAAATACTTAGACCAAGCATACGTCATCAAACAAAATCACAATCAATTAAGAAAAATCATGAATAAATTTAAAGTAGTGCAAAAGTCATAAAGGAATTTAATAGATTTACCACACGCGTAGAGAATGGCTTCCTCCGTCATCCCAGTGTTGGGGTTTAGCTCTTCATGTCAAAAACACGATCAAAAGATTTATTCATGGCTCAAACGGTGTTTTTATTGAAGAAATATGGGAAAAAGAATGGAAGCAGCTCAACTGAAACATTTATAATTGTTACAGTGGAAATAGAAAAGATAAGACTGCTGGAGAACGACAGTTGTCTTTGTAGTTGATTCTGCGACAAATTTCTGCGACTGACCCAGGACGTCCAATGTTCTTCGTGTTCTTCAGTTCTGCACCAGCAGAATACCTGCACTCCTCCGATTCTTCTCTGCAGCTTCTCCCGTACCTCTGTAACTTCCCCCAACTCTCGACCACCCTTCTGGAACTCTTATGACTCGTATTTATACCCACAGACCTCAAAAATCTCGAGTTAAATCTTCTCTTTCCTTGCCTGCACCGGAAGTTACGCAAAATATTTCTTCTTATTCTTCTTTACTTCCTTACGCAGCTTCTATAGCTGAGTATCTCCTGAATGATGTCACCAAATCTCGCAGAATATGTACTCTTTCCTTTTTCTCCACGTACTTTCCCGTTTCAAAACAAACAAAATATCGAGAAAAGCGCCACCTCCCTATTTTATCAAAATCTTCATTCTTCTGCGAAAACAAGACTCTTACCAACCCTGTTCGACCCTAAAAGGCTTAAATCAACCCAGGTCCATGAGAAAATTAGATGAAATCACGGCCAAATCCAATCCAGAAAATTTCAACAACCCGTGAAGCTCCATACCTTTGTTTTCCTTCTCCCGGCTTATCTAGCCCAACTGGACCAAATCCATCAAGTAAATCAAGCCTTTTTAGCAAAAACAGACACATTGCAACTGATTCCAGCGATTGAATCTTCTCACAAGTGACCCAAAAATTGAACCCTAATATCTGCCGTGAAACTCAAAATTTCCCGCCTTTTTACTGAATTTGAATTTGGGAAGATGACCTCCCCCTACCCAGTTCCGGTATGACAATAGTAACTGCCCTGAGGTTACCCCTTATCAACTGGGTGCCCCTTATCCATTTTAGGTTTCCTTTAGTAATTTTCTCCCATGAGCGCAAAAACCACTTTTCGAGCCAATTTCAACGCAAAAGTCAATTTCTACAAAAAAACCTACAAATACATAAAATAGCAAAATAAGCACAAAATCGAGCACGAACAATATGGAGAATTGAGATCAAAATAGACACATGAATGCTCTATCAAATACCCCCAAACTTATTATTTGCTAGTCCTCGGCAAATCAAATCTAATAAATAAAATCTTAACTCACTGTCACAGGCATCGTCTATTGCATTTAGCGTATGAAACAAGACTTTAAACCCCTAGGTGGCCCTAGTGGCCGAGTTATAGTCTCGGGAAGGCTTACAAGAGATATATCCACAAAACCTTTACTCTCAAGACCTTTGCTATCTACGCAGAACTTTGGAAGGCACTAAAGAATCTCCTTGGGTTGGCATACTTATTGACTATAGGAGGAAGTACCCTGATGCAAAATTCCAATTGATGTACACGAGTTTGCACTCAAGCATACTAAAATTCATATATAAGTCACAGAGCTCTACTCAGATAGTTTCTAGACATCATAACCGGAGTCAACCAATCACATGGATAGATTAAGAAGATGTATGTAGAGAAAAACGTACAGTAAAACCTCGATAAATTAATAACTTTGGGACAGGAGAAGATTATTATTTTAGCGAAGTTATTAATTTATCGAGTTAAAATTTAGCCTGTACAAGCCTAGTTGGGACCGGAGAATTTTATTATTTTAGCAAAGTAATTAATATATCGAAGATTAATTTATCGAAGTTCTACTGTAGATGGTTTTGATGTTGACTAAGGTGAACGGTGTTTCCCATATCTGTCTGAAGGCCACTGCCAAAATAAACCTATCCTAATGGACTGAGATACTGGTCTGAACTAATATCAACACACTGGCATATACAAGGGTACCAATGGTCGATAATCCTAACTCTAGGTCAACACAACTGGCATATCCAAGGGTACCAGTTAGTCGACTTTATTGAATTTATTCCAGTTGGTCTAATGGTCTGGTTTATCTTTTTTTTTTTTTTTTTTTTGTATCTCAATCACTCTATTTCACCCTAGCAAAGGTAACAACTTGATTCGTGAGCCCCACCTAATCACTTAGAGAAACATATTTTAAAAAGAAAACAAAATAAAAACAACAGAATGAAAAGGATTCAACGAGATATGGCGAAACTACCATGTTTTTTCTTTAATTCTAACACCCGAGCTCTGTGATTTTTTGAATAGACTCTTCGAGATGTTTCCATCTAATCGATTGGTTCCTCAAATCCTACAACCAAGATGCTTCCATCCACTTAGATTGGTTAGTGCCATCCTTAATAAGCATAAATTTCTAGGCTCTGAGTTTAGTTATTGCAACTAAAAGTTTCTCCCATACCCCCAAACTTAAATCTAACATTGTCCTCAATGTTCTAAAGATAAAATTATAAGCATGAATAAGGAGAAACTGTTACCAATTGAATCAAAAAGAGTTAAGGAAAGATATTACCGTGTTGCATGAGCATGGGTTACCTCCCAAGAAGTTCTAAGGTTAAAGTCTTCAGCCAGACATTACATACCCATAAAATAGCTAATTACCCTTTCAAATCGTATATCAATAGGCGAAACAACTGTGGATCATCAAAACCAAATAAAACTGCCACTAAAATGAACATACGGAGCACAACCTTATCGAAAGTTTCTTGCAAGACAACCGGATTTTTCTGCGGGGCCCACTTGAGCTTCATATGAGAGTCTTGGCAAACAGGTTCATCCGAGTAACGGGTCTCTAATAGCTTGATTTCCTCCTGGATAGTATCTGGGGGATCGGGTTGTGGAGTCTGAAGAGACTCAAGTAATACCTAAGACGCACTAGGCTCGAGTCTCAAGTTAGGAACTTCTAATGGGGATACTTGACGATCATCACCCCCAAACATAGGGTAATCACTAATCTCCGTAAGACCTAGCACTATGGCTTGAATTTCTAGATCCTTAGAGTCTTTAAAATACTCAAGAGCTTCATCTAGTTCTCTACCCCCAAACTTAGGGTCATCATAACTCTCAGAAAGACCTAACAGTATTTCCTGAATTTCTTGGTCTGTAGAGTCCATAAAATGTTCGAGAGCTTCTTCTATCTGACCTAAGAGAATTGTCTCATCAAATTCATCCAAGGATTCACCAAACAAAGTGTCGTCCCAATTATCCTGAACTACATCCTGAACTAAAGTGCTAATCATATTCACTTCCTCTAAATCTTCGGAAGGCTGACTAGTAACATTAAAGACATTTAGTTCAGTGGTCATATTACCAAAGGATATGTTCATAAGTCCGGTCCTACAGTTTATAACAGCATTAGACATGGATAAAAATGGGCGACCTAAAATCACCGGTATTTGATTCTTTGGGTCAGGGACAGGTTGTGTATCTAGGACTACGAAATCCACGGGATAAATAGACTTGTCGACCTCAATAAGAACATCCTCTATCACACCACGAGAAATTTTAACAGACCTATCAGCTAACTGCAGTGTTATCTTGGTAGGTTTGAATTCACCATGTCCCAGATGTAAGTACACATGGTACGGAAGTAAGTTCACACTAGCTCTAAGTCAAGTAAAGCTTTCTCTACCCTGTGTTTTCCTATCATGCAAGCAATGGTAGGGGCACCTAGGTCTTTATATTTAGGAGTTGTGTTGTTCTTAATGATCGAACTTACATGAATAGCTAAAAATTCTTTTTTAGGGACACTAATCTTGCGCTTTCGCGTACACATATCCTTAAGGAATTTGGCATAAGCCGGAAGTTGCCTAATTGCTTCTAGTAACGGAAGGTTTATGGTAACTTTCTTAAAAACCTCAATTATGTCATTAAAGTTGGATTCATTCTTTGTTGGTACTAATAGTTGTGGAATTGGGGCTCTAGGCATAAAATAGGGCCTCTCAGGAACCAAATTGGCATCATCAGATATTTTATTAGTCCCCTCATCTATGGATGGTCTTAAGGGGTGTACTACAGTATGCTCACTATTGGGCATGGTTACCTGCTTGTCTACTACTCTACCACTCCTAAGGGTTCTAATTGAATTCAACTGTTGTGATGGTTTTGCACCTACTTTATGAACTCCTTTAGGGTTGGGTTGTGTTTGACTAGGTAACCTACCTTTTTCTCTCAAAGATTCATTTATCAGACTAACCTGGTCTTTTAAGTCGGAAATAGCTTGAGAATTAGCCTGGCTTATATTTTACTTTCTTTTATGCCATGTGAAAGTGTTTGGTGAATCTTATCAGTGTTTCGAATAAACGAGATGAGAGTTTCTTCTTGACTTGAAATTTTCTTATCGGACTGATTATGAAACTGAGATGGTCCTGAAAGATTCTTAGTATAGATAAAACCTGGGGGAACATTAGAATTACTAAATTGACCTTGACTCTGGCCCTTAGACCACTAAAGGTTCGGATGGTTTCTCCAACCAGGGTTATAAGTTTCTGAATATGGGTTAAACTTCTGAGAGTTATCGAATCCAGTGTTATTGTAAAGAGCATTGGCTTGCTCTTCCATAGTATGGCCTTCCCAAAAAGGCTCCACCCGAATACTAGTGTGACCCAATTCTAAAGCTTCTAACCTTTTAGATATTGCTGCAATTTTGGCATATGATTCATAGCCTCATTCTACCCTATCAACGTTTCCTCTGCCTAGAAGAATTGTTTTCTAGGGTACCCTACTATTTTCCCATTGTTCGGTCTTTTCGGAGATTTCATTCAAAAATGTCATCGCCGCATCAACTGTTTGGTTTTCAAACCCACCTGTACACATAGCTTCTACTATGGTTGTAGTGGAATAATCTAAACCCTCATAAAGGATATGAACTAACCTAACCTTTTCTAAACCATGATGAGGACATTGGGCTAATAGATCATTGAACCTTTCCAAATACCTATCCAAAGATTCTCCCTCCTGTTAAGAAAATGTGCAGATTTGCATCCTAATAGATGATGTTTTGTGCCTAGGGAAAAACTTGTTCAAAAAGGCAGATGTAAGTTGTTCATATGTTTCGATTGACCCGGAAGCCAAACTATATAGCCACGATTTGTCTTTATCTTTCAGGGAAAAAGGGAATAACCTAAGTTTCAGAGCATCATCATCAAGATCTCTAATTTTTAGGGTACTACAAATTTCTTAAAAATCCCTAAGATGGAAATAGGGGTTTTCATTTTCTTTCCCTAAAAAGATTGGGAGCATCGGTAAGGTCCCAGGTTTCAGTTCATAATTTGCTTCCGTTTCAGCTAACATGATACACGAGGGACGAGTAGTCCTAGTCGGGTTCAACAAAGCTTTCAAAGTTGCCATTTCTGGCACTATCGGAATATTAGGGATTGTCTCCTCAAACGAACGTTCAAAAACGGACTCTTCAAAAATCGGACTTTCTAAATTGAGGTAATCGAGACGCTTAGAACTACTAGGTTTCTCTTTAACAAATCCACCTAGGGCGTCTCTTTTACGTTCAGGCATGCAAAAGAATAAGGAAGGGGATTATATGCAATCACAAAACAAGGCTGACTCAACCAAATCAAACCTATTGATTTCTAGCAAACAAAAATCATGATGGCTCCACTTAGATTGTTTCTAGACAAGCTTCTAATATTCTGAAAGGAAACTAGGTACAATTTTATCAAACCTCTAAAGAACGAGTTAAGCTAATAAGATACCCAATACAGTCCTTTTGAACGACTTTCCTACAAGCTCGTTACCTTATCGGTCTCGTTCTAGTCAAAATTTTAAGCTTGGGTTCGCGTTTGGTATCGTTTTCCTAAGGAGGGCAAGAAGAGAACGGTGATGAAATCCGAACCCTTATCTTGGATGGCCAGGCCTTGCCCTTTACTAGGAAATAAAAGTCCGTATTTAGTCATCAACATATATGCATACGAAGGAGTCCAGTAACTCGCTAACAGGGGATTCACGAGTGATTAGAATCTTACCTCCCGTTCCAGACGGGGGATGAATCGGTTGTAGTCGACTCGGGCCACTAACTCCTATGTCAGTGTACGAACCCAAGGTGCAGAGAAAATATCGTAATTGTCCTCCTTCTCTGCAAACAGTTTATATTTAAGACTACCCTTTTGTAGGGCTTAAAAATAATGTCCAAAGTCCCAAAAATGTCCAAAAAGTCCAAAAAGAAAAGAAAAATTACAAAAAATAAAATAATAATAAACCCTAATACAGTTTTCGAAAAAAAAAACTAAAAATAAAATAAATAAAAATAAAATTCTTTGTCTCTTCCTCGTTTGTTTTCGCTTTGTCTTTGACTCCAAGTCTTTAGTTCATCACCAATATCTTTGGCTCAGCTTTCTTTTCGATCCAATATCCAAACCTGTAACCAAAACACAAATACCCAAGAAAACGTAAAATAGAACAAAAGAATAAAAATCACTAAAACCTTAAAACAAGTCCGCGTCGACGGCGCCAAAAATTGATACAGTTTTTCGAGTGATAAGTAAAAGTTCGTTCAAAGACTTCTAAAGATTTGATTTCAGACTTAAAAATATATACAAAAGATGTCACAATATCGAGAGGTACTGAGACTCAAGATTCCACCAATTCTCATATTCATGTGGTTCAATTATCAATTCCAGACAATTATAGCTCATAAAATAATAAATATTGACTCTTTATTCTTTGCCAAAGTAGATTTTATAAAAGATTGACTGTAAATCACAAGCATGACGTATCAAAAATACTTACACCAAGCATACGTCATCAAACAAAATCACAATCAATTAAGAAAAATCATGAATCAATTTAAAGTAGTGCAAAAGTCATAAAGGAATTAAAAATATTTACCACACGCGTAGAGAATGGCTTCCTCCGTCATCCCAGTGTTGGGGTAGCTCATCATGTCAAAAACACGATCAAAAGATTTATTCATGGCTCAAACGGTGTTTTTATTGAAGAAATATGGGAAAAAGAATGGAAGCAGCTCAACTGAAACGTTTATAATTGTTACAGATTAAGTGTTACAGTAGAAATAGAAAAGATAAGACCGCTGGAGAACGACAGTTGTCTGTGTAGTTGATTCTGCGACAAATTTCTGCGACTGACCCAGAACGTCCAATGTTCTTCGTGTTCTTCAGTTCTGCACCAGCAGAATACCCGCACTCCTCCGATTCTTCTCTGCAGCTTCTCCCGTACCTCTGTAACTTCCCCCAACACTCGACCAACCTTCTCGCAAAATATCGAGAAAAGCTCCACCTCCCTATTTTATCAAAATCTTCATTCTTATGCGAAAACAAGGCTCTTACCAACCCTGTTCGACCTTAAACCCTGGGCTTAAATCAACCCAGGTCCATGAGAAAATTAGATGAAATCACGGCCAAATCCAATCCAGAAAATTTCAACAACCCGTGAAGCTCTATACCTCTGTTTTCCTTCTCCCGGCTTATCTAGCCCAACTGGATCAAATCCACCGAGTAAATCAAGCCTTTTTAGCAAAAACAGACCCATTGCAACTGATTCCAGCGATTGAATCTTCTCACAAGTGACCCAAAAATCGAACCCTAATATCTGTCGTGAAACTCAAAATTTCCCGCCTTTTTACTGAATTTGAATTTGGGAAGAAGCCCTCCCCCTCCCCAGTTCCGGTATGACAATAGTAACTTCCCTGAGGTTACCCCTTATCCATTTTAGGGTTTCCTTTAGTAATTTTCTCCCATGAGCGCAAAAACCACTTTTCGAGCCAATTTCAACGCAAAAGTCCATTTCTCCAAAAACACCTACAAATACATAAAATAGCAAAATAAGCACAAAATCGAGGACTAACAATATGGAGAATTGAGATCAAAATAGACACATGAATGCGTCTATCACATAACTGTACCTTGGATCAGTGTGAGATTGGTTGGGGTTCAACTACAGTCCCGACCGAAGTTAATTTGGAGTAGTCTAGAGTCTGTAGCGGCTTAATACAGTGTGTGTTCAATCTGGACTAGGTCTCGGGGTTTTTCTGCATTTGCGGTTTCCTCGTTAACAAAATTCTACGTGTCTCGTGTTATTTCTATTCCGTATTATATTTGTTTATATAATTGAAATTCACCGGTTGTGCGTTGTTCAATCAATTAGAATATCCGACTTATTGGTTGTTGATTTAAATTGATTGACACTTGGATATTGGTCTTTGGTACCATCCAAGTTATCTCTCTTTGATAAAGACTCGCAGATTTCTATTTGATTGAGTAAAGATCAAATTGAGAGATTGAGATATAAACTCTTTGATATACTTTTCTCTAGATTGAGTCTGACTGTCTAGTTGATTCTCTAGAAAGTATATTGGAGTTTATCCATACAAATTGCTATGGGTGTGGTTGTTGTACCCCCGCTTTTCAGGTATGTCAAGGTCGGTTAGTATCAAAACTCATATTTTAGTATCAAAACTCATAAGTCGCTTGAGTAAATTGCTAGAGTCAACTTCGTTAGGTTAGACTAGGAAGTCCAGAAATATAGAGACATAAAAGTATCCGAAAACGTATCGACATCAGCGAAAACATCATCCTTCCACTTTGGATTAGTAACACATGCATTGACTTGTTTCCAATTATATATCGTAAGGTGACAAATGGTTCAATTAGTTCAATATAACTCTGTCCCTTTACATAACATGAGAAGTTATATACATGAAACTCTAGTATTAGAGACTTGATTTTACATTATAATCAAAGTTCAATGAAGAATATATCAATAGTTGCGAAAGTCTTATATAAATTTTGCTTGTTTTAATAATAAAAAAGAAAAGTAAAGTTTTTACAAGAAACTTGATGGGAGCCTAGCAACAAGTTGGGCTCCAACACCTTTTTGAATGGCTAAACCTATTATAACGAAAAGAAAATTACCAACATTAATATTTACATCATGTCTAACTATGTAGTTTTTCAATCTTTTCAAAAACTCAATAGTTTCAAAACCAAGTTCACCCAAGGTAGTAAAGGCTAAAGTACCAAAACTATATCCATTGGATCTACAGATATCAAGATATTTAACCCTCTTCAACCGCTTTAGCCAAGGCGAGACCCGGTGTAAAAGCTTGCACACCACCCCAGCAAAAGGCGAAACACCGGTCACATCAAAACAAGTATCACGACCCTCCTCCCAATTGTGGACCAAGATATCTGCCGGCCTAGCATCATCACCATCACGAGATAGGAACCCTAAAGCCCCTTCAACTTTAGAAGGTACACTAGCACGATAACAAATATCTGCAAATGTATCTCTAAGAAGATCATGACGAAATTTAATACCAACCTCACTGGCTCAATGAAGTGCGTGATCACCATAAACATCCATGTCCCTATTGCAAAGAACTACAAGAACTCATTAGCACAAACAAGGGGATACCAAGTCTGTAGCAAAGCACAACACTAAACTGACGCGGCCCGATATTCTGTCCCAAACCATCAGCAGGGATAGAAAAAAGGTAGTCTTATGCATGTGTAGTCTTGTTACACTGCCAAAGAACTAAATCTCGCTTTGACATATTAAACAGAGAGGGAATTGTCTTACACACGCCTGCAAAATACTTAACTGCCAATGTATGCATGGGATGAGGGGCAGTAATGAGATTTCAAAGTTGTGACGAATCAATACCACAAACCTGCTGGAAACTGTCAAAAGCATCTTGATATGCTGGGACCTTGACTTGAATGCCTGATCCTTGTAGAATGGTGTCATGTAAGTATAAATTCTGAGAACAAGAAGCCAAATAACAATACGGCTTAGTATCAAACATAGTATAAATTGCTAGGCCACCATCTCTAATGGGTAAAGAAGCAATCCGTAATGAACCATAGCCTGGACCATCACCGTTCACCAATTTCCTCAAGTAACTGGAAAGATTATTATCAAAACTTATATTGGTATATTATATTACGACGTATAATGCTTATCTTTTGAACTTCGTAATTGCGGCATCAACAAAATATTTGTAATTTGTTACTAGATTGTATAGTGAACATATGTTTGATTTCATGCCTAGAAAACTATGTTTAATTACACAAGTTTAAGGAAATAGACTTACGAACTTGTTTCGTAGTTGAAAGAAATCAATAGGATTGAAGGTCCGGTTTTCATTGAAGATCTTAAGGTTAGACTGATCCTGTAACGCCCCCAAAGCTAGCAGCTGGCTAACCCAAGAGATTAACTAAATACAGAGGCACTAAGAATCTAAATCTTATACTTAAGCATTAAATTAAGAAATCTTCTACAAAACTTAACCAAAAACTAGCCCCGGTCAGAAATATATATATATACAAGAACTTCTCTCAAAGGATACATATACAATAGTATTTGGTTTACAAATCTAACATACAAATAATAAACATATCCGAAGTCAAACAACTAACGGACTCAACTCCTCGAAGCTTCCACTACGCAACTCTGATCTGTCTCTGAAACTGAAAGTGGGAATGGGTGAGCACATCATCCCTAAAAGGGGTGCCCAGTAGAAATAACATCTAACTTTCAAGTAATCATAAGTAAGATTTGAAAAACAATACATGTTTTCCGAAACACTAAACAGTGACCAAGTAACTGAAACAAACAAACATGTATAATATTGATGCCACTTCCACACCGAATAGTAATATTGATGCCAATTCCACACCGAATAGTAATATTGATGCCAATTCCACACCGAATAATAAATACTAGATATAAATGCGAAGGAGCGTATCATATATACCACAAGTGGAAATTCTAATTTCCCATAAAAATTCATATGACAAACAAACATTACAAGTCCTTTCCAATTCGTGGAAAGATTCAAAGAATCAACAGAACAATCGTAATACAAATAAAACGAGACATGGAATGCATAATCAAACAAAGCATGAGTTTGTTAAACAAAGACTTTTGTAAAGAAACAACAATGGTTACAAAAGAGTTAAATGTATTCCCACCTCTTTTGATGACAAGCCACGCCTACCTCGAGATCCACGATCCACTGGTTCATCCTTTGAATCGATCGTTGTTAATACCTAATTGTTAATCATACAAGCACTATGGCTCATACAAGAATCATACAAATTTATCTAATGGTTTTAAGCCCATTTATGGTTCTACACTTTCTATTATTTATCTTTAACATATGTAAGGTTTAATAATTCAATAAGGTTGGTTTTACAGTCCAATAACTAAGTCCTATGAATATCCACAACTTTGTAGAATGAACCGAAAGCTAATTCGGACCGTAAAGGGTCTAAACATCAATTTAGGATAATTAGTCCTAAGCCAAAGATTTACTAAACAAGCCCATTAATCTAAGGCCCAGTCCTTTTATGTCAACTAACGGTCAAAGACGGTCACAGGGTTTAACTAACAGTCAATGTCTAAGTCCAGGTCAAGTTAAAAGGTCCACAACTCTGGTCACTGATTCAAATCGGGTCAAATCCTCAGTTATTGAGTTAACTCAGTCAAAAGACTGATTCGAGTAATTCAACTACACATTTAACTGATTCAGATAGACTAAGTCGAGTCAGCTAAGTTAAAGAACTCATGCTAAGATTCTAGCATCAATTATAACTCAAATACAACTTTAACTTATAAATTCTTAAGAAAATTTCATAACCAAATTACAAACACAATTACAACTTAATTACCTGTAATTGCAGTAGTTGTAGTAACTATCTTCTCAGCTAAAACATACCAACACAGCTAAACTGCCACTGCATCTCTAAAACTCTCAAACACACAAACAATTCCACTATAACTGTATCTCAGAACAACTCAACAACTAAAATCAAAACACCATTCAACTCTATCTACACAACAATATTAATTCCAATTCCATCTGCAATATCAATCCAATCAAACAAACCTAGACTATAATCTTGTATACGTCCCATCTCTGCCCAACCAATCATAACAAAACCTTCTATAACCTCAGTTCAAATCCAATTCTAACCTTCTCACTTTACAAACACCAACTGCAGCTTCATTCATTATATCATTTGCACTATCCTCTCATCCATACACCGCAACCTCAGTTCCATTTACACTTCAGACATCTCTAGCTCAACTCAATCATTTGGATTTCACTAACATCAATCACCGGAAAAATCCTTGGAACCAAACTCAGTACCTATAATATCTATTCCAAAATCACCTACAGCTACAGAACCACCACCACTGTCACCAATTTACCAACACCTACAAGTTCTCAACTTAACCAACAACAACAACATGAGCTCATTTCCATCCCCACACCATAAGATAGCCAGTTCCAACTCATGTACCCTGTATCTCAAATCACTAACCTAGTATTTATCCAACAGATTCTGAAATCCATTCATAACATAATCTTCTTAACAATCATAATTATTCAATCTCATATGCACAATCAAGAAAATTGAATAACTATACTAAATCATCTCCGAATAAAAATTACCTTAAAGTAGTTCCACATAAGCAATTAGAATCAGCATCTTCCTTTTGATTTGACATGATTCAACAAATTCTTATCTCAAGATGTTCACCCAATAGTTCAAATCCACTAATGGTCAGCAACCTTCATCACTAACCTCAACTCAGAAAACCCTACTTCAAATTGGGGAAGAACACATGAACACTAAATCTTCAAGTCTTTTCTATGAATCAAAAAACAGATATTAAATCTTCTTATTGCGTTCAACACACAGAACCCATCTTCAATTGATCTTCTAGAGTATCAATTTCATCTTCGAATTCACTTCTGCGACTCTACTGAAACCCTAACTATCAGATTATTTACGCACGACTCCATATCATCAAATTAACCTTGACCCCTTCCACAATCAACTAAACCCACTTCTAATCATCTATCTAGAGCATCAGATTCACTTCCTAAATCATCTCAGAATTCTTCTCATGGACCCAAATTTCATTGATTCTTCATCATGATTCCCAGCAGCACCTTATTCTTCGTAATTCCTTGATACATAAACTCTTCCTCCATATAAACAACATCACGAATAAAATTTTCTTGAATCTACTCTCAAAATCGCCACTCGAGCGAAGAACAGAAGAAAGAGAGGAAGACTAAGAAGAAGAAATAAGAAAGAAGAAGAATAAGAGAGTAGAAGATAAATGATACGAGTTTATCCTCTCGATTGAATAGATAATACCAAATCTGGTTAATGGGACACTCCTCAAAAAATAAGGGAAGTCGGGTCGGCTAAACAACAAATGACTATTTTTCCCTTCACGCGGTTCCAATGATATCTTCTTCATCCAGTATCCGAATGGTATATTTCGAGTAGTCCATTCCACACAACTTCCCGAGACCTATTCAACGTTGCTAGTTTCGTAGTTAGATCGTTGTTAAATTAATTCCTATTAATTAACGTTCGTATTAAACTAATCGAGTCATTATCGACTAAATCAACACTTGACCGGTCTAATAGCGTTGACGTGCTTGAGGCTCTTTACAGATCCTAACCTATATAGAGAATCAAGGTAGAACAAATCCTAACTTATGTTGGGAGTCAAGGTAGAACCGATCCTACCTATATTGGAAGTCAAGGTAGAACCGATCCTAACCTATGTTGGAAGTCAAGGTATAGCCAATTCCAATAGGCAAAACCAATTTCATTAAGTCACGTACACATTAGGGTTTGTATGATTTGGAAATTGGGTTTGCAAAATAGGAAAGTTCAATATTTCGGCATATTGAGTAGTTTTAACATGAGCTAAAATCTTATTTATTAATTGTTGAAAGATATTCATTGATAGTCAATGTGAGATCCCAAACTGAAATGGTTGAGAATTTTTTAATTAAAATTTTCAAATAAATATGTTTTTGTTTTACCAGCAAACAAAACATATCTCTGGAAAGATATATTAGTTAAGTGCTAGCTAATATTGATTTGTCCAGAATAAATTTTGGTTGTACAGTTGGATATTGGTTGGAATTAAACAAAACCGAATTTATGTGTTTTATTGTATATCTTGAGAATATTATCGGTTATGAAAATTCCTTGGTGTCTAAACTACCTTGGTCTATAGAAAGTGAATTTTGTTCTTCTTACAAACTTATCCTGAGTCAGGCACTTCGTTTCGCAGTCAGTGTTGTAGCCAACTAATAGTAATACTATCTTGGAGAGGAGAGTAACCTAATTAGGTGAAATCCGCTAGTTTAAAGACTTCTTTGAGATCAAAAAGTATCTACTAGTACCGTTGGTGGGAAACTAGAATTGCATTGTTATTTTAGTTTCCGATTATTGATTTAATTGACTAACGGTTGTTAACTCTTGATTGCACCTAACCTGATTATTATCGAGATCCTTCTCTTCTGACATAAAGTCACTCAAACTAGATCAAGAGATTAGCGGTAGTTCAGACCTGATTTTAGATCTGACATTGACTTGTGATCATCCATTGTTAATAGACTTCGTTCTGTGTGTGATCGATCATAAGTTGGAATCAAGTATTATTATGGTGCAGGTACAAAAGACTATTGAAGATTTGAAACAAGATGATTTTCTTATTGGTTTCATATCTTTGTGATTTGCTTCGTGCACAAACTTGATCGGCTGGGATCCGACTAGATCTAATTTATCTTTTGATAGACTTGTTATTTCTAGTCATATTTAGATCGACAATCTATCATTTAGTGGTACTATTCAGTATCCGAATCTGGTAGTTTTTTTGACTTGATCTGGTTAATTTGTTAATCCAGATCTTGGAAGATCTAAACCCGACAAGAGGTTTAATTGATTTTAAACAGAAAAGCCCCTGTCAAGCTTAACAATATATCTCTGATTAACGTCCTGAGATAGGGGAGTGATTACCAAACAGATTAGTCCTTTACTGTTCGGAAGACGATCGAAAGTGTTGAGTGCTTAAAGTTTTCAGAGAGGCTGAAACAACTTAAGATAGTGGACTCTATCTTAGGATTCACGTGTGTTGGCCAGATCGGTTGTAGGCGCAGAGGTACTTAGGAAACTAGGTAACTAGGGGTAGTTTACTTGGTCTCAACTAATAAAGAAGTTGGTAGTGGTCTTTATATAACAACTTAATTCTGAGAGCATTCGAAAATAGACTAGGTTCAGAGATTTTTCTGCATTTGCGGTTTCCTCGTTAACAAAACCTTGTTGTGTGCTTTTACTTTACTTTCCGTATTATAATTTATTTAAATTATACTTAAACTAATTGCACTTGTACGTTAATCCCAAACTCTTGGGTTGATCCCTATAGTTTAAGGTTCAGATTTGAACTAGAAACTATACACCTAAATGTGGTTGATTTCTTCTTGACAATTTTTTTCTATATTAGATCACGCAAGGTATCTTACTTGCAGGTTGATATCGAAAGGATCGTGGTGTACTTGGTACCCTCGTCATTTCAATAATAATAACCTAAAACCTCTAATTTTTTTCTCAAACAACTAGACAAGTATTTTATTTCATCTTAAATTTTGGTGAAGCATGACCTATAAATTTTCAATTCAATATAATGTCGGTTATTAATACATGGAGGTAAAGTCTATGTCGAAAGGATTAAAAAAAAATCTATTAATTTTAAAATATAAAGGTTATTACGATTTGTAACTTGCCAAAATTGGGACTATGATGTATTATATATGGAGTATCAACATATAGAGTTTAATTTTACTGTATTTTTTAGTTTTAAGACTCTCGTTCACTTATTTTAAAAGTATTTCATTATCTGAAACTCTAATACATTTAGTCTCTCACAATGGGATTTTCACTGAATCACTTAGATCCTCTTTCATTTGAAAAGGTTCCGTCTCTTAGCCCTTGCTATTAGAAAGTGGGAGGAACGCTCTGCACGTCAACAATAATCCAATTACTTCAATCACATTTAAGATGAAGAAAACCATGTGAACACCTGCATTTTTTTTCGACAAGCAAATCTCTCATAAAAAGATAATAGAGAATCCAACAAACAAATGGCTATATGATATCAGTGAATTAAGGATGATGAGATTTTAAAACGTCGTATTGACCAGTATTGACCATTATGTATAGTGGGAATATGATGGGGCATGTGCTCTAGCATAATTTATATTCACCACCTATGCCTTATTGAGACACAAGTTTTTTTACATATGTGATCATTAGATTCAGGGTCGTCTCTAACATTTTAGAGGCTTGGGGCGAACATTCAGAAAATGACCTCTCTTTATATATAAAGGTGGAAAAATTAAATGGTAAATAAAAACTATTAATAGGAAAACCCATTTATGAATGATATAAAAGTTTAACAAAAATTCAAAAATATTTAAGATTTTAATTAGAAATAATACTTATTATCTAGAGGATAAAGCAGGATTGATCATGTTTTAGAAATTCTCAAGAATACATCCCCGAACGGGATAAATAAAAAGTCGAATCTACAAATTTTCAACAATTATTTGAGATCAATGTGATAATACTATTTTGAGATTAATGTGAAAATACTATAATTAAGCTACAAACTAGTCCAAATCTTATAAAGCTTAGCGTTAAGTAAACTACAATAGAATAAGATGCAATATAATTGAAACAAGAGAAAATTTGTATTATACGCGCCCTCCTAGATGTAATATTCATGCGCGGCTTGTGACTATTCCTTTCTTTCTTCACTAACTAAGGTACCAAACCCTGGTTTATACTCTGTCAAACTTTTTTTGGGCCTCTTCGAATAATGTGCCAAGGGCGGTTGACCGTCCCTCCCTATACCTAAGACGGCCCTGATTAGATTGTTCGAATAAGGTAAATTGTACGTTGTTCAAATTAGGTATTGACTATTGACTGACCTGGGAGAAAGGATGCATCCATGCGTTTGAGAGCCCATGAAAATCTGTAAAGACACGAAGCCATCACTATGGCGTAACAGTATGTAAAATAGGTATCACATGATCACATAGCATTCAATTGTGGAAAAACAGCATGAACAAATCCATTTAAAATGGACACTTACATAACACCACCTCCGGCTGGACCAAATGCTTTGAATAGAGACATTGAAGTCATTGCAATTCCATTTGCAGCTCCTCTTTGATGTTGAGGCTGCTTGTTTGTTTTAGGTAAGAGCAAACAAAATTTGTCCAATAAATGCCAGCTTTTGTTAAAATATTACTAGACAACTCAAACAATTTAAGGATAATTGAAATAAGAAAAAATATACTCCCTCCATTTCTGGAAAATTGTTACTATCACTTTTTCGATTTGGCCTATTTTTAGGCTCAAATGAAAAACTGATAGTACTAATAAGCCAAATTGAAAAAGTGATGGTAACTTTTTTCCAGAATCTGAGGTAGTATAAAAGAGGTAAGTAGAAAGACTTACCACGGCGTTGTTTTGAATAATGAATAATCCAGTGAGAATTGCATTCTGATCGACATGAGATTTTAAAGTTGCAACGACTAGCATGGGAGGAAACTTAAAGTAAGCAAACCAAAAGCTGTGTTGGAGTGTGTTTATACTTACTGAAAACGCGTTCTTCAATATAGACGCGCAATTTAACACTAAAGAAAGGCTCAAGCCAGAAAGCTTGGCTATAAAGGGATAACTTGTTAGCAATGGTATCGTCAAAACCTTCAAAAGATAAACGAGTAAAAAGAATTAAGCCGTCAAAACCTTTATTGGTCATTCAGATTAAGTCATTTATCAGTATACTTTGGCCGTCGACATAGAATAGTTTCTGACCATACCGAGGCAATACGAGTAATCTTCATGTGACCAAAAATCCTCTCAACCATTGGATATAGAATTTGTTGGGAGATAATTAGACCACATCCTGTGATTGAAAGTACCAATCCAACATTCTTAGTCGAAAAATTCAATCCGCCGAACTTTTTAGGACTAACTGCCCATAATGGGAAAATCTGCAGGGATGACAAAATACAATTCTCAAGTTGGTTTTGAAATCGTGTTAGTGTACAATGATTGTGCACCCGAATGAATTTGAAGATGAGAGTGAAAACAAAAGAATACGTGATATTGCTTACCTCTGAATACGCCATGTCATGAAGCGAGAAAACAGAATATACGATGATGGATGACATTAAAGGCAAATTCTTAAAAGGACTTCTCTTAGAGTCTGATCCGGCTGTACCCGTCTCTAGTAGATTTTCATTTCTATCCTTCACATTTTGTTCTTCATTTGTTCCACTATGTGTATGCAATGTTTCCTAGAACAGGATAAGAAACCGCTAGTTACCAATGGCATCACATTTCGTTCTTCATTCTGTAACAATCAAAATCTGAGCAATAGAGTCATTTGTGAATGTAAATCCAAGGATCAAAGTTATACCGGGAGCCACCAACAAACTATAAACGCAAGTGCTGCACAAAATGATATACATAGGCAGGGTAGGAAGTACGGAAATCTGCAAAAGAAGATAATTTGAAAAGAATAGTTAGAAGAGAAAGATAAAGAGAATAAGAATGTTCAGTACATTGAGTTGTTTACCTCACAAAGAGAGATCCCTTAGGAAATAGTTTAGGATATTTCTCTGCAGGCTGCAACATAAATTCAACACTCAGAAGCAAAACAACTAATTGGAGCACAAATTTAGTACTCAAACCCACAAGATATTTGGTACAGGGATATTTTTACCTTTGCCAGAAAGCCTCCCATGGCTGGACCAATGACCAAGCCTACTCCCCATGATGTCGTGATCTAAGAAGAAATTATCGGGTGAATCGTATGAAGCAAAATAAGCGGCACAACTCTCATAGAAAAAATAGAAATGATCAGATACCAAATTCCCGTTGAAAAATAGGCAAGATAGATAAAACTCTTACAAGTGATAGTCCCACAGCTTGATGTTCAGGTCGGCAAACTTCACAAGCATATGCCTGAACAAAAGTCAAATTCTATATTAAAACTAACTTCGTATTTTGTTTGCCATGTGTACATATGAGTCATGGTCGTTTTTTCTTATTCTGCCTTGTGTACATCTAGCTTACAGAAAACACACTTATGGAAATAGTACTGGTTGAGAAATTTTGGATAGAAGTTTCATAATTTAGTCCTATGTAATTCATCTCAAGGTTCTTTCATTGGAATTACCATACTTCCCAAATATTTCAGGTCTCGATATAGCACTATAACTATGGAACATTTTGCAGAGAAAATTACCTTGATGGGGCCAAGTAAACCACAAAGCAATCCTAGGATAAACCTCGTAGAAATTGCCATCCAAAATTTTGTGCTGAGACCAAATAGAGCGTTCATGACTACCCTGAGATGGAAAATTACCCGAAGCATCATTAAAAACTGATTTTCAGGAACTGATTCTCATTGAATTAAGTTGTTGAAGCCATGATTGGAATATCAATATTAAATACTAACACTGCCAAAGTGCCGATGATTATAACAGGTTTTCGACCATATCGATCAGCTATCATTCCCCATAAAATTGAGGTCAAAGCTCTTCCAAACATATATGCTGACCCTAAATGAAATAAAAATAGTGCACGTAACAAGTATCACTCTTTGAAGGGAGGATCAACGGAACACATAAATGATGAACATTATTTCATTGACTACTGTAATTTATAAGCATAAAGTACAAATATACTCACCTACAAATCCTGCATAAAATCCAATATCTTCTTCCTTTTTGGTAATGTGGAAATCCTTTATCTACCAAAAATGAATTTTTCTTAGGTTAATAAATACGCATAATTCGACCAACAAAACAAATTTCATAGCAACCATAACAATTGAACAAAATTCAAAGTGCAAAGTACAAATGAGATTTACCATGAAGTATAGGAACGGAAAGAGACATGATATAGGTAGAGCTGAACACACAGGAGAAAAAAACAACATGTTAACTAATCATGCAATGTGTATTATACCTGAAAAAACATGATTTACAGAAAAAAAACATGATTTAAGAATTGAGATTAAGATGATGATGACTTACAAGAAGCTAGACAAACAACCCATATAAAGAACAATTCTTTAAATGGCACACCTTTGTGCTTGTCTTTACGCGCATCGACCTTGCAACCTTCACAATTCTCATAATACACCTTATTATTAGAAGACCCTGTTTGATTACCACCATTTGTATCCATCAATTGCAACTATGAACAAGTAAGCAGCAAATTAAGCCACTAGGGTTTTTGAGTGCACTGCAAAAATTTAAAAATTAACCTTGTAAAAACCTAATAATTCACCGAGGACTTTAAAACAGATGGAGATGTTATATGCTAGGGGTCTCCAGACTCCTGACAAATGTTGCTACGTATCAGAACAAATTTGATTTGTGGCACCAAATAGATGAACTTTGCACCTAAGCCGAGGCCTA
Source organism: Papaver armeniacum (assembly GCA_023531295.1). Classification (NCBI taxonomy): domain Eukaryota; kingdom Viridiplantae; phylum Streptophyta; class Magnoliopsida; order Ranunculales; family Papaveraceae; genus Papaver; species Papaver armeniacum. Next base: position 241,514 of record JAJJWW010006371.1, on the reverse strand, counting down.
TGCTATACTCTTTGGATTTAAATAATTACGGGTAAACCAGATCCTATAATGCCCATTAAAGTGGGCGTCACTTGTCCATGTTAGGAGTTATAGAACTTTGGGTCAGATAGGAAAAGCACCTGATTAAACAAACAATACTATCAGGCATAGAAAGTGAGGTTGTCACTTGCTCGAAAATAAATTGATGTGATTTAAACAAATTAACCAATTTTGATGGAGTGCTGCACGTAAACAAATTTTGGCTTATTTTGTGTCATCTTTTATTTATTTGATCAATTATGTATTTTCTGGTATCTTGTTTGTACTCATGTACAGGTATCCTAAAGAGATTCCAGAATACATAATTTTTTTTTGAAGTGTCTTCTCTCCTCTCTGCCTTCTCAACGGCTATTTTTCTTCATTATTCTTCTCTTCTTCTGAAAATATTCTATTCAATTTCTACAATGATCTGCGAGTAATCCTTTCTGCTTGTGTCAAATCCTAAGCTAGGAGGGATGGGTGGTGGGGGAATTGGTTGGAAATTAAATGAGACCCATATTGAATTTCAAAACAAGTTTTTTTAATGTTGAATTTCAAAAACAAGTTTTTTTATGTTTTCTTATCACCCAATTTGTTTCTTTTAACAAAACTAAACTGATTTTGGCTGCAACAAATGAATTTCATATTAGGCATATGCATTCCCATGTTTACCTTGCAGATTCATATTTAAATAACTATGATTTAATGAGTATTTGTTGAGAGTTAATTTGTTTTTTCGGGATCTCTTGTAGAAAATAATTCTTTTAAGTTGTTGTTTGATTTCATAATAAGAAATAATATCAAGATAGAAAATACTAATATAGAACATTCAACTAGTAAATAGTACGAAGAACATTAAACCAGGAATTAGTAGGTATTACCCATTAAACTCAGAAAGGACTAGATTGATTCCTTAGTTCTTCAATCTTGTTTCCCTTTGATATCCGATAGCTTTCTAGTACTCTACCTTCTTCTCGCATCTTTACTCTCCATCTCCTCGTAATGCCCCTTACCTCTTTTCTTTAGGTACCTTGTCTCTCTCTTTAGAACATAGCGGTAATCCGATCCAACTGGCATCTCATCGAGATATATCTTGGCATCGAGCGATATTCCCTTCTCTATTTTAAACTGTATGATTCTCTTAGCGCAAGGACATAATTTTTCCTTCTCTTCTCTACAGAGATTGTAGTAAGCCAGATACTGAGCTTGATTAGGATGGAGAAAAGCTTATTTGAAACATTTAGAACACCTATAGTATTAGATTCGATGGAGATGATTATCTCTACATCGCATGACCCTAGTAGATGAAACCAAGACATTGGTAGGAACTTTTTTGTGATCGCATACCATTTTAGCTGATTTTTAGGGTTAATTATTAATCTTGCTTTAGTCTCCACTTCTTCTCTTATAGAGGTTTCTGAGGGATAATTAATCGTTTCATTTCTCCCTTTTTAACCCCCTTTAAGACTCCCTTATCCTTCCATCAACCTTATTAACTTCTATTAGATGGGTATTAATGAGATACCTTCACTCTTCGATTTCTTGTAAGCTCAATTGATTTTCTTTGATTTGGTGTCCTTTTAGTCCGATTTTCCTTTAATGTCTGGCTGTTTTTATTTGTCTTTTCCATCCTATATCTTTATTTTCAGATGTGTTCCATGTTTAATTCAAGTTAGATTGGTACATTAGTATACTGGATTTTATCTAAAATACAAGCTTAGTTTGGAAATAAGTAGTAAAACTTCTTCAAGGAATGGACCTTAACTGTTTAATAAAGCTTATTATCTTTTAAAACGAAATTCTTGACAAACTTTTTAAGATTAACAACATAAACGCAACATATTTTCACTGGAAATAGTAGGAATTACATACTAGAAATAGCAGAGCATTACATTTTAATAGCTAAAGCTTAGATTCAAGAGCACTAAGAAATATAAGGAGTTCCATTAACTCATCCAATAGTCTTCGGCCCAGCTTAGTATGCTATTTCTCCTCTAGCGTCGGCTTTCTCTGCAGCATCATAGTTGCCCTTACCCTTTTTCCAGTTATACCTTGCCTCCATCTTCTCAACATATCCATATTCAAAGCCGGGAGGCATCTCATTATACAGAATAGTAACATCAATGGGAATACCATGCTCAATATTATATATAATCTCAGCCCTTACCTGCTCTCCTAATCCCTCTTTTTCCTTTGGTCTCATGTTGCAATAGGCAAGATACTTGGCCTGCTCTGCATGCAAAAACCTATTAGTACCACATAAATAGCAAAGTAAAAATGAACCATGTGAAGATGATCTTCCCTGCTTCGCATCACTCTAGTCAGGGAAACTGGTGCACCTTCTGGAACTGCATCATGATTACAAGCCACAACTTTATATATTTTTGATGCTTAAATCTATCTTGTTAATTTTATGAATATCTTGTGCGTTTATACGATTTTATCTCTTTCCCCCTTTTTATACTAGCTCTAGGAAACCTTCTTTAATTGTTGCGTGCAACCTCTACCTCCCTCTCCGCTGTCCTTTGACATCTCTAGTCTTTTCATCTTTATTTTCCAGCTACCCTTTTTAATGCCATATCTCTTAGTTGTTGATGCAACTCTCGTCCCGGGGCATAAGCAATTGATTATATCTAGTCTATTATAGTGATCTATCTGAGCCTCTCTCTTCTAATATCCCCTTAGAATCCTAGTATCTATCCTATTGATTAGAAGTTTGAAGCATAGTACCTATGATTTCTTAAAAGATCGATACACAGTAGACTTTAAATTTTAGGTTTACACGGCAGTCTATAAACATCTTCAGAAGAAAGAATTAATTGCGTGTTTTGAAGGTCTTGTTCTTAATGTTTTTATATATTTATATTTTTCTTTTTTGGGGTTAATGCATGTTTAGATATTAAACAATTTCATAAGTAACTTATCTATAGTATTTTGAAGCCCTTTTCAATATTTCCTATTATCCTTTAAGAAGTGTTTCTCTCTATTGCCGGCTTTTCGACTATCTCTTTTATGGTTTTTTTTTGAATTGCATATATAAGGTTATACACATTAGTATGTGAATCCTTGTTCTCGTACAATCCTAATTCTTTGATCAGCTAGTGTTCCCTTTTTGGTTATCTAAGACTTAAACCTAGTTTTAGTAATAGTAAACAAAATAGAATTGATAGGAGCTGTTTCGTGCCGGACTTCATAGTTTAGATATCATACTCGCTTTTTCCCCATAGGATGCTAGGCTTTATTTCTCTGGCTATATCTCTAGTTGATACACTCCCCAAAATTTCTATAGTCAAAGGTTTTTCTCATCCTTCTTCTTCATCGTAGCTCCCTTCTAGTTTTTAATTTTTGAATTCTTGTTGCTGTCGACTTTTGATTGGCTAAGGTTGGGATTCTTCTCTACTCGATATTCGTATCATTCACGGGTTCTTGCTATCTTTACAAAATTTTCTTTACAACCTTTCTCTCTTGACTTGTTTTCTATAAAGGCTCATGCAAGTAAGTCTTCATATTTGCATTCACTTCTTTTCTTTTCTTCCTTCCAGTCTTCTTTGCTTCTGCAATGGGGGAAACTTTAAATCTCTACAAACATCTGAGTGGTCTTTCTTTAGCCCAACGCTTTGCAAATCATAGTAATGTTGGTCTACTTCTTACCCCTCCTTCTTTCATTAGAGATTTTGGGATTAAGCCTTTTAGTATCTTAGATAGAGTTTTTTTCATTGAGATCCTTAAACAATAGGAAGTTAGAGGAGCCCTAAACAACTTTTGGGGAGTAAATTTAGGTTTTCAAATTCGGGAGGTAGATCCTAATCTTTTCATTATCACTTTTCGAAATGAAGATGATTTTCGTTGGATATCCACAAATGGTCCTTGGTATCCCTTTGGTAATGTTCTTGCAGCTACAACAGCTTTTCAGGGAATGCGTATCTCAGCAGATAAGGTAAAAGAGATCCCAATTTGGGCTTCTATCTCAAATGCTAAATGTGAGCACAGAAGTGAGGAAATGTTGGGTTTGATAGCTAGTAAAATAGGAACTGTATCAAGAGTGTGTAAAGGATCTGAGACGCCGGACTGTCTGCCAAGAGTCCTAGTTTGGATAAATATAGAAAAACCCCTTATCAATCATTTGTTAGTTAAAGTGGAAGATTCCCTGTTACGTCTATTTACTTCAACTACCTTAACCTCCCTTCGAAATTCTGTTCTCATTACTTGCGGTTAGGACACAAAGTAGGTAGTTGTGTTGTACTTCATGAAAGACCTTTAGAAGATATTTATGACATCTCAGTTAATTCTCCATACCCTAGCGATGACATGAATTGGTTAAATAACGTACTGGTACAAGTCTGGAATCCTAAAGACAACTTTGACCATACTGGTGTACCAGTACCAGTGCAAGAATATCTAAATCATACAGGAGTACGTGAAACTTTCCATGATATCTTTAGAACCTATGTTGATGAAGAGCCTGCTCTCCAAAATACCAGGAACGATATCCCTGATGAGATATATCAAAACCTATCACTTTCTTATGATGTGCTTGGGCCGTTTGTTGTTACTGAAAGCTTGTCCGCTGATGAAGACATGTCGTTACCTTCATCATATGTTTTAGGAAAGAGAACCTTTACCTTCAATTTGCCTGAGAACTATTTTCCCTTACCGTCCTCTGATGACGAATCGTTTCGATCTGCTAACTCGGAATCTTTCCGAGTTTTGGTCGAGTCTGCTCCAGAATCGGTCGCCCAGCTTAAGACGGGATTGCTTTAAGATATTTCCTTACAGGCCCATATTATTGGTCCCTCTGATAGGCCTAATAGTGAACTATATTATTGGTACCTTTGGTGAGTAGAAGGTTGTCCTTCTCGATCTTCTGATGATATTAAAGATTCTTTCGAATACCTAATTTCCCCTTCATCCCTTTTAACCTCTGTAAATCATTCTCCTCAAAGTAATGATAACAACATTTGCATCACATCATCTTTTCAAACCCCACAAACTCAACCAAAATCTTCTTTCAAAATGTCAGTTTCAGATTTCCTTTCTTCTTCACCCTCTGAGCGTCTTTGCACATTTCCATAAGAGGATGGAAAGCTTTTCAAAATTGATCAATATGGGTCCAACATTCAAGAACATCAAGCTCTTTCTGGTTCTTATCAATCAATTCCATTCCCTAATCTTATCCCTTCAAAGAAATAGGAGGAGACACAGGTACTTTTCTTATAACCTCCCCTAATTAATTTGCTATAATTTCTACTTTTGCTGCAATTCTATTAGTTTTAACTGCATGATTATTTAGCTCCACGGAATTTGGTTTTAATCTTCATGAACAATTAATCATAGTATAGGAAAAGATTTGGTACAACCCTTTTTCTACATCTAAACTTGCAATTACTTTAATTTTGGTTGTTTTGCATGTTTTAGACTAACTCTTGCTCAGTGAAATTAGATCCTTCTAAATTATTCCTAAATTCTGGTAATTCTTATTAAATCATGAAAATCCTTGCTTGGAATGTATAAGGATGTAGAAGCCCTTTAACTCAGAACCATTTAACTAATCTAATTAGTAAAGAAAAACCAGAAATACTCTTTCTTTCTGAAACCAAAAATCAGAGACCTCTAGTACGCAAATTGGTATCCAGTTTCCCTAATTACCATATTGTGGATCCAATAGGCACTGCAGGAGGGTTAGTTGTGGCTTGGATAGATGGTTTCCATTTTGAAGTTGTCCAATGAAGCACAAATATGATTAACATAATTGTCAACACCTCTTTTGACACACAAAAAATGGGTTCTTACCTGCTTTTATGGTAGTCCTTATCCAACAAATAGAAACATATCTTGGGACTTCTTAGAAGAGATTAGCATACAAGCATCACAAAGACAGATGCCTTGGATAGTTATAGGTGACTTTAACAAGATTTTTGATCAATCTGAAAAAAGAGGAGGCTTACCTTTTTATAAAACCAATAGTGATTACTACTCTAACATATTAGAAAGATCTGGCATTTATGATTTAGGATACACAGGAAATGATTTTATTTGGGATAATCACAGAGAAGGGAGACATAATATACATGAAAGACTAGATAGAGCAGTTCTTAATGCTGATTGGCACATCCAATTCCCAAATGCTTCTTTGACTCACCTAGCAGCAGCAATTTCAGATCATAGCCTTATTTTGCTCAGATTAGATACACAACTTACCAAGGTTGAATGGGTGTTCAAATTCTATGATACTTGGTTAAAAGAAAGGTCATGCATTTGAACTCTGATTCGACTTAAGTTGCTTCCAAGTGCTTAGTTCAAAATCTCAGTCAAGTAGGGAAGAATTTATTAGATTGGAAGAAGAATTTTTTTGGTCTCCCTAATAAACATATTAATAAACTTCTCAAAGAGATTGAAAGGATTTAATCTGATAGGATTACTTTTCATCAACAGAGGAAATTAAAAGAAAAATTAAAAGATCTAGAAAACCTGTATGACACTCAAGAATCCATAGCAAAACAACAATCAAGAGATAATATCATCAAATTAGGAGAAAAGAACACAAAATACTTCCATACTATAACTTTGAGAAGAAGAAAGTGGAACACAATAGAAAGCCTAGTAAATGACCAGAACAATGTCATTAAAGATAGGAAAGGAATTGATATCATCTTAACCTCTTATTTTAAGAATCTTTTTACAGAAACCTCTACTGAATCTGCTTCTTCTGATTCTATCTTCTCTAATATCCGTTCTAGTATTTCAGCTATAGATAATTCTAGAATTTTGGCTATCCCTACTATGGATGAAATTAATTTAGTTTTAAAAAACATGAAACCGAATAAATCACCAGTACCAGATGGTTTCCCAGTTAGTTTCTTCTTGCACAAGTGGAATGTAGTAGGAGCACAAGTGACAGATACAATTCAAAATTTCTTCAGAGAAAAGAAAATGAATCCAGATTTTAATAAAACACATCTATTTCTTATCCATGAGCTCAAACACCCTAAGAATCCTAGTCACTTTAGACCCATTGGTATCTGTAATACAGTTTACAAATTTATAGCGAAATTACTAGCTAATAGAATAAAACCATCTCTGGAAAAGATCATCTCACCCTTTCAATCAGCTTTTCTTTCCTCTAGGCAAATTTCAGACAATATTATAGTAGGCCCATGAAATAATTCATTCCTTTAAAAAGAGAAAAGCAAGAACTGGAGGATTAGGAATTAAAATAGATATGTCAAAGGCCTTTGATAGAGTTAACTGGAATTTCTTGCTAATCGCTCTCAAAACTTTTGGTTTTAATGAAGAAGTTTGTCAACTAATCGAACAATGTATCTCAACAACCTCTATTTCAGTCCTTCTTAATGGTTCACCTGGTGAAGCTTTTAACCCTTTGCGTTAGGGAGACCCCTATCGCCTTACCTCTTTATTATATGTATGGAAATCTTCTCTAGGCTTCTTCTAGCTCAGGAACAAAATAAAACCTTACATGGAGTCAAAATCACACCTAAAAGTGAACCAATCTCACATCTTTTCTTCGCTGACGATTGTTTACTATTTGTTAAAGCTGACTGTTAGAGTGTAGAAACTTACTAGATACTATTGCAATTTTTAGTAAAGCTTCAGGACAATTGATTAATTTTGAAAAATCCGGAGTGTTCTTTAGTAGGAAAGTAGAACCAAAACACCAAAGGATGATGTCCAAAATGTTGAAGATAAAACATATAAATCTTAGAGACCCTTATTTTATGGAAAGATCAAAAATAAAAACCTTTACCCCAATACTGGAAAGAATGGAATCTAAATCAAAAGGATGGAAAAGTTTAATTTTGGCTCAACCCTGTAGAGCAGTTTTAGCTAGTATACCTACTTATCTTATGGGGTGTTTTATTCTACCAAAGAAAATAACTAATAAAATAAATGCTATTCAAAGAGATTTTTGGTGGGGTAAGGATGCTGTGGGTAAAGGATATTACCCCAAGGCATGACCATCTCTCTGTAAACCAATTCTTAAAGGAGGACTAGGTTTTAAGGATGCTAGAAAATTAAATCTTGTTATGCTGGCCAAGTTAGCATGGAGAATGGTAAAAGAACCTGATGCTCTGTGGGTAAAAACTATGGGTGCTAGATACTTCAGAAACAAATGCCCTCATAGAACTAAATGTTCTGCTAAAAGCTCTTAGACTTGGAAATGCATTAGACAAGGATTAGATTTGGTGCAAAAGTACAGTATTTGGGAAGTTGGAAATGGGCAGGATATTAACATTTGGAAGGATAATTGGATACCAGGACTACAAGAAACCTTACAACAATTTAACACTCCTAGTAATAACCATCTGATTAGAGTCTCATATTTAATTGATATTGAAACTAGCTCTTGGAATTTGTCTTTACTCTCTTTGACTTTTCTTGTTGACATAGTTAACAAAATTAGCCAAATTTATATTTTCAAAGATGATAACCATGAACTTAGGAAGGACCAAATACATTGATCCTTAACAAAGTCTGGAAAATTTACTGTCAAATCCATGTATGAGAAATTAAACGAAATCGGACAGGATGTGACGAGTCTGTCCTTACCAGAATATTTCTGGAAATCGCTATGGAAACTTAATATCTCTGAAAGAATTAAACTTTTTCTGTGGAAATGTTTACAGAATGCTCTGCCTACTAATGATAAACTCTTTGGTAAAGTTAAAGATGTTGATCCTTTTTGTACTATGTGTAAGACTGAAATAGAAACAACCGAACATCTTCTCTTTCATTATCCTTATGCTCAATCTGTCTGGAATTCCTCTCCTAATCCTGTCAATCTTAATATAGATGCTTCAGATTCTATTCTAGATTGCTGTAAAAAATGGTTGTCTAATACCAGAATTGATACCTCTAATGAACTCTTGCTTACTACAATGTGGTTTATATGGAAATAAAGGTGTGATAGAACTTTTGAGAACAAAATTAAGAAATCTAATACCTTATCTATAGACATACAACGACACATAGAATTCTGGTTCTCAGGAAAATAAAAAACATCTAAATTATGCTAGAAAGAAGAAACCAATTCCTATTTGGAAACCCCCAAATAAGGATTCACTAAAGATCAATTTAGATGCTACTTGGATCTCTGATTTATTAATTAACGTCCACTTATGCTTTTATTTTGAGAAATGAAACAGGTGACAATGAAGGAGGAAGAGCAGGGCAAGCAACAAGTTCAGATCCACAAGAGGCAGAGGCTTTAGGTACCCTTCAAGCGGCAATTTGGGCTAAAGAAAAACAACTCCAAAACTTTAGCAAAGAAGGAGACTGCGATAAAATCATCAACTACATAAATGGAAAAAATGTAGACATTTCCTGGAAAGCTAAGGCTTATATTTTAGAGGCTAACAGAATAGATCAATCTTGTGACAACTTTTTGGGATTTTCTTTTATTCCTAGACTAGGTAACCAAGTAGCGGATATCTTGGCAAACATGTTAGGTCTTTAAATTCAAGTCTTGAATGGGGGATTTTATCCTCCAATTTGTAGTAGAAACCAAATTCTAGTAGATAAATCTAATATTGGGAACTCTCAACATCCCATATTAGATGGCTCTACTTCTTTTGTGACCGCGACTCATTTTGAGTCCTAGTCGTTTTTATGCAATATCTTACTTACAAAAAAATAAAATAATAATAATAATAATTTGCAGAGTGAATTGCTTATATTACGCAACTGCACCGGGGTGTCTAGGCTCTATTTCTCCTTACGCATGACATGTCCGCAGGTTTTACAAGAAGCTACAGAGACATTTGATTACCAGCTGATGCAATACCTAAGACAATTGATTGTTATGGATGGTGCAGGATTTGGTTTAGTGCAGCAGAGAATGGCTACATTACCTATCAAAGATGGAGCGTTGGGTGTCTACACCATGACTGATACTTCTAAGTAGTGTTATCTCGCGTCTTGTACTCAAACTCAGCATTTACAGAACACCATACTACATAATATGATTGCTCTTGACTCAAGCCACCAGTACCAACACGCCTTACAGGTTTATACTCGTGCTTGTAGTTTGTCTTTTTCTACTTTCAACATCAATGATGTTGCCTACATGAAATCACTGGCGGCCCAATATTTTGGTGTAGTTACGAAAGAACTGCCTACTACTTACTCTTTGTCTGACAGGGAATCTGACCTTTGGCACGCTAACAAGATTGCTCACGCGCTGGACTTTCTTAAAGCCATACCCATACAAGGAATCAACCAAGCAGTAGGGCCCCGTCAATTTAGGTCAGTACTCCAGTATCGTTTGGCTATTCCTCTCTTTTCTGCTAATAGCCGTTGTACTAGTTGCAATCATGTCATGGATATTTACGGGGATCACGCACTATATTGTGCTAAAGATGTCGGTGTTAAATTTCGTCATGATTTAGCACGTGAAACCTTTGTGTACTTTTGTTACAAAGCTAGTGTCGCGGCTCGTAAGGAAGCACCTACCGGTTTTTTTGTCGGATAATGCCAATACCATGAAGCCGACAGATTTACTTGTTTACAACTGGATAAATGGTCGTGATGTTTTCTTTGATGTCACTGGTGTATCACCCTTTAAAAGTGCTCGTACAACGCATTTCACCCCCGGACATGCTATTGCTATGGTTGTTACCCGTAAATGTACTAAGTACCTTGACAAGTGCTTATCTCATGGCTACGAGTTTGGAGTTTTAGCATTCACGACCCTAGGAGAGCTAAGTGATGATACATGCACATTCTTGAAGCGATTGGAGAACTGCCTTGCCAGTCAGGATGCGAATTGCAGGATAGGAGGTTTGCTTTTTCATAGATTAGGTATTATTATACAAAAAGGTGTTGGTGCCCAACTTGTTGCGAGGCTACCAACAAAATCTTTGTAAACTTTGACTTTTTTTGCTTTCTATTTTATAATAATATAATAAGGACTACCTCAAAGCCACTTTCACAATGTCTAAGCGCGATTCTATGTTATGGCAATGCAACAGAAGGGAACATGCACAGACTACCTAAAAGCCATACCGATCCAGGGGCTTAACCAAGCTGTGGGATCTCGTCAATTCAGTTCAGTGCTTCAATACAGATTGGGTATCCCCCTCTTTGTGGAAGATAGCACCTGTTCTTGTTGCAAGCGAGTGATGGATCGTTTTGGTAACCATGCCATACATTGCGCAAGTGAAGTTGGCCAGAAGTTCCGTCATGATATGGACGTGATTTTTTTTCCGAATTCTGCTATAAGTCAAATGTCGCGGCTAGAAAGGAAGTTTCCATTGGTCTTATGTCATACAGGCGTACTCCTCTAAAACTGGCAGATATAATGGTCTACAACTGGGAGAACGGAAAAGACATGTGCTTTGATGTTACTGGTGTTTCACCATTCTCTAAAGGTGGTAATCGCAGTTTCACCCCTGGACATGCTATCGCTGTAGCCATTACCCGCAAACGTAACAAATATGCAGCCTTGTGTTCATCTTTTGGTTATGAGTTCGGTGTTTTGGCCTTTTCAACATTGGGGGAGTTGAGTGATGACACTATTGTCTTTTTGAAGAGGCTTAAGAACTGTATGGCATGTCATGATGTAAACAATAATTTAGGTAGTTCTTTGTTTCATAGGCTAGGTATTATTATTCAGAAAGGTGTTGGGGCGCAACTTGTTGCGCGCCTCCAAGCCAAATCTTTGTCATTAGACGTTTGCCTTCAATAAAAGCCCTCGTGGCATCTTTTATAATAAAAATTTCTCCATAATAATAATAATAGTAATAAAAAATAAAAGAGGCTTAGGAATTGCTTGGATAACCTTAGGAATTGCTTGGATAACCTTAGGAATTGCTTGTGAGGATTTTGTAATGGTTTTAAAGAGGCTTAGGAATTGCTTGGATAACCTTGATGCCAGCAGTGGTCATGGTAGTTTTCTTTTTCATAGATTAGGTTTGGTTATTCAGAAAGGTATTGGTGCCCAGCTTGTGGCTAGGCTACCAACTTCTCCTTTGTAAAAACAATTTTTATAATAATAATAATAATAATAATAATAATTTTTATAATAATAATAATAATAATAAAGGGCGTTGGAGCACAAATTGTTGCCCGACTCCCGCCCATTCATGTACAAAATGACTTTGATTTTTTTTAATAAAAGCCCCTGGAGGCAATCTTTAATAATAATAATAATAATAATAATAATAATAATAATAATAATAATAACATGGAATAAACATGGAAGATAGTGTTAATTTGCCCCCCTTGTGACACAATCTCGCCCCCCCTCCCGCCGTTTCGGCTCCCCTTGGCAAGGTTTCCCATGAGGCCCGCTGGTAGACTAGCACATCAACCTGTTCAATTAATGTAATAGTATGTCGTTGGAGCTTAGCTTGTTAGGCTTCCAACTAGTTTCATGTAATAATATTAATAATAGAGTATCTTTAAAAAAAAAAAATAGTTAAAATTATAAGATAATAATAATAATAATAAAAAAAAAAAAAAAAAAAATAATAATAATAATAATAACTGCACTGGGGTGTCCAAGCTGTATTTCACGTTGCGTACGACTTCTCCCTTGGCACTGCAGTCTGCCACAACATTATTTGACACTCATCTGGTTCAATATTTGAGGCACTTGGTAGTTGGTGATGGCGCTGGCTTTGGGCAACTACAACAGAGAATTGCTACACTTTCCATTTCAGATGGTGGATTGGGAGTACACACTATGGCAGACACATCTAGGTATTGTTATCTTGCTTCCTATGCTCAAACTCAATATTTTCAAAACACTATGTTGCAGGGTGCATCCATTTCAGAACTTGGGCAGAGTTTCCATCACGCATTGCAGGCTTACATTCAGGTTTGTGGTCTTCATCCTTCTGATTTCGATGTTAATTCTGATGCCCCCTATTTCATCAAGTCTTTGGCGGCTCGTTATTTTGCTGTAATCAAGAAGGATTTTCCCATCAACTTTTCGTTATCCGCGAGAGATGCTGCACTCTGGCAATGTAATAAAACTGATCACGCTATGGATTTTCTCAAGGCTATACCCATTCAGGGCTTGAAACAATCTATTGGTCCTCGGCAATTTCGTGCAGTTTTGAGCTACAGATTAGGTATTCCCATTTTTGCAGCTGACAGTTTGTGTCTTTTTTGTAAAAGGGATATGGACCTATACGGTGATCATGCTGTTCATTGTGCCAGCGAAATTGGTGGTAAGTATCGACATGATATGGTACGTGATACATTTGCAGACATATGTTATAAAGCGGGTGTTGCAGCTCGTAAAGAGTTCCGTATGGGTTTCTTATCTGACTCGGTTAAAGCTTTGAGGCCCGCAGATTTGTTGGTTTATAACGGGGACAATGGCAGGGATGTTTGCTATGATGTCACAGGTACTTCTCCATTTACTAGTGCGCGAACTACTTTCTTTACCCCAGGCCAAGCAATTTCTGATGCAGTCACTCGCAAGCGCAATAAGTACTTGGACAAGTGCTTAGGACATGGATACGAATTCGGGGTGTTGGCTTTTACAACATTTGGTGAGTTAGGTGATGATACTTGTGTTTTTTTGAGAAGGTTGAGGAACTATCTTGCTAGTCAAGATGCCAATTGTAAAGTAGGAGGGTCACTTTTTCATAGAATAGGTATTATTATTCAAATGGGAGTCGGTGCCCAGATTGTTGCTAGGCTACCAACACCCTCGATGTAAAAACTGACTTTGTAATATACTCTTTTCTATATAAAATAATAATAATAATAATAATAATAATAACTGCATGGCAAGTCATGATGTCAATAATAACTTAGGCAGTTTTCTTTTCCACGGGTTGGGTATCATTATCCAAAAAGGCATTGGGGCGCAACTTGTTGCGCGTCTCCCTGCCAAATCCTTTTAAACTTCTGTATATTTTCGCTTTATAATAAAAGCCTTCGTGGCCCCTTTTCATAATAATAATAATAATAATAATAATACAAGAGCTTATACAGAAACACCCAACCGCCTCATCACCATCTATTCCCCCTGAACCAGTTGAAGCTGCTGCTTTGTATGTTGATTCTAAAGCTGTCCTTGATGCTTTGAAGAGCTTTCCTAAAGGCACAGCATGTGGCAGAGATGGGCTTAGGGCTCAGCATCTCTTATATGCTTTAAGTAGTGCGCCTGCTGCTGTGAGTGACGAGCTTTTATGTGACGCCCCAACCTCCCAAACCTTCTTAGATAATAGAATTACAATCTAATTGAAGCATCAAAACTAGATTACCGATTTTAAGAATCATAATTATAGAAAGTGCTAAATAACAAAACCCAAACTCTTTGATATTATATAAATGAAAGTATTTCAACTTCTATGAAAATATAATTGTGTTGTTTACAGAATAGGAAAGGACACATATAGAAAAAGATGCACATCAACACTAGATCCAATAAAACTCCAAGCTACGAAACCGATATCTTCGAGCGTTGTATTCCTTCAGATTGCTGAAAAACTGATGTGGGAACAAGTGAGCACATCATCCCAAGGGGTTCCCAATGGAAACAAATAACTCTCAAGTAATCACTAACATACTTCACAGCTCTAAAGATAAAACAGTAATTTAAAAGAGACAATGGTGAAAGGAAATATTCAGCAATTCACACATCAAGAAGCAAAAGTTAGTCAAACAAACATAAAATGCACATGTGTGATTTCCCTTAAATAAAAATAGTATATATAATATTCTGACGGATGGCGTACCGCCCTACTAATACTATTGCCGACGGATGGCATACTTCCCTACTATCATAATAAGCAGAAATGTAATACTATTGCCGACGGATGGCGTACCGCCCTACTAATACTATTGCCGACGGATGGCATACCGCCCTACTTATCTTAGCAAGGAGCTGTGGGGAAACACAGACACTCCTCGCAAGGGAAAACACATAACGCATATCACACACATACAATTATATTCAAAACAAACATCATTCAAATGCAATCACAATATACATTCATATGGATAGTAAAAGCACATCATACTCGCAAAGGAAAACTCAATGATTACAAGAAGGTTATAAGGTTCCTACCTCTTTTGATGACAAGCCTCGCATACCTTGAGATCCAAAATCCACCGGTTCATTCTTTAGATCGTTCGTTGTTAATAACGACTAACTTGTCAATCACACAAGAACTCTTAATATTAGCCAAAAGGCTCATACAAGTCTCATAACATAATCTCATACAATTCTTTATTTATAGGCTAAGTGAACAATCTAATGGTTCTAAGCCCATTTATGGTTCTACACCTTTACATTAACCATCTTAATCATATCTAAAGTTTACTAATTCAATTAGGTTGGTTGTATAGTTTATTAGATAAGTCTTACAAAGATCTACCACTTGTAGAAGGAACCAAGAGTCAATTCGGACCATAAGTGGTCCAAAGATACAAAATAAGGTTTCTGGCCCTAAGCCCAAGCCCATGGGTTTAATCCGGCACGACCCACTAGTCCGGCCCATTACACAAGGTTCAGTCCAACAGAGTCAACTAACGGTCACTGACGGTCAAAAGAGTCATCTAACGGTCAACGTCTAATGTCAGGTCAATAGTCAAGGTCAAAGTCCATGGTCAAAGGTCAAGTCTAATCAAAATAGTTAACTCGGTCCATCGAGTCTCATTTCGAGAGTCGAACCGATTCAACTCGATCGAGATACTGCTTGAGTCACCGAGGTGACTCAGCTGACTAACATGCCAAAGCTACTGCACAAGCCAGAGCCAAAAGCTCACGTCACAACTAATGCACAATCAAACACAAATACAAACACACAACTCAACAACATTCTAACTAAACTCAGTTCTCTAAGTTCTGAAACTAACTTCCATCTCCAAAGTCTTGTTTTCGTCAAACATTACACATTGATTCCCAACTCTAGATAACATATTATTCACATCTATACATAGCTTCATAATTTGGGCATAACCCACTTGTACTTGCAGTTGTTCTCCATTTCAATCTCTTACACAAAATCCTATACTCATAGCCAGCCAGCAAGACTCTTTTATGTAACACCAATCATTGCAAATATGTAATTCCCAGCTCAAGATAACATGTTCTCCATATCTATTAATAACTTCATAATCTGATATAACCCACTTGTATATGCAGTTGCTCTCCATTTCATTTTCTTACACCAATATACACATTCATAGCCAGATATCAACCCTCCTTTGAATTCATCACAAGTTCAGTTGCCCTAACATATCTCAACACAGTATGCTCAATCCAATACAAGCCTTTCCAGACTGAATTTCCCTTCAACTCTGTAAGACATAATTCTATTTCCTTCACAGTCTCAAGTCAACATCACAACCATTGCATCTCCACTTGAAGTTTAACTCAGATATTCATAACTGGAGCTTCAATACCATCCACACACAATTCAACCAATCTATTTCCTAAACTTCTCTATAATTTCAGTAGCACAACCAAATCACTTCCACTTTTATACTGCAGCTTGCACTTCAACAAGTACTACCAGGTTATACCTTTTCAAAGATTATTTCCTACCTAACATTCATCTAGGCTAAGTTTCAGCTCCTTTCCCATCTTAGTTTCTTCCATGCTCAGCATACACCATACTGCCATTCATAAACTGTGATAACCAATAATCTTGCACCATTCTCCAGAATTATCTCCCTTGCCTCTACCATCTCCATCGATTCTGGCTACAACTTCACATATTAACACTTCTTGGTCCTGCAACTCCAACTTCGTTTTAATCCTGATGCACCAGTTCATACATCTCCCAACTCATCTCACTAATCTTCAATCCAAACACACAACAATCCAACCTGAACCACTACTACTTACAGTTCCAGTTCCAGCTGTAGTGTCTCATCTTCAAACATTACCATCACTAAGCTCTATAACTTTCTCCTCTACCATTTCAACAGAACACCTAATTCATCTTCATCTTTTGTAGTTCAACTCACTACAACCTTCTCCACTAGCTCTATTACCAACACCTGAAGCCAATACTACAATTCCCATTCAATCAAATTGTCTTGATTCTCCCCGAGATTCCAAAAACTCCAACATGCGAGATATCAAACATACAAACCTCCTTCACGTGAATCTAAATCTTCCACCACGAATTCAAAACCATAACCGACAATCCTAATTAGATGAACCCTAATTCCTGGTTGATTTAGAGAAGAACAGAAACCCTAATTTACTATGAAATCAAAATTAAACTTCATATATCCATCTACACTTCAATTAACGACAACCCACTCTATAATCGATCAAAACGAAATGATTTCACAAAGCAATTTCAATCAATAAGAAACCCTAATTTAAAACTCTGATTTACCTTTTCCTGTTGGGTTTGATTTCACCAGATCAACCAAAACTACCACCATCAATTAACCTTCGATCTTTCCCTACTCCCCTTGATCACAAAACACTTCACCTCGCCTTACAAATTAAGAGCAGTTCGAGAACAGAGAAAAGAAGATGAAGAAGAAGAGAGAAACAGAAGAAGATAAAAGATAAAATGAAACTGTCTCTTCGATTTTGATGTTGATAAGGCTAATCAAACTGTTAAAGGCACCCGTGAAACAAATAAGGGCAGCCAGGCGGTCTATTGAGATAGAAAATTTTACCCTTCATACATATCTGATGAAATCTTCTTCATCTGGTATCCGAAAGACACATTCGAGTAGCCCATTCCGCGTAACTTTTCGAGATCTATCTAGAGATACTAGTTTCGTATCTAGATCGTTGTTAAATTAATTCCTATAATTAACGTTTGTGTTAAACTAATCGAGTCATTAGCAGTTAATTCGTCTCTTGATCATCGCTAGACCAGTCAAATAGCGTTGACGAACTTGATGGTCCTTACATTTTAGCATCCATTACTGGGGTGGTCAATTTATGGTTGTCTGGACAATGTCCTTATGCTTCGGGGAATACATTGCGAGTGCTCCTTAACTCCTCTTCTCAAGCACGGAGGTGGGCTAAGGCCAATTGCTTTGTTGGTACAATATGGCGCAGATTATGTTCAAAGCTCGCCGCTAAATCCGTTTGCAAGCATATGTCTTTATATCTAGGGAATCATCGGTTCGGGGTTGGGGTTCCATGTGGAGGTTTGAAGGTATTCTTCACCTTATAAAATGAGACTTTTGGAGATGAAAGGTACTCAAAATACTATGTCTATGCTTCTAATTGACTTCTCTAATGCTTTTAATATGGTTGATCGCACCACGTTAATTCAGGAGGTTAGACTTAGATGTCCTAGCATATCCAGATGGGTGGAGTTTTGTTACGCTTCACCAGCAAGACTCTACTATAATGAGGTTGTTCTTTCATCTGCTTGTGGGGTACAACAAGGGGATCTGTTGGGTCCTCTATTATTTTCCTTGGTTCTTCACCCTCTTGTAAACAAGATTTCAAGTCAGTGCAAACTGGATTTCCATGCATGGTATCTTGATGATGGTACTATAGCTAGTGATAGCATGGAAGTAGCTAAAGCGCTCTCGATAATTCAGGTTGAAGGCAGCAACGATTGGGTTACATCTTAATGTTAGCAAGACTGAATTATTTTGGCCTGTGTTGATCCTAAAAGTCAAGTCACAGAGTCTTTCCACGGACATTAGTAGACCTACTCGTGGTGTGAAGGCGGTTGGGAGGCCGCCGGTGAGTCTTAATTTGCAGTTTTGTAGTGATCTTGTGAAGACTAAAATTGATAAAACTTTACACCTCATGGAATTTGTTAAGCAATTACATGACCTGCAGAGTGAGTTATTACTTTTATGAAGTTTCGCAGGTGTTTCGAAGCTTTATTTTAACCTGAGAACCACTAAACCTGATGTTCTTCCACCAATTATTTCTTGTTATGATCTTCCATTGGTACAATTTCTGTGACATATTGTTACAGGAGATGGTGCAGGATTTGGTCTCCTAAAACAACGAATTGCTACACTGCCAATGAAAGATGGGGGTTTGGTTGTTCAGACGATGGAAGATACTAGTAAATATTGTTTTCTTGCTTCCTGTTATCAAACAAGAAATATGCAGGAGGTCATCCTCAACCTTCCACCTGAATTTGAACCAAGCCTAAGCTTTCAGCATGCTTTGTCACAATTTAAGCAGGTATGTGGGCTGTCTTCTTTCGATATCAACAATATTGCCACTCGTCCAATGAAATCTTTGGCAATACAGTATTTTGAGGTTGTTAAGAAAGATATGCCTTACAAATTTGTTATGTCGAACGTGATACTATACTTTGGAAAAGTAATAGGCTTGACCATGCTCAGGATTACCTTAAAGCTATACCAATATGTGGGCTTAATCAGACAATGGGACCTCGCCAGTTCAGGGCAGCTGTGTGTTACATGCTTGGTGTACCTATTTTTAACACTATTGATGTTTGTGATTGTTGTAATAGGAAGATGGATGTCTATGGAGATCATGCACTTCATTGCGCAAGTGAGGTGGGTATAAAGTTTAGGCATGATTTTGTTAGGGATGTTGTTTCGGATATTCTTTACAAAGGTGGCGTTGCAGCTAAAAAAGAGGTCAATCTTGGACTCTTATCGGATGATGCCAAGGTTTTAAACCCGCTGACATTCTTGTGTATAATTGGGTTAATGTGCAAGATTTTTGTTTTGATGTTACGGGTGTTTCACCTTTTTCCGGTATTAGTGGTCGGGCTTTCGTTCCGGGTGTCGCTATTTCTAATGCTATTTCACACAAGCAGGCAAAATATTTGGACAAGGTATCTGCTCATGGGTATGGTTTTGGTGTCCTTGCTTTTTCCACTTTAAGTGAACTTAGTGAAGACATGGTGATTCTCTTGAAGAGGTTGGGAAATTGTATAGCTAATTACGACCTCAATTACAAAATAGGTAATTCTCTTTTTTATAGATTAGGTATTTCAATTAAAAAAGGTGTAGGGGCTCAACTTGTTGCTAGGTTGCCCTCTATCGATATTGTACCTTGTATTTGATTCTTTTGTTAATAAAAGCCTTTCGGAGCCTTTTTCATAAAAAAAAATAAAAAATAAAATAATAATAATAATAAGGAGGAAACCGAGCCTTCAAACCTAGTCATGCCATCTCGGCGTCTATCACTGTAACGCAAACAAATATCTTTGACTTGTGTGCATCTCATGGTTCTGATTTCGGCATTAAAAGCATTTACGACCTTTGGGGAATTAAGCGATGATATTACGGTTCTTGAAAGATTGAAACACCGCATGGAAAGTCACGATATCAATAATAACTTAAACGGTTTTCTTTTCCACGGGTTAGGTATCATTATTCAAAAAGGCATTGGAGCAGCAACTTGTTGCGCGTCTCCCTGCCAAATCCTGTAAATTTCTGTATAGTTTCGTTTCTTAATAAATGCCTCAGTGGCTCCCTTTCTGTGTTGCTTCAATTCGGAATTGGTGTGTGATTCTGGCAGTATTTTGAGCCTTGTTTGTATAACTGTGTTTCCTTCGCATCCACCGTGAAGGTCTAATTATTGTTTTGTTGTATGGTAATTCAATGTTACACTCCAATGAAAACTTAAATCCCCATACTCTAAAATTTAATGCATCCTTCTCGAAGTTTTTAGCAGTTGCAGGCAGTTTTCCAGGGTTGATCCTCAATGCGGCATACTCGATCTTCTTCCTCAGCAACACCGCGACCTGATGTTGCATCACCGTCGAGTTCATCTCCTAAGTCCTGGTCTATACCAGCATCACAAGGCGGCAAAATTCACTGTCCTTTTCGGAACTACGATGGATGCCATGGTGGGGTTGGAGGCAGATGGTTTGCTAAAAGTGTTATCTATAAGCATCTGTTGGATAGACATTTCCCCACTGAAATGGCTAAAGTTATATGCAGGGACAGGATACAACAGCGAGTTGATTGCTTTGAGGCTTGGGAGCAGGCTTTGCAGGAATTGCAATGGTGGCTGTGCATTAGGTGTTTACGCACCCATGCATGGAAGAAACCATGTTGCGATACTAGCCACCCTGATGTTATCGTTGCAGGTCCTTCCAATGGGAATGGAGCAAATTTTTTAAATTTCTGACATTGTTAAGCCCCGAGGCGTCGTGAGTTGGTGATTGCTACTCAACCTAATGTAAAACAAACTGCGAACATCGCTACAACTCTTACAATTAAGATGCTCAACCTAATCTACCAACGATGGATAACAACTACGGTTAGTATCCCTCCACCATGTAGGTTACAGTTTTCTCGAACTTTAAAAGCGATGTTAGACAATGTGTTGGATAAACCCTCGGACCTAAATGCATGGCTACACCTCTTGCTATTGCCAACTTGTACCTTGAATCTGTACCAACCCAGAAATTCCACAGAAGAAAGGTCTGGTACTAGGAAAAGGTTGCAGATGGCTGCAATCAATGAAGCTCTGGCAACATGGAAGGAACCGAATGGTTTTTTTACCATGGTTCAGCGCTTGCTTGACTTATCCGGACCCAATTCCCAAATACAATCACACATGCGGCAAGAAGAAGAAGTGTGATGCCAATATACGAACCTGTAAGAAGAAGTTGAGTTATGGACATTATACGGCTGTTATTCGAGTCCTGTCCTCCAATGGTGTTGCACCCCCTACGCCTGACACTCTTTACGAGTTACAGCAGAAGCACCCTCAAGCACCATCTCCACTCATTCTTTACTCGACGCTATCTCGGCGGCGGCATTAATTGTTGATTCTAAGGCTGTTTATCAGCTTTGAAGAGTTTCCAAAAGGTACCGCCATGTGGCGGAAGAGATGGGCTTCGTCCCCAACATTTGTTAGATGCACTTAGTGATGCTGCGGCGGCTGTAGCTGATGATTTGTTACAGTCAATGGTTGGTGTTATTAACCTATGGTTGGCTGGAAAATGCCCTGTGGTATTGGGCGAGTTAGTAGCAAGTGCTCCCTTAACCCCTTTGCTTAATCCTGGTGGTGGTTTAAGACCCATTGCGGTGGGCACTATATGGAGACGCTTATGCTCCAAGTTGGCAGTAACCTCAGTTTGCAAAGATATGACCACCTACTTAGGAAATCACCAGTTTGGGGTAGGCATACCTGGGGGAGGTGAAGGGATATTACATGCGGCTAATAGACTCTTAGAATCGAAAGGACATCAAAAGAATATGACAATGTCTGCTGGTGGATTTCTCCAACTCCTTGACTTAGTGGATCGTCTTGTGTTAGTCAAGGAAGTAAGAGAACGGTGCCCAAGTATTGACAGATGGGTAGAATTCTGCTACTTGCAACCTGCCAGACTTTATTACAACGACTCAATCTTGTCTTCATCACAGGGAGTTCAGCAGGGCGACCCATTAGGGCCTTTGTTGTTCGCTCTAATCTTACATCCCTTGGTTAACAAGATTGCGACTGAATGTAGTTTGGATTTCCATGCATGGTACTTGGATGATGGTACCATTGCAGGTGACACCATGGAGGTTACCAAAGCTCTCAGGATTATAAAACGGGATGGCCCTGCGAGAGGTCTGCATTTGAACATTAGTAAAACCGAAATATTTTGGCCATCCATCGATCCAAGACGCAATGATACTAATGTCTTTCCATACGTAATTAGTAAGTCCACAGATGGAGTTAAAATACTAGGGGGACCTGTGAGTTTGAGTCCAGATTATTGTAGCAACATGGTTATAGGCAGAGTACATAAGACAACACAACTGCTGCACACTATTACTATGTTACAGGATCCACAGAGCAAACTACTTCTACTTCACAATTGTGTTGGTGTGTCTAGACTCTACTTTACCTTGCGTACAACAAGTCCACAGGCATTGCGGTGAAGCTACACATCTTGTATGACCAGCAATTGTTTCATTCTTCGATGGCGTTAATTGTAGGGGATGGCACCGGTTTTGGCATCGTTCAACAAACAGTATGGCTACGTTACCCATTAAGGATGGTGGCTTGGGATTTATACAATGGCTGATACGTCCAAATATTGTTACCTTGCATCATGCGCTCAGACACAACACCTAAAAGGTCTTATTCTACAGGATTTAGCTCCACTCGAATCTAGCCAGCACTATCAATAGGCTCTACAAGTCTACACTCAGTCATGTGGTATTTCTTTTTCTAGTTTTAACATCAATGATGCTGCCCCCCAGTTCATGAAGTCTTTGGCGGCCCGATAGTTTGGTGTTATTACGAGCGAACTTCCCACAAGATACACGTTGTCTGCTAGAGAATCTACCATGTGGCATTGCAACCGTACAGCTCATGCAATGGATTTCCTTAAAGCCATCTCTATTCACGGCCTTAATCAGGCAGTTGGTCCACGACAATTCAGGTCAGTTCTTCAATACCGATTATGCATCCCCTTGTTTACTATGGACAGTCAATGCACAAGTTGTAGTCGTGCCATGGATATTTACGGAGACCATGCGCTGCATTGTGCCAAGAATGTCGGCCCCAAATTTCGCAATGACTTGGTAAGGGATTCTTTAGCAGACATTTGTTATAAGGCAAGTGTTGCTGCTCGCAAGGAGGTACCCATGGCCTTTTATCCGAGAATGCCACGTCTATGAAACCCGCAGACATACTTGTATACAATTGGATAAACGGTCGTGAAGTATATTTTGATGTTACCGGGGTTTCTCCCTTCACAACTGCCCAGGCTAGCAACTTCACTCCAGGTCGTGCTATTTCTATGGCAATTACTCACAAGCGTACTAAATATTTGGACAAGTGTTCGACACATGGTTATGAGTTTGGTGTTCTAGCTTTCACAACCCTAGGTGAATTATGCGAAGACATATGTGTTTTTTTAAAGAGGTTGAAGAATTGTCTCGCCGGCCAAGATGCAAATTGCAAAATTGGAGGTTCTCTTTTCCATAGATTAGGTATTATTATTCAAAAAGGTGTTGGTGCCCAGCTTGTCGCTCGGCTACCTTCTATCGATGTGTATTTGTATTATTTTCTATAATAATAATAATAATAATAATAACCTCGTTGAAGATGCTGATTTTTCTAGTTTTAACATCAACATCAGAGAGAAACACCGGCGATTGAAAGCCAGGGTTTTTCAATGGATTGGTCTCATGCCTGCGGCTTTTTGTTTTTGATTTTCAATCGGTTTTCTTGTTCGATTTATTTTCCCACGCTTTTTTTTTTTCCTTTTGCTTTTTCTCTTCTAGTCGAACTAGGGTTTATTTTTTCTTTTTAGGGTTTGGAAAAAATCACCATGGCTTCATCAATACATTCCTGTGATCCGAGCCGCTTACAGACTCCTTCTCTTCAACCTTCGCCTGTACCTCAGTCATCTTCTAATGCTCCTCGACGGTTTCAAAATAACCTCGTTGAAGATGCTGGTTCATAGTATGAGTATTGTCATTGCCCATTCAAAAATTTTGATGGCTGTAAGGATGGAGTGAACGGTAGGGGGTATGCTAGGGGTTCGTTTGCACACCACATCCATGACAGGCACCTTACCACAGAGGATAATAGAGTTGTATGCAGGAATATCATCTCCAATGATCTACAAATCTATTGTGCGTGGGAAAATGTTCTTCATCAGACTCGTATGTGGCTTTGAAGTCAGTGCATGACCGTACGTGCCTGGAAAACCACCTGCAAGGGTATTGATGGTGCTCTTCATGCTGCCATTGCTGGCCCTGGAACTTCTGCAAAATTTCTCATACACGGCATTGCTAGACCTGATGCTGGAGACTTGAATGGCGTTGCTGCTTTGATCGATACTGTTGTTGTTAGTGAAGCTGCAGCGAGTAGTGTGGATTGTGGTGCTCCAATAGAGTCTGCCGAGGTCGTTGCTTCTCTGCAACCTATTCTAGACGAGTCCTTCTCGCTATCGCCTGACCTGCTCAATGTTGTTTTTCAGCGCCGTTTTACCACGGTCTCCAACATACCACTTCAATGCAGGTTAGGTTTCTCAAGAGCTTTAAAGACTTGTCTAGATAACGTGATTTGTAGACCGACTGAACTGTCTTCTTGGATTCGCCTGATGTTGCTTCCCATATGCACGTTAAATATTTATAGACCCACTAGATCTGCTGAAGCGAAGTCTTCCAGCAGGAAGCGGCTACAAATAGCAGCCATCCAGCAGGCCTTACTCACATGGAAAGAACCCATGGGATGCTTCACGCTGATCACTAAGCTTCTACGACACCCATGCCAGCAGCACTCATCTAAAAAAGACAGCAAAAAGAAGCATGAATTGGCTAATTTAAGTGCTTGTCGCAAGAAGATTGGTTATGGGCATTTCGCAGAGTGCTATCCGCGTCTTGTCTTCAAATGGGTTAGCTCCTAACGAGAGTACCTTGATCGAGTTACAATCTAAACACCCCTGTAGCTCCCCACCCTCTACTCGGATGATGTTGCATTGGGTGACCCAATTACGGTTGACTCAAGGGCTGTCGTTGGTGCAATTAAGAGTTTTCCTCGGGGTACTTCTTGTGGTCGTGATGGCTTACGAGCTCAGCATTTAGTCGATGCCATGAGTGGTGCAGCAGCAGCAATAGCGGACGGTTTGGTGGCTTCGATTACTGGGGTTGTCAACCTTTGGTTGGCATGTAAGTGTCCTAAGATTTTAGGAGAACTCATCGCTAGTGCACCCCTTACACCTTTACTCAAGCCCGGAGGTGGTCTTAGGCCAATTGTAGTTGGTACTATTTGGCGCCGTTTGGTCTCTAAGGTGGCCGCCTTTTTAGTTGGCAAAGACATGAAATCATATTTGGGAGATTTCCAATTTGGTGTTGGAGTTCCGGTTGGGGAGAAAGCATTCTCCATCTCACAATAGTTCTTTGGAGTTGAAGCCGTTCGAACAATATGTCAATGTTGCTCATTGATTTTTCGAATGCGTTCAACATGGTGGACAGGTCTCATCTTATTAGAGAGGTTCGGCTTCATTGTCTAGGTATTTCTCGCTGGGTTGAATTTTGCTATGCCAGGCCTGCTAAACTTTACTATGACCAATACATCATGTCTTCAGCGCTCGGTGTTCAGCAAGGTGACCCCCTTGGTCCCCTTTTGTTTTCTTTAACACTTCACCCTCTTGTGAAGTCCATTGCTTCGCGGTGTAAGCTTGATTTGCATGCCTGGTACCTAGATGATGGCACTATTATGGGTGATATATTGGAGGTTGCTAGGGCCTTGAGTATTATTGAATCTGAAGGACCGAGCAGGGGTCTTCATCTTAATATCAAGAAAACTGAGGTTTTTTGGCCTACACCTGATCCACGCAGCACGGAGGAAGGTGTTTTTCCCCCGGATATTGGTAGGCCTAGCAAGGGAGTTAAGCTTTTGGGTGTTCCTGTGAGTTTGGATTTGGATTCCATGAGTGACATGGCACTTAACAGGGTGAACAAGACTATCCTACTAATGTCGGCTATCAAAAAGCTCCAGGATCCCCAGAGTGAGATGTTGTTACTCCGAAATTGTGTCGGTGTTTCCAGACTCTATTTTGCTATGCGTATTACTAACCCAGAAGCTCTACAAAAAGCCTCTGACCTCTTTGATGATCACTTGTTCCAATATTTGAGGCTTTTAGTCACAGGAGATGGAGCCGGTTTTGGACCTTTACAACAGAGATTGGCTACTCTTCCCATCAAAGATGGTGGTCTTGGCATTTATACCATGGCTGATACGCGCACTTATTGTTATCTTGCCTCTCAGAGTCAGACTGCATCAGTGCGGAAGGTGATACTTGGTAGCTCCTTCTCATCTGATAATGGGGTTGCCTTCCAGAGAGCTCTTCAGAAGTTTATTCAGGTATGTAGTTTGCCTTCTACTTATTAAATCAATGACACACCCCCTTCTATGCATTCCCTGGCAGTCACTTATTTGATGCGGTTAAAGCAAATCCTCGACCAATTTACTTTTTCTTTGGCAATGCAATCAGATCAAACATGCTCAAGACTACCTTTTGGTTGTTCCAATCGAGTGGTTTAGATCGAGTGCCTGGTCCCAGGGCGGTTTAGAGCCGTGGTTAGCTATCGTCTTGGTATCCCTCTATTTGTTGAGGATGGGTTGTGCTCTTGTTGCAATAAGCCCATGGATATCTTTGGTGATCACGCTTCATTGTGCTAATGATGTTGGACTAAAGTTTCGCCATGACTTAGTACGTGGATTGTCGCACATTTTGTTTCAAAGTGGTGTCCCTGCTCGCAAGGAGGTTGCTTTGGGTCTTATATCAGATAGTAACAAGGATTTACGTCCAGCGGATATCCTTGTTCTCAATTGGGAAAACGGCCAAGATGTGTGTATGGATGTTACGAGTTTCACCTTTACTTTTGGAAATGGTGTTCCCTTCTTTAGTCCCAGTCGGGATATCTCTAAAGCAATTTCGCATAAACGTTCTAAATATTTGAATGTGTGTACTTCACATGGTTATGGTTTGGGTGTGTTAGCTTTTACTATCTTAGGGGAACTTAGTGAAGATTTTATTTGTTTTTTCAAGCGTCTGAAGAATTGTTTAGTTAGCCATGACCCTGGTAGTGGTCTAGGTAGTTTTATTTTTCATAGATTGGGTGTTGCTATTCAAAAAGGAGTTGGTGCTCTCCGACTTGTCGCTTTCATTTACCAACTAAAAACTATGTAAAGTTATAAATCTTTAATAATAATAAAAAAAATAATAAAAAAAAATTGTCTAGTTAGTAATGATGCTAGTAGTGGTTCTGGTAGTTTTATTTTTCATAGACTAGGTGTTGCTATTCAAAAAGGTGTTGGAGCCCAGCTTGTTGCTAGGCTACCCACCAAGGCCTTTGTATGATTGTGTTCAAATTTTAAAATAGTGTCCCATAAAGAGTTAGGATAAGAGATCAATCTCCAACCTATCTTGGTTATCATAGCTTCATTCATGATTTTCAAAAAATAAAAAAAAATAAAAAAATAATAATAATAATAACAATTCAAAAGGGCATTGGTGCCCAGTTGGTGGCTAAACTGCCAACAAACCCTGTATAACTTTTCGTTATTTTTCAATAAAGGCCCTCAGAGGTGATTTAATAATATTAATAATAAATGTTTTTGAGAAAAAAAAATAATTTTCGTCTTGCTAATAATAATAATAATAATAATAATCCATGGCTATGGATTCCAAGTGTTAGCCTTTACTACCCTTGGCGAAAGTGGGTGAAGATACTATTTTATTTTTAAAGCGTCCAGAGAAACGCCTTGTTAGATACGATGTTAATCATAAAATTGGCGATTCTCTTTTTCATCGATTAGGTATTATTATTCAAAAGGGAGTGGGAGCCCAGCTTGTCGCTAGGCTTCCTACACACCCTGTGTAATTATGGACTTGGTTTTGCTTCTATAATAATAAAATAATAATAATAAAGGCTAAAACTCAACATCTACAGAACAAGATCCTGAATTTGCCGGATGCTTCAGATCCTTGCCTCAGCTATCAGCAAGCTTTCACAGAGTTTTTACTCAAACTTGTGGTCTCTCCTCTAGTTTCAATATCGGTGAATCTTTGCCCCATTTCATGAAGTCTTTGTGATCATTCATTTTGTTGTTGTCAAGGAGAAGATACCCACTAGTTACTCTCTTTCTTCGCGTGAAGCAACCACGTGGCAATGTAATAGAGATGAACACGCTATGGATTTTCTTAAGGCTATTCCCATCCCACGGGCTTAATCAGTGTTGGACCTAGACAGTTTCGGCCAGTCTTACAATATCGGTTTGGCATACCTTTCTTTGAGGAAGACAGTTTGTGTTCTTGTTGCGAACGACCTATGGACATTTATGGTGACCATGCTATTCCAGCGTGCAGTGAGGTTGGGCTCAAATTTCGACATGATTTGGTCAAAGATTTCTTGGCGGATATATGCTACAAAGTTGGGGTTCTTTCTTTGGAAAGAAGTCTCTTTGGGTTTCCTTTCAAATACGGAGAATGAACTCGGACCCGCCCGACATCATGGTTTATAATTGGGAAGATGGTAGGGATGTTTGTATGGATGTGACGGGTGTTTCACCTTTCACAAGTGCTAGGAAACGCAACATTGCTCCAGGGCATGCCATCGCTGCAGATGTCACACGCAAGAATAAAAAATATTTGGACAAGTGCACTTTGCATGGTTATGGGTTTGGTGTTTTGGCCTTTTCTACTTTGGGTGAGCTCGGAGTAGATACTATATCTTTTCTGAAAAGATTGAGGAATTGTATGGCTAAGCATGATGCCAACTTCAAGTTAGCCAACTCTCTTTTTTATAGACTAGGCATTGTTATACAAAAAGGTGTTGGCGCCCAGCTTGTTGCTAGGTTGCCCACCATTCCCTGTAATCCTGACCTTGTTCTATAATAATAATAAAAAAATAAAATATAATAATAATAATAATACCTGTTGGCTCTCTTTTTATTAAAAAAATAAAAAAATAAGAATAAGAATAAGAATAAGAACGGGCACCTAGCTCAGCTGGTCATCCCCGTTCCCCAAAGTTTATGCGTTCCAGGAGGTTCCAGGTTCGAGTCCCCAATGGAGTAATATTGCGAGAAATTAACATGGAAGGTAGAGTTAGTTTGCCCCTCTTGTGACACAATCTCAGCCCCCCATCCGCTTCGGCTCCTTTGGCTAGGTTACCCATGAGGCTCACGGTAGGTTAGCACAAAGACTTTGTTCAATTAATGTAGTAGTATGTCGTTGGAGCTTAGCTTGTTAGGATTCCAACTAGTTTCATGTAATAATCGTTATCCAATAAAAAGATCAGATTTAAAAAAAATAAAAAAAAATAATAATAAAGTTTTGAAGATTATACAAGACGATGGCCCTGGTTATGGTTTGCACAATATATCGAAGACCGAAATTTTCCGGCCTTCTTATGACCTTAGAAGAGACAACGTGATGTTTTCCCTCCTAATATTGGTAAACCAAAGGATGGTGTTAAGCTCCTTGGCGGACCCGTCAGCTTGAGCATGGAGTTTTGTTGCAACATGGTGTTGTCGAGGGTTGACAAAACGAAGTGGAATTAATGGGCAAAATCCAAGAACGGAGGATCCTCAAAGTGAGTTACTCCTTTGCGTAAATCAGCTATCTTTGGGGTTACGGGATGTATTTTACCCTCCGTACTACAAGTCTTAAAGCTATTCAGCGAAACATTTGCTCTGTTTGATAAACATCTCTTGGATTATTTGCGTCTTTTGGTGGTTAGTGACGGTGTTGTCTTGGTTTGGTCCAACAAAAGACCGGCCACACTTACCATTAAGGACGGTGGTCCAGGTGTGCTTACAATGGTGACACGGTATGTCTTGTTACCTTGCTTCTCGGGCTCAAAATCAACAGCCATGCAAACTATCTTGGGATTAATGGACATTACGGTTCCACCTCGGATATCAACACGCTCTCAGGTTTTCACTTTAAGAAGTTTGTGATCTTTCCCCTTGAGTTTCAACATTAGTAACTCTTCCCCCATTACATGAAGTCTCTCGCGGGTATTTACTTTGATGTTGTCAAAAGAAGATACCTTCTAGTCTTCCCTTTAACAGCGTGACTACACTTTATGGCGGTGCAAAGCAACCGATTTGAACATGCTATGGACTTTCTTAAAGCCATTCCTATATATGGGCTTAACCAAACTATTGCTCCGAGACAATTCAGGTTAAATTGCACGTCAGCTAGGGATACCCTTCTTCGAGGAGAACGACTTATGCTCTTCTTTGCAAACGACCCATGGATGTCTTCGGCGACCATGCTATTCATTTGTGCCCGGTGAGGTTGGGACAAGAAAATTTCGTCATGACTCGATTAAAGATGTCTTTCTTGACATTTGTTATAAAGCGGGCGTCACTGCTAGGAAGGAAGTCTCTGGGTTTCTCGAAGGACGGTAAGGATCTCAAACCTGCGGATATTATGGTTTACAATTGGGAGGACGGTAAGGATGTATGTATGGATGTTACGGGTGTATCGCCTTTTACAAGTGCTCAGACTCGTGTAACCGCCAGGGCCATTGCTCTTGCTATCACTCGCAAGAACAAGAAATCCTTGGATACCGCTCTTCACGTGGCTATGGTTTCGGTGTGCTAGCCTTTACTACCTTTGGTGAGCTCTGGTGCGGATACAATTTCCTTTCTCAAAAGACCAAGAATTGCATGGCTAGACATGATGCCAATTTCAAGATGGGAAATTCTCTTTTCATAGGCTAGGAATTGTTATTCAAAAAAGTGTTGGCGCCCAGCTTGTTGCTAGGCTGCCGACCATTCCTTGTAATATTGATTTTTCTTTATAATAATAAGTTTTTATAATAAAAATAAATAATTAATAATAATAAAAAATAATAATAATAATAATAATTTTCAGAAATCTGATTTATAATTTTGAAAATTCAAATATTTAAATATTTAAATCAATTATAATAGGAGGAGCCTCTCTGTAACATATTGTCTCTAGAAAAACTAATTATTATGAAATTATTCATTCCCGGGCAGAACCAGCTTAGAACATGGATGTGCAATCCTACCCAGCTGATTCCCGAACCCAATTAGATAAATTTTGGGTTTTTTTATGATGGAAAATGGATTCCCAAGCTCATTTTGCACACCATAACATTAGAAGTTACGAACCTGGCTCCGGCCCCGGTTCATTTTTCAAGTATCCGAATCATCCTCACCATTTTCCAATTGCATAATTGGGCCGACCGACCGGAGGGCCCGAAGGGCCCGTAGGGAGGGAGTCCCTTTTATGGCCACTTTTTTGTCAAATGGACCCTAACGCAAATCATAAAAAGATTTTGGAACATTTACATGTCAATTTTCAATATTGTTCGTTAGATTTAAAACACGAAATTCAATATGAGCCGTTCATCTAATAAGGATTTTGAATGTGATTTCGTGTGTGGATTCCACGTGGTTAGGCTGGATAAGTTTACACCATCCGGTACCACCACCGACGCCATCACCACCAGCAACAATAATCACTTTGCAAGTCTGCAACAAGCCAACAACCACCTCCGCCTCCGCCCCACCACAGCCATCACCAGATCCACAATAACACCACCTCTGGATCTCGCCACCACCTCTTCTGATCCAATCCCATTGAGTACACCATAAATTACTAATGAAATACAAAACAATCAATCGAATAGATATTACTCAGTGACCACCAAATTCATTATTCACCGCCACCATATACCATCACCACGCCACCACCACCGTCGCTACTTTGCTACACCACCGGTTGAACAACCATCGAGTAAAACCGCCACCATCATAAAACAGGAGACCATAATTCTTTGTTAGCATAACCAAGACCGCCCGCTACCAGCACCACCACCAATTTTCATTATGTATTTTAATTTCCCCAATTTTGCTTTCGGTTAACCACCGATACCCTCCTCCTCCACCACCCGTGTTCTTCAATTTTACAAAAAGCGAATTTTCCCTTTCGCAAAAACAAATCCGATCTCTTCTTTCTTTATCTTCATCACCATAACCATCACCGTCACCATCACCACCGAAACACCACTGCCACCTAGCACCACCGTTACTAAATCATGCATAAAATTCAATTGAGCTCAAAACATTTCCTATTTTCAATTAAACCACACCAGTACAAAAATTACAAACACAACAACATAGAACCCCATTCGCAACACTCACAGACCACTGCTATTCTTCCCATTCTTCATTTCTCTAAATGTGAAATTCAATAACCCACCAGGGCAGTTGCCATGCTTGCTATTCACTTCTCAATGAAAAATCAAATTCATATACAAAAAATAAGATTGAATCAAAATCTAATATAAAAAACAGATAAAGCGTTAGAATTACAAGAACATACACTTTGTGATTAATATAATGAAAACCATGAAATAAAAAAAAAAAAAATTAGAAAAATTTAAGGTTTCAATTTTGTAAATTTACATGAACAAAATCAAAATTGGAGAAGAAAACAAACATAAAATGATACATGATACTAATTCAAACTAATTAGAGAACGAAATTTCTTCAATTTGAGCGAAATCCTTCACGTGATTTGTTGATGAACTCATCAATCATGCTGATTGATACGTGAATGTTAAGAAGAAAAGAAGAAGAAGGAGGTGGTGTGGTTGTTCTTTGTAGATCTAGCAAGACAAACGTCTGTAAACTATATAGGTAATGGCTGTGAAGAATAGGACAGGAAGGCTTCACGGGAGGGGAGTAGAAAAGAAACGACTAGAGATGGGAAGGAAAAAAAAAAAGAGAAAAGAATATTTAGGAGTTGGGTTTTCTTATGTTTAGGTAGCACATGGATGGTCACGATCTAGTAAGATGAACGGCACCTACAGGAAAAATGCCACCGTGAAAATATTTACGGTGTGTAAAGCAACGTTGTTATATTAAAAAAGTAAAAGTATTTACAAAGCTAGGCACCTACGGGAAAAATGCCACCGTGATGGTTCTTTACTTTTTATTTAGCCGTTACCATTCTAGTGATGAGATTTGGGGAAAAAGTTTGATCTAGCAGCGCTAGATCATTTTTGATCTAGTCTTTGCTAGAGCAGTTGGATGGGTCGATTCAATGGTGGTGGTTGTCAGTGGAGTTTTTTACTCCAAGGGCAAAAATGCAATTTTCATTAAAAACCACCACCACCATTGGATTCACCCATCCAACAACTCTAGCAGCGCTAGATCAAAAATGATCTAGCGCTGCTAGATCAAAATCGTTTCCTGAGATTTGCTGGTACTTTTGCATTTTTATAATAGTCTTATTGCCGTGTTTTGTTTATTTTCGGTCGGCCCTCCCCACCGTGACAGCGGTGTTCTAGTATCAAAGGTTGTTGGCTTGATGGTCATCCAAAGTCCATGAATGTTAAATCGAGAAGGATTTTGATTGAACCGAACATGCCAACGAGGTCGTGAGATGCTTGCTCAAGATTAAAATTATCACATGGACATATGATAAAATATAGATTTTTTTTTTAAATATAATTTTAATCACATGAAATGACATTTTTTTTCTTTTTTTTTTACTCCCTCTTATTTTCAATTTTGGCACTGCCACTGATTGCCTTCGTAATTGTGACTCTAATTATACGAGTGTGTTTGGATTGGATCCTATCTGACCATATAAAAAAAATCTTTAAAACAGGACTCATAACTCTTGATTTCTGCTCGGTATGTCTGTAGGATCAGAATATCGCAACACCAACACCTCTGCGAAATTCATAAACGTTACGTAGCGAAGGCGTCGCAGACGAGTAAAATAAGTGACGCAATGGATGACGACAGCCAGAACACGAGAAAGTGTGAAGACCTAGCGAGATCTAGGAGTGTCGCGAGATTATGCATTTATACACTTGCGACACTTCGCAAATCGTTCCCGGGAAATAAAAGGACAGCTTAGTCTGTCATCCATTATGTAATACCCTATATAAAGAGCCGAACAAGCCTATTGGAGAGAGAGATCTTTTTCGAGTGTGGAGCAAGTCATTAAGAGAGAGAAAGTTTATAGTGATTGTAATTTCTTTAGCTCCTTTCCATTTTATCTTGTAAACATTCAAGAATTAATCAATAAAAATTATAATTGTTCATCTTAAATGGTTTGATTGTGTGGATTCTTGTGAGGGGTGTAGTGTAGGATTTCACTGCAACTACATATTGGCGCTAGAAACAGGGAGAGAGTGAAGATTGAAATCGTGATTTGTAAGAATTTGGAGTAATAGGGAAGGAATTTCATATAATTTTCAACAATTCTTGAAATTGAAAAATGGCTAGAAGAAGATATGCATCGAACAACCAACAATTGTTAGAAGAAGTAGAGACTTGCTGGAGAAGGGAGAAATGAAATGGGGGAATCCTCAAGAATGAACACAAGAAATAATGAAGAAAATCAAATTCAATCACCAATTCAACCAGATCTAGAATAGAAAATCCGTGGATTATGATAGAGTAAGCGTGCATACTTGGAGATCGGACTACGTGGATGAAAGGGAGAAGAACGACAATTGATAAACAATGGACAAGAGGAGAGGCAGAAGTGATTAGAGAAATAATTCATGGAAATGAAGAGGTCAAGACATTAGAGACATTGAGACAAACAATACATGAAGAAAGGCGATTAGAAGCGGAAGGAACGTGCAAATTTGACAAGGCAAAATCATGAGTTGAGGATGGAAAACATGAGATTACAAAGCAGGGAAGGTTAGAAGTACTACAAGGTCAAGCTCAAGATCAGTTAGAGAGGAAAGAAGGAGAACTTTACCTATAGAAAATGCTAATGAAGAAAATCGAGAGGAAGTGCAAAATCCAAAGAAGAACGTTGCGAAATAAGAGAAATAATGGAAGATCGTTATATCCCACGTCCCGAGACTCTTCAAAATGGGCAAAATGATGGAAATCAAGGAAATAGGCAGCGTCAAGGGCGGAATAATCCAGGTGATGAGGAAAATCAGGAAGAAGAAAGAAGAATATTGCATGGGAGAGAAACACAGAGGAAGCAAAAATAAATTGAAGATGAAATTGAAAGACACTATGTTGAGCAAGCACGTCTATCTTGCGAAAGAGAAAGATTGAGAACTGAAATGGAAGAACATGAGTTACAAGAGGCAATTCGCCAGAATAATCATAATAATAGAGAAAGAAGGAGAGAACAAAATCGCAACAATGGTAATATCAATGAAGAGTATGAAAGAGTACAAAGGAGAATCGAAAGGCAAGAAAGAAGAGAAAATAATAGATATAACGGTGTGCGAATTCATGAGAGGAATGAAAGAGAAGATCGCAGAGAAAGACGAGAAGAGAATGATGAACAAGAAAGTCAAAACACACATGAACACGAAGAAGAGGGCGGAGTTAAAAAGACCAATAGAGCCAAACTCAAAAAATGAACAAATTCTGAGAGAATTGGCGGAAATGAGAGGAATGTTAAATAATAAAAGGGGAGGAGGTAGAGACAATTGGATGAAGCCATAGAAGAAGTCGCGAAGACTCCATTCACACAAGAAGTACAATTAGGAGGAATACCCCCAAAGTGCAACTTACTTACGTTAACCAGCATTTTCGATGGAACAACTTGTGTGATACAACATATCAAAGCTTATGTGAGATGTATGTTACAATGGGAGAACCATGATGCTATATTATACAAATATTTTGCATCAAGTTTGACAGGAGAAGCTTTGAAATGGTTTGAAGGATTACCGAGGAATACAATAACATATTTCAATCATTTGCAGGCTATATTTTTAGGGGCATACATAAGTAATAATTCCTCGCGACACAGTATTGAAGATGTATTTGGGTTAAAAAAAAGGGTTGGTGAAAGTTTGAAGCATCTAACTGTGAGATGGAAGACAATGTGCAGTGATATGGCTGGTCGTGTGGATGAGAGATATCTCATTCTATCATTCATTAACGCTATCTTCGCAACCAATCTGCTATATATTCAAATTTTTAGAATCAAGAATACAATCACAATGATTGAGTTGCGAGAACTTCAAGAGGAGTACATTGCTCTAGAGGAAAAACAAAATGAGATGGAATCATACCCCATTGCGAACACGAGTTCAAAAGATGCAAATGCAAGTTTGTTACCTAAACTAATAAACGCAGTGGCGAGCACTTCGCAGGGTCAACAAGAAATGATAACGGATGATGGTCAGCAAAAGTTAGTAGCCATGGGGAGTCGTGATCAGGAGGAATTTGAGAGAGAGAGAAACTTCTATAACCGTGGAGGAAATAACAAAATTCAAAGACTTGATCAGCCACAAAAAACTTATGGAAGTCAGAGGCAGAGTTATCATAGAGGACAACGAGTCACAGGGTAGTCTAGGAAGAAATCAAGATGCCACCACTGAATGCTAGTGTGGAGAAAATATGGGAAGCTATAATTTTAATGGAAAATATACCTGCGCCATGGAACATGGGAAGTGAACCACCTCCGTGACAAAGTCATGAATTTTGTTCTTATCACCATTTTCATGGACACTCCACAAACGATTGTAGAAATATAAAAAGAATCATCCTCGGGATGATAGACCAAGGAAACAAAATCAATTTCTAAAAAATCAACCTCAATCTCAACCATTACCACCACCGCTAGAAATTCACAGAAAGCAAACACAACAAAAGGAGGAGAAACATTTGTGATAGAAGTTGGAGCGAAAGCCAAGAATTTGTCTTGCAACTCTATTGTACATTCGTATGGGATGGACGTTGAAGATTTTCATGATAGTGTTCTCGGTAGGGTTTTCGCAAGAGATGCTTGATAATAGAGAAATAATGAACATCGCGAAGACATCGCCACTAAAGGAATGGCAAAAGTAGATTATTTCTTTTACCGCGAGAAGAAGTACCCGAGGGTGGAGAGATGCATGACAACCCATTAGTGGTAAGATTGGAGATTGACCCAATACTTGTTGATGATGAAGATGATGAGGCGAGAAAATTCATGGGCAATCAATAGAATCTTAATCGATCTTGGAAGCTCAGAAATATCCTTTTTTATCATACTTACAAGACTATGGGAGGGAAGGACGAAGATCTAATACCTTCAACTTATAAGATCTATGGTTTCAACTGCATCGCCAACAAGCCTAAAGGAGAAGCTCATATGCGAATACTACTGAAAGGATTATCAATCGAAATTTTGTTCTCGCATAGTCGATGTGGAATCTCCCTATAACGCATTGATTGGGCGACCTTGGTTACATGATATTTTGGGTGTAGCATCGAGTTATCACTGGTGCATCAAATTTCCTCATCCCAGTGGTGTCGAGTCATAAAAGGAGATTGGGTTGAGGGACGAAGTGCTATGAAGTTGATGTGGAATCTTGCGAGGAAAGAGCCTGCTCAGGAAGAAGAACTGGAAGCAAAATATCAAAAATGAACAAAGAAGGGAAAGACTAATGGTGGACACAATAGAGGTGAGAGAAGAAAATACGTTCGAAACCAATGCCCAAGAAAGTTGGAAATTGCGATGATTTCGCAAAAGGGAAGGCAGTATTAGGAAATTTGAATAATGAAGAAGCAGAGAGCAACATAAGTAAGAGGCGAAAGGAGTGAATAATTGATTCTAGACTTGCGAAGGTTGTAAAAAAAAAAAAAAAAAAAAAAAAAAAAATTGAGTGATAAAGACAGGCTGAAGATGCAAAGACTATGATAATCGAAAAAAGAATACGCGAAGCTTTCATAGGATTTGAATGATAAAGACAGGCTGAAGATACAAAGACTATGATAATCGAAAAAAGAATACGCGAAATTCTCGCAGAATTGATGACAAGAAATAATCTAAAATCAATGACATATCAGAATGGGACGAACCTTTATGGCGTACACCCTAGTTCGCGAATAAAATTTCGCAAGAGGCAAATGTAAGACCTAAAGTGCGTCATATAAGGGGGTATCTCTTTACATGGCTCAGGGAAAAGGTTACACCGCCCCTGGAACCTGGGTCATGGAGATTTGGGGTCAATAAAGCCCATCCAGGAGAGATACCTTGGATTTCCAACTATATATATAAGGTTATACCCTGGTTGGACGACCGAGGGTCTCTTATAAGGAGTCGTATGATCAAGGCGCCGAGGTACACGGTTGAGCCAAGAGTGCCTGGGCATTTGAAGTGTCTCGGCCATTCTTGGCAAGTCTTGGCATATGTTGCACTCGGCCGAAGAAAACTCCACTTAGGGTGCGGTCTCGTAACCATAATCCCTATAGGTAAAAGGGATAAGAGGTCACGAAAATAATCGGTTGTTGTTAAGACCGGATGGGAGGAGCTAGTCTTGGATGGCCGATGTACGCCTCCTTGAATGGCAACCAGGAGATGATAAGGGCGGCACCCTCCATTAAGGAGCTGATAAGTGTCTTAAGACGCAAATGTCATGAGGCTTTATTTTCGCAAGAAAATTTAGGCTTGTCATATTTGTGCGATGATCCTGAAGAGGAAATAATACAAAAGACAAAGATAAGACGAGATCAATGGGTCAGTACATGAAAGTGTAAGGACGTCCTGCGATTTCATCGCAAGACGGCAATGTCATGGGGCTTTATTTTCGCAAGAAAATCTAGGCTTGTCATATTGTCGCAATAAAATTATCTATGAGAGGCAACAATACTAAGAAATGATAAGGCAAAATCAATGGGTCTTTACATGAAAGTGTAAATACGTCCCGCGATTTTGTCGCAATGACAAGAGGTGGCGCAATAAGACCTTTAACTAGGAAGGCAAAAATAAGACCACACAAAAGAAAAATAAAAAATGAGATCTTGAAAACAACCAAGAAACATTCTCTCGCGAGAATTCAGTGAAAGAATAAATTGCGAGATTGAGGCATGTTACCATCTAAAGGTTATTTGCTTAATCATTCATTTGGAAACAAATAACAGAGGCAAGTATGGGAATGAATAGATTGAGAAAATGTTATTTATTTTCATACGATAGATTTACGCACTCATAATATTGATTAACCACATTGCAAAAAGAATTGCTTTTTTAACATGTGCAAAAAGGGACAACAAAAAAGTAGAATTTGTATTTGAAGATCCAAGAAATTTACAATAAGAGATTATAAAAATGGAAGATTAAAAGGATAAATATACAGATGTTACAAAAAGAGAAAGAAGAAAATGGAGTTATTTCTTGTTTGATTCTTCTTCTTCATCAGATCCTTCTACTTCATTATCTTCATCAGATTCTTCTTCGCTAGCATCGCTATCAGAGATATCCAAAGAAGGCATGTTCTTAGGGATTTCGTCAAGAAGACAAGGGTATGAAGAATGAGGAATACTGTTGTCATCACAGACTGTCTTAATAGTCTGATTACGAAAGAGAACAACATCATTTTTGAAATTCTCCACAGTAATTTGTAGTTGCTTCTTCAACTTGGAATACTTGTCATTGCGAAGAGAGAAGTCCTTTGCAAGTTGTTCTTTTTCGGATTCAAGTTCTTCAATTCTTTTCTCGAAATCTCTTCTCGCCTCTCTGCGAATGTAGAACAATGAATCAAAGCAACTTAGTGACAACTTCATATATAGTAAACAATTAAGTAAAGAAGAATGATCAACAACCTTCTCTATCGAAATCATATCCCTAATCAAGGTCATGTGCTCACTTGAAGACTAACATTAACACCTAAATTATTTCTCCCCGTCATCTAGAACTTTCGCGGCCCAAGCGAACTCATCGTCACTGTTTATGAGAAGAAGGTAACGAAGTTGATTCTCTCTTTCGCTAAGAATAGTATTTTGGCGAATGGATTCATCCCGCTCAACTTGAACTTCAAGAAGAGTTTTTTGAAATTTTGCTAATGCATGGGCACCTTGATTAGCAATGCGGTCTTTGTCATCTATAAGATCACTAACCTTCTTCCTTAAAGTATTAATTTTCTCTTGGGAGCTAAGATGTAGGTGTTTAAGTTGGTTGGCTAAACTCAAACTAGATCTATGATCGCCTTCTAAAAGGCGGAATCTGGATTGAAGTTCATTTAGAGAAAGAAGTTTGATTTTGTTATTTGAAAAGCTATTTAAAGAATCATTGAGATGGGCGAGAAGAGCATCGTTATCCATAGGCTCAGGAAATGAGTGAAGAAGAATGGATTCATCAGAAAGGTTATAAACGTCTGCGAAAATGATAAGTCAGATAAAGAAAAATAAATGACAGAGCAAAAGCAAGGAAAAGAGAAGAATTTTATACCATAAAGTTGTTGATTAGCATTTTGAAGGCTAGATATCTTGTCCTTCTTAGAAGAGGACTCAACTTCCAATTGTTTGGTCTTTTCACAAAGAGTAGTAGTTTCATTTTCAAGTTCTTTATCTCTCTTGCGAAGAGAAACAACTTCAACTTCCAATTCTTCATTCTTCTTGTTAAGTTGAAGGTTTTTCTTTTCAAGACTGTTGCGCCTTTTCTCGAGATCCAAGCAACAACAAAGGAAGCTCTCCCGCACTATAAAGGAAAATAAAGAAATCGTCAAGATGAGGTTTATAATTGAAATCATGCGAAATAAGGAAATATAGACATACCAAGGCACCAAGTGCGTTTAGAAACCGGGAGTCACTGCTCCGGAAACTCCGCGAAAAGAATCATCATCCACTAGTAAGGGAGCATCGCAGAGATATTTGCGAGAGCTTCGCATGTAGCGCGAAAAATGATCATCTCCAATTCCTTGCATAGAGTCGGAAGACACTAGATAGTTGCGCCATAGAAGATTCAATTGGATGATTCTCCTTCGCAAGAGAGGTTTCAACATCATCATTATCTTCATCGAGCTCTCATTGGATTGAGGACCGAAACGAGAAGAAGAATGGATCTTCCGTTTTTTAGAAGGTGGAGCAAAGCAGATTTCTTCCGGCGAAGAGGAATTTTACTCTTGCCTTTAGCTTTCGAGCTTCGAAATATCCTCTTCTTCAACAACTTCAACGCCAACCTTCGCACACGAATGAAGATAAGAAACAGAGGCAACAATATTGTTAAAAATAATAAAGAAAAGTATTTCTTACTTCATCCGTGATCGACCGAGAATTGCCGCAGTACTCGCCTTAGGATTTCTCTCGTAACTTTTTCTCAATTTAACAATCTGAAAATTTCGCAAGATTAGTAGATGTAAAAAGAAGTAATAATTACAAAAGCGAAATTCGGAAGCATACCTCTTTAGCTTTCTCGGGCCAATTAAATACCCAAGGTTGATAGTTGGTGAGATTCGCGGGAGTACATTCGAACCTCGAAATATAAGGTTCATTCAAAAATAGTGGAAGGACACACCATTTGTCGTCTTTGGAATGGCGAGAACATTGTTCTTGCCGGAGTGCCAATCGATATCTGCATAAGTACTTTGTCGCTGGGGATATTTTCTCTTCTTTTCAAACGTGCACCCCAAATGAGTTCTATCGTTCTTCATATTTATTACTTCATAATTCTCAAAGAAACTCTCTCTAAATACTTCTCGGCGAATATCTCTAAGTCTACAAATTTAGGATCTCCGATCGCATTAGAATAGAGAGCCCCTTACCAGCGCCACGGTTGGCGAACTCAAGCATTAATCGGATACAATCTCCACTTAATTGGTAAAACAGCTCGCGAGAATTTCTCATGAGAAAGAATTTCATAAAACAAAGGAAGTTCGGGGTTGTAGAGAGGAATGGGAAGGCCAAGCGAGAATCGACCTCAAGATATTATGATCTTTTGATTATCACAACAATGATCAAGAAATAATTTGGCGGAGAGAATAGATGAAGATTCTTGATGGGGAATAGTGGATAATGTGAAACCTTTCTCTTGTAAATCCTTTTGAGCCTCTCCCAAGAGAACTTCATATCTACGAACATATGGAGTCATTTTCAGAGTATGGGAATGATTAAGGAGTTGAAGATCAAAGAAAAAAAATTACAGTAGCAGAAGCGGAAGTTACGGAGGAGAATTGAAGAAAAATTGCAGAGAGAAAGTAAAAAAGAAGAAGAGGAAGATGTAGAAACTATATATAGAGAAGAATTTTCGAGAAGTACGCATTTAATGCGAGAAGAGACGTGAATGGTTGAGAAGTAACGGTTGAAAGAGATGTGTCAAAAAATGGGTGGAGAAGAGACACGTATTATAGATTTAGTGTAAAATTATGAAGTCAAATCGCCAAACAGATAAGGATGAACAGTTGCGGCAGTTTGAAAATAATAATTCTCATGACATTCTCTCCTTCGCAGAGAAGACATGAGAAGAGGCAAGATGTAGGATTAGAATATCGCAACACCAACACCTCTGCGAAATTCATAAACATTACGTAGCGAAGGCGTCGCATGAGTAAAATAAGTGACGCAATGGATGACGACAAACGCGAACACGAGAAAGGTGTGAAGACCTAGCGAGATCTAGGAGTGTCGCGAGATTATGCATTTATACACTTGCGACACTTCGCAAATCGTTCCCGAAAATAAATGACAACTTAGCTGTTATCCATTATGTAATACCCTATATAAAGAGCCGAACATGCCTATTGGAGAGAGAGATATTTTTTCGAGTGTGGAGCAAGTCATTAAGAGAGAGAAAGTTTATAGTGATTGTAATTTCTTTAGCTCATTTCCATTTTATCTTGTAAACATTCAAGGAATTAATCAATAAAAATTATAATTGTTCATCTTAAATGGTTTGATTGTGTGGATCTTGTGAGGGGTGTAGTGTAGGATTTCCTGCAACTACAATGTCTATCGGAACTCTTGATGTTTTTTTTTTCGGAAAATGGGTCATTTGTCCAATTTTTTTTTAAAATCTGGTTCAAATGGACGAGTAAAAATTAGTATGGGTAAAATGGACAAAAAAAAAATAGCAAGGATGAAACTGGATTCATCCTGACTTAAACTTAAAAAATAGCAAGGATGAAACTGGATGCATCCTGATGTAAATTAAAAAAACAAAAAGTATTTGAAAATGGGCTGGAGTAAACTGTTTACATCCTGACTATTTTTGTATTTTTATCCATTTAAACAGTATCAAAATCTAAATGTCTTTTTCACCCAAAATTTGTTGATTTTGGTCTTTTTAACCAATTTTGTGTTTTTTTTTCTTGTGCATCACAATAACGTTTCCGGCACACCAAAATGGAGCAACCTAAGGGCCAAGGGCCTAAGAAGGCAGACGACTAATATACCCGTTGTGAAAAATCATTTATTATAGTCCGCCCATTCCCAAAGAGAAGAAGAAATTCAAAATCTTTTCATTTCCCCAAATAAATCTCATCTCTGTGTATCTACCAAACCCCTGGTTTTGCCCTAGAAATCCTTCAGATTTGTATGAAACAGAGATTGTAATGGCGAAAATCAACAACAACAGAGAGAAATCAATCACAAGGAAACCATTATTGGATATCTCTAACGCCGGTGGTGGTCTAAAAAACAAATCA
The DNA here is from genome assembly GCA_023531295.1 of Papaver armeniacum. Classification (NCBI taxonomy): domain Eukaryota; kingdom Viridiplantae; phylum Streptophyta; class Magnoliopsida; order Ranunculales; family Papaveraceae; genus Papaver; species Papaver armeniacum. The sequence continues at coordinate 197,735 of JAJJWW010006371.1, read as the reverse complement.
AATCAACCCTTGAAGAAGAAAATCTCCTCTAAACAAGATGAAGAAATCGTTGTTAAGATTGAAGAAAAAGAAGAAGAAGAGGAAGATGATGATAAAATCCTCGATCGTCTTCTTCTTACTCATTCCGAACTCTCAAATCTTATTCACCAGGTGATTCAAAAACCCTAGAAATTTCTCTTCAGATTTTAGAATTCCTTCGATTTGTTTTGGGATTTTTCGATTATTTTATCAAATTATTGGTTGATTTAGTTAACTATCTGTGGTTGTAATTGTCTAATTTGGGTGTTTAACTGGTTAAGAACCTCCAATTTGGGTTTATCTTCTTCCTGTTTCTAGGCTTATTTTTCTATGTGGTGCAAAATTTGATGCTTGATTGTTTTCAACTGTTATAATAAGCTTGGTGGATCTGTTTGTTGTCATTGTTACTCTTTCATATGGGTATAGAGCTTCAAGCTTGAAATGCTTAATAATGTTTTTTTTTTTGTTTTTTTTCTGTCTATTGCATTCTCTCGATTTATAGTGCAGCTGCTGAAATGTGACTATACATACGTTCTCCAAACTTAGGTTAACCAGAATTGCTCTTTGAATAAAACAAAAATGTTAGAGGTTCTCTTCTTTGCTTAGATCAGTAGGTTGTTGAAATGTCGGTGCGAAGATGCAAATATCATTCGAAATTTGTGGGTTTTTATCTTCTTCAATTTGTGTATAATCAGTGTTCTACTGTAGATTTTCTGGTCAATTCTGTGTTTTTTGAGATTTTATTGTGATGAGTTTCTATAGGTTTAACATATTCTAACATGTTATGTCCTTGGGGCGATGACATTTAAGCATTCTGCCATGATGTCAGTTTGTAATTATAATTTGGATGATGCACTTGGCAGATTGATGAATTGGTTGTGCAAGCATTCAAAGTTAAACTGAAAAGCGGAAAGGAAAGGAAAGAGGTCGAATCCTTTACACATGTCTTATCTAATATGCACTCCTCCTTGAAGGTAGAATCTACTAACCTATCTTTTTATAGTCTACGGCACCAGATTATTTTTCAACAACTAATATTGTGTTTGATATCCTCTTATTAGGCATGGGTTCCAAGGTTTCAAAATGCACTGTCTAGTCCCTCTGTAGTGCCTGATAATCAAATTGGAGAATCTTCGCCAACCGAAACTACTCCCAATACATGTAAGGAGTCAAATGATGTTTCTGAAAGTCCAGAACAACTCGACTTGGATTCCCTAGTCTCCCCTTCACCCCTTGTGTCCTGGCATGCTGAACATACTGTTGAGAATGGAAGACAACTATTTCTGCTCACTCCATTGCCCAGATCAAGAGCATTATCTTCCATGCGCTGTCGCTCATCTACATCTACATCAGTCTTTGAAAGATTTACTGATTTGGATGCCCCTCCTAACACTACTCTAGGATTACCTTCATTGAGGACCATTTCTGCGGATACTAGTGATGATCTGCTGGAAGGTGTATGTATTAAACCAACACAGAAGAAAGTTTTGGGTTCTTTCAACGAGATGGAGAGTGCTGCGGAGAGTGGGTTCATCTCTACCCCCAAGACATTAAACAGAAATAAATCAACTTTTCTTGTGACAACCCCTCGGCTGAAAGTATCACCACCAAAGTCTTGTGTCTTGTTAGAGCCAATCTCAGAGTCCTTTCACCATAATTTCAATAACAACCGTAAGTTGACCCCATTTCCTGTTAGACGTGAAATATCCAGTCCATCAGAGGCTTCTGAATCTTCAAGCTGTTTCACCTCTGAGAGTTTGGCGTTGAAATATCCAGAACTTTTTGGAATAAAGCAGACTACTTGTAAGTCTGGAGCATGGAGGAGAGAAGTAGATGCTTCTCTTGAAAATTGGTTGATGTCGCCTCCTAAATCTTGTGTTCTGATGGAGCCGCCAATGAAGAATGTCTCAACAGAAGGCACTGGAGTTCATTTGTCTAATTTGGGGCCTGTACATGATGAGAGAATTTCTTGCGCAGCAGCTCCTGCTGAAAGAAAGCAGGATTTTCAAGGAGTGTCTGAAACAAAGACTAAATATTTGAATGAAGGTACTTACATTTTCCCCTTACATTTCTTGTTCCCCTCGACATTTTGGTTCAACTGAAAACGCTCTTGGATTCGTTATATCTAAATTGTCTTTTTATTATTTACAGAACCACCCAATGAAAGCACATTACTTGTAGAAAGTACTCCTATGTGGAAAGAGCCCAACAGCGTGATTTACACAGGAAAGCATCGTGGCGAGAACACATTGAAGAGGGAGCTATGGACCAGATTTGAAGCCGCTTCATCTAATGCATTACATTTTGATCTCTCTGACTTCCCAGACACAACAACAAAAGGACTTCTAGACAAATTCGAAGAGGTTTCTTGTGATAAATGAATATATTCCCTTAATATCCTTTCTGGCTTTCTTTAAACAAGACTGTTTTTATATAAAAAACGGATGATATGTATTTTCTGCCCTTAAAAATCATAGTCATCCTTTTCTTTCCTTTCTTATGATACTATTATAGTTACGGTATTGGTCTTACAATAACATCTTGGGATTGCCTAGATGCGCAGTGATGGTATTTGTATTGCACAACCGATTCTGCACCACACTCTCCTTGTGTATTCCTCAATCAGACGCTGAAAGAGCCAAATTGGTTAATTCTTTCAAGACATTGACCTCGATACTGCTCATACTAGTTTACAACTTTAATTTATTTCCTGACATGTTTTAAGAGGGTCAAAAAAAATAAAATCCTTGTTTGACGCTAATCACAAGGAAACTATAAAATGAACTAATTGTTGTAGAAATTGGAGTACCATAAAAACAAAATATTTACTTAACAATATATAACATGGATTAGAGGGGTCATTATTTTTGAATTTACTTGTCTCGATCAAAATATTTACTTGGATCGAGACAAGTAAATATTAGAACAAAATATTTACTTGTCTCGATCAACCCGGACAAACTTTTGTATTTATACACAAATTATTTTTTTCTTCTAATATTTCTGAATAACTTAGATTTTGTAACCTCATGGTTATTCGATTGGTGGTGATTTTACAAGGATTAGAGGGGTCATTAAAAGTGAAGTGAATCAAGTGATACTGGAGACTTGTGGGTTGGTAAGTGATACTGGAGACTTGTGGGTTGGTATGTAATATATTTTCCTAGCAAAATGGCAACAATGTGGTTGAAGCCAGGTAGATTTTGTTGAAAGGACAAGAATGTTGAAGGAAAAATATAGAGAAGAGGAATCTTGTTCATTGGATATCAATATAATATTACATAAGAATAAACTTTTATTTATAGGCTACGGTGTAAACCCTAGTTACATATAGATGGGCCTCATATATGAGTCATAGGCCCTACAACACTCTCCCTTGTACGATCCAGTAATAGTGCTTTATACTTCAGATGTAGTGCGACTAATCTAGTTTCTCTTTTCGAATGACCACTGGAATTAAGTCAGTTGTCTCATCAAAACCTCGCCAGGAAAACCCAAAGGGATAAAACCTAAATCGAGGAAAAAAAGTACAATATTAAGAAAAATTAAAACAGAGTTGGACTCGCATATGTTGTCCGGTTAAAACCTTGACAAAGGAAAACCCAGTGGGATAAAATCTTGACGAAGGGAAAAGAGTACAACACGTCAAGTTTGGAAGTATTCTTTAGCTGAATACCTATACTTATCATCCTTTCCATGTTTTATAGGTGATTGATGAAAACACAGTATTGATGCAAAACAATAATAATATAAGTACTACTAGTTGAATCGTGATGAAAACTCATTGCGGTAAAATCCTTGCTTCGCTTTGCTATTCTGGAAGTGGGTTTCGCTTGAAAAACTATCATGTTTCATTTTTTTTTTATTCCAATAGTGTTTAACAATATCAATGCAATCTTCAGGTCATCAACATTAATAATACCTGGTGTAGTTATCTTCGATTCGCTAAAATCCTTGTCGAGTAACATAAATATCGTGGGAAAAACTAACCTCGATCTAAGGGAAAAAAGAGTACAACACAGGCTCACATTTCGAAGTAAAATATGAAGGCATCATATCATTGGATCCTCCACATGGTGTCAGCATCTTTACCTGGTTCCATTCATGGGAGTTTCCCGAAAGTTCATTTAGTCATGTGCTTTTCAAAAGTGAATATAGGTAATGACTTAGTAAATAAGTCTACCATATCTCCCTCTGACTACGCTCATGGGATAAGAGATTATTGTTTCTTTTTAATCAACATCTTCTGGGTTACACTTCCATTGGCGGTCTTTTTTATGTCTTTGTAGGGATAAAACAAATTCAAGGCAATGTTTTTTTTTTAAGTATATGATTATATTAATTATACCATTCCAATGACGTTGCGTTGACGCTGATCTATTCTTGCTAACAAGTTCATTGAGGATGAAATATTTTTTAGTTACATTATACTAAGTACAAAACTGAGTTTACTGCAATTAGATATGGGAATTTCATCTCCCAACACATCTTCGTCATCTTAATTTAGACGAAATGGTCATTTATTTACATTTGAACCTCAACTAATCATGGGAGTTCTAGCAGGATGCATATCTTGTTATGCCTGACAATTTTGGACATATGCAAACTGGCAGAATAATATACCACAAGCTCGGTGTTCGATAGAGCTTTCTCCAGTTTTCATCTCAAATTCGAATTTCATGCATCTTGTAAAATCTCTTACTCACAATATGTTTATACCATGTCCATACCATCATCAAAGATACATACAATTCCAAATAAGGAACCTTACTTTTTGTTATCCCATCCCAATCAAATATTCTATTAGACGGGTATACCAAATTCGCCTGATTATTTCAGTCCATAAGTGAGCATTCTAATCTAATTGCGAACGTACTTCGTAGTTTAGAATCATTTGATTTGGACGACAAAAGGCTATCAAGCCCTTTTATAAATATGTTTATCCATTAATCCTTGCGGAGATAAGTAATATTTAACCACACATAAATGTCGCATTTCAAGTTCTTTGAGACTACCAAGCTAATTAAGTAGTAGAACGTTATAACTATCACTAAAGAGAGTAAACTATTCTAAGACTTAGTGACAAACCTCGCGCAACAAGGTGAGTCTTTATACGTTGAGATGTCATTCTTCTCACAGTGTTTTGTCACGAATGATCATGTATGTCACATAAGATTCACATTTTATTGGTTAGCACTATCACACCAAATACCTATATATTTGTCAAAGAACCAAGTCTTACCTGGAATGTCTAGGCCAAAATATGCTTTGTTGATATTAAATATTAAAGAGCATGGTTCGATCTCATTGTGCTATATTTTCTTGAGCATGAAAATAATAATCATGAATATGCTCGCATGATCATGCCATTGACTCGTGTGCATTCTCATGGTCTATAGGAGTTTCATCGTTCTCTAAAATCATTAAATTTTGGAGAGTCCTCCAGTATTGATTCATAGATACAGTCAGAGACAATCTAATGAGGTGAGTTCATTAATGATGTAATTGGGTTGTGCCTTGTACTCTGACTGACCTGAGTCACGAACGACAATGGTATTTGTACTTTGTGCATTTACTAACCATGTTGATTATCTTCAAGTGCGATTAAATTATTTCTACAAGATTAGCATTTGATTAATTCTCTAAAATACTAGACTTATTTGATCACATGATTGTGACTCAAGGATAGTGTCTTAAATGTTCATGAAAATGAGTATTAAGATTTTAAGTTCAAATCGGCTAGTTTCGGCTAACCACGTTGAACATAGTCTTGATACACGGTTCGGTTACGGTTTCACCTAACCAAACTGTGTATCTTGTTTATGTAAATCAGATTCAAAGCTATCTTAGCTTAAATCTAAAGCAACCTATGATTTGAATGTCTATAAAAGCGGAACTTCAAGGAACTGGGATTTTTGAATCCCGACACAAATTTCTGTTGTGTCCTAATTGTATCAAGAGTCTTCCTTTTCCTAACCATTTTAGGGTTTAGCGACTACAAAGACTTCATACAGATTCGTGAAGCCATGTCCAGTTATCTTTCCTTGATAACTCGAGTACCCCGATCTTGATCGATTGTTCAGCTGTTCACTTGATCAAGATAGATAGAAATCATCAACGTTCTCTTCGTCTCAAACTTTTTTGATTCCAAAGGTTTTATAGTTGTGAGATGAATAATAATCTAGGTTGCACTTCAGGTTACATAAGTCCGGATTTTGAGGTTAGCTAGACTTTGTCTATTGCTATCGATTTTCATCACCTTTGATCAAACTATTTGATTTTAAAAGGAAATCATATATAGGATTAATCTGTGAGAGGCAAATTGGTTCAAAGTCTGTAGGATCAGAATATCGCGACATCAATACTTCGCGAGATTAATAAATACAACATCACGAAGGAGTCGCGGGAAGTAAAATAAATGACGAATGGATGACGACAACGAACACGAGGAAGATGTGAAAATCTGGTGAAGGCTAAGAGTGTCGCGAGGACGAACACTTATACACTTGCGACACTTCGCAAGTTATTCCCGAAAATAAAGGACAACTTTTGTCATCATCCACTGTATACTACCCTATATAAAGGGTTGAGTCAGTCTGTGGTGGGAGAGGTCTTTTTGAATTGTTAAGCAAGACATTAAGAGAGAGAAACTTTAGAGTGATTGTAATTTCCTTAATTCTGTTCTATCTTTCTTTGTAAACATTTCAAGAAAATAATCAATCAAATTCATAGTTATTCATCTTCAAATGGATTAATTGTGTTGAATCTAATGAGGGGTGTAGTGTAGGAAATCCTGCAACTACATATGCGCTAGAAACAGGGATTGAACCTGTGAATTGAAAGAATCAGGAGTAACGAGAAAGAAATTTTGAATAATTTTCAACAATTTACTAAAATTGAGAAATGGCTAGAAGAAGGAATGCGTCAGAACAACCAACAATTGTGAGGAGAAGCGGGAGATTAACTGGAGAAAGGAAAAATGAAGTAGGAGAACCATCAAAAATAAATGCAAGAGATAGAGAAGAAGGTCAAATTCAACCACCAATTCAACCAGCACCGAATAGAGTAATAGATTATGATAGGGTGAGCGTGCATACATGGAGATCAGATTCTGTGAAAGAAAGAGAAGAAGTGCAACAATTGGTAAATAATGGACAAGAGGAGAGAAATCGAGAAGAAATGGGAGAAACAGCTCATAGAAATGAAGAAGTCGTAGCATTAGAAACGTTGAGACAAATAATACATGAAGAAAGACGATTAGAAGCGGAAGAACGCGCAGATTTAACAAGGCAAAACCATGAGTTAAGAATGGAAAATATGAGGTTGTAGAATAGGAGGTCGAGAAGTAATACCAGATCAAGACCAGGATCGGTTAGAGATGATAGGAGGACGAATGTTACCTGTAGAAAATGTTAATGAAGAAAATTTAGAAAGAGAGCTAAATCTCGGTGAAGGATACTGCGAAAGAAAGGAAGTGGTGTGTATTCCACGTCCAGAGATTGTACCGAATGACCAAAATAATGGAAATCAAGGAAATAGGCAGCAGAATAATCCAATTGATGAAGAAAATCAGGAAGAAGGAAGAAGAATACTGCATGGGAGAGAAACACAGAGGAAACAAAAGGAGATTGAAGATGACATCGAAAAGCATTATATTGAACAACCGCGTCTAGCTTGCGAAAGGGAAAGATTGAGAGTAGAAATGGAAGAACGAGAATTGGAGGAAGCAATTCGGCAGAATAATCATGACAATCGAGAAAGAAGGCGCGAGCAAAATCGCAACAATGGAAATATCAATGAAGAGTATGAAAGAATACAAAGGAGAACCGATAGACAACCAAGAAGAGAAAATGATAGATACAATGGTGTGCGAATCCATGAACGAGATGGAGGAGAAAGTCGCAGAGAAAGAAGAGAAGAAAATGTTAACAAGAAAATCAAGATAGACATGAACGCGAAGGAGAGAGGCAGAGCTAAAAAGACCAATAAATTCGAATCCCGATGTAAATGAACAAATCTTAAAAGAGTTGGCGTAAATGAGAGGAATGTTGAACAATAGAAGAGGAGGAGGAAGAAGACAATTAGATGAGGCAATTGAAGAAGTGCGAAAAATCCCTTTACACTAGAGGTGTAGTTAGGAGGAATACCCCCAAAGTGCAATTTACCCGCATTAACCAGCATTTTTGATGGAACAACTTGTGCAATACAACACATCAAAGCGTATGTAAGATGTATGTTACAGTGGGAAAATCATGACGCTATACTGTGCAAATATTTCGCATCAAGTTTAACAGGAGAAGCACTGAAATGGTTTGAGGGTTTACCAAGAAACACCATCACGTCATTCAACCATTTACAAGCTATATTTTTAGGGGCATACATAAGTAACAACTCCTCGCGACCGGAATTGAAGATGTATTTGGGCTGAAACAAAGAGTTGGCGAAAGTTTAAGACACTTAACTCGTGAGATGGAAGACGATGTGTAGCGAGATGGTCGGAAGAGTGGATGAAAGATATATCATTTTATCATTTATAAACGCTATGTTCGCAACTAATTTGCTATATATTCAAATTTTTAGAGTCAAGAATACAATCACGATGACGGAGTCTGCGAGAACTTCAAGAGGAGTATATTGCTTTAGAGGAAAGGCAAAATGAGATGGAATCATATCCAATTGCGAATACAAGTTCAAATGCTTTGCGAATGCAAGTTTATTACCCAAACTGATAAACACGGTGGCGAGTACTTCGCAAGGTCAACAAGAAAGGATAACAGAGATGATGGACAGACCAAAGATAGTAGCCATGGGAAGCCGTGATCAAGAAGAATATGAGAGATAAAGAAACTACTACAACCGTGGTGGCAATAACAAAATTCAAAGACTTGATCATCCGCAAGAAACTTATGGAAGTCAAAGGCGAGAATTATCATGGAGGGCAGCGACGTCACAGAGTAGTATGGGAAGAAATAAAAATGCCAAAGATTAAATGCTAGTGTTGAAAAAATATGGGAAGCTATACTCTTGATGGAAAACATACCTGCGCCATGGAACATGGGAAAGAGCCACCACCAAGTGATAGAAGTCACGAGTTCTGTTCTTACCACCATTTTCATGGACACATAACAAATGACTGAGAATATAAAAAGAATCATTCTCGAATGATTGACCAAGGAAAGCTAAGTCATTTTCTAAAAGTGAAGAGAAGGTTCAGCCATTACCACCACCACCCGAAAATGCACGAACAAATTCAAGAAAGGGGAAAGAAACATTCGTAATGGAAGTTGGATCGAAAGCTAAAAATTTGTTTTGCAACTCCATTGTACACTCTTACCGAACAATTGAAGATTTTCATGATAATGTTCTTAGTAGGGTTTTTGCGAGGGATGCTAATAATAAAGAAGTGATGAACATTGCGAAGACGTCGCAGTTTAAAAGAATAGCAAATGCAGATTATTTCTTTCAACGAAAGAGATTCACCAAGGCAAAGAGACGCATGACAACCCATTGGTTGTAAAATTGGAAATTAATCCAAAACTGTAGATGGCGAAGACGAGCGAAGCGAGAGAATTGTTGGGCGATCAATAAAATCTTGATTGATACTTGGGAGCTCAAGTAAATATTCTTTTCTACCATACTTACAAGACTATGGGGGGAAGGATGAAGAATTGATACCTTCAACATATAAGATATATGGTTTCAATGGAACAAATGAATAAGCCTAAAGGAGAAGTTCATATGAGAATACCTTTGCAAGGGTTATCAACGGGGATTTTGTTACGTAGTTGACGTGGAGTCCCCTTATAATGCATTGATCGGAAGGCCATGGTTGCACGAAATTCTGGGCGTAGCGTCAACTTATCATCAATGCATAAAATTTCCTCATCCTAGCGGTGTTGGAATTATAAAAGGAGATTGGACGGAATGACAAAAATGCTATGAGATCGACGTGGAGAGTTGCGAAGAGAGAGCTGCGAAAAGAAAGGGTTGGAAGCAACATGCAAAAGATGAACAAAGAAGAGAAAGATTGATGGTGGATGCCATTGATGTAAGAGGAGAAGATACATTGCGAAACAGTGCATGAAAACAGTTTGAAAATTATGATGGAAAGGAATCATTAAGAGATTTGAATGGAAGAAGCAGAGAGCAGCAGGAGCAAAAAGTGTAAGAAGTGAGTAATCATCAAAAGGTAGTAACAAAAGCTTGTTAAGGGTAAGAGGAAGAAAAAATAATTGAAGAAGAAATATGCGAGGATCTCGCCATCAAGAATGTATGACAATTTGATTGGAGAATTGAAAAACAAAAATGATTAAACAATGTAAGATTGCGCGATAGCTTCGCAAACAAAATGAATGATTGAATGAATTAACAAAAATGAAAGAGTGAGTGAATGGGACGAACCTTTATGGCGTACACCTAGTTCGTGAATGGTATTTCGCAAGAGGCAAATGTAAGACCTAAAGTCGTCATATAAGGGGGTATCTCTTGACATGGCTCGGTGAAAAGGTTACACCGCTCCCCGGAACTCGAGTCATGGAGATTTGGGGCCCATGAAAGCCTATCCGGGAGAGATACCTTGGATTTCCAACTATATATATATGGTTATACCCTGGTTGGACGCCCGAGGTCTCTTCCAAGGAGTCAGTGTATGCTCAAGGCGCCGGGGTACACGGTTGAGCCAAGAGTGCCTGGGGCATTTGAAGTGTCTCGGCCATTCTTGGCAAGTCTTGGTATATGCTTCACTCGGCCCGAAGAAAACTCCACTTAGGGTGCAGTCTCGTAACCATAAGCCATATAGGTATAAGGGATAAGAGGCTGCGAAAACAACTGGTTGTTGTTAAGACCGGATGGGAGGAGCTAGTCTTGTATGGCCGATGTACGCCTCCTTGAAGGGGCAACCAGGGAGAAGATAAGGGCGGCACCCTCCATTAGGGAGCTGATAAGTGTCAAAAGACGCAAATGTCATGAGGCTTTATTTTCGCAAGGAAATTTAGGCTTGTCATATTTGTGCGATGATCCTGTAGAGGCAATAATACTGACGCAAGGATAAGGCGAGATCAATGGGTTTTTGCACGAAAATGCAAAGACGTCCTGCGATTTCGTCGCGAAGACGGCAATGTCATGGGATTTTACATTCGCAAGAGTATTTAAGCCTGTCATATTGTCGCAAATAAAATATCCTGCAGAGGCAAAAATACTTAACAAATGATAAGACAAGGTGAATGGGTCATTACATGAAAATGTAAAGACGTCCTGCGATTTTGTCACAACGAGGGGTGGCGAAATAAGACCTTTAATTAGGAAGGCAAAATAAGACCACACAAGAATGATAAGGCAAGATCAATAGATTTCTTCATTTGTGAAGACATCCTGCGATCTTGTCGCAATGATGAACTTCAACATAACTAAAGATATAGACATATATAAAATTGAGGAAGCAAATAAGCTTGCGAAAACGATTATATTCCATCATAAAATTACAAATAATAAAGGCCAAAGTCAGAGATTTCATTACTCAGAGATAATTGATCAAATCTCTCATTTGAAAATGAATAACATAGGCAAGTATGGGAATGAATATGATAAAATCTTGTTATTCATTTCCACATGATGGATTTATATATTCATAATGCTGATCAGTTGAATTATAAAGGAGAATTGCTTGATTAATATGCGTAAAAAAGGTTGAATTCATATTTAGCAATCCAAGAAGATTAAAAGAGTATATATACAGATATTACAAGAAGCGAAAGAAGAAAAAGAAGTTATTTCTTTGAGGATTCTTCTTCTTGGTCAGATTCTTCAATTCCATCATTCTTTTCGCCGATTCTTCTTCTTCGCTAGCTTCACTATCGAGACATCCGAGAAAGGCATATCTTCGGGAATATCATCGCGAAGACAAGGATATGAACTAAGAGGAATGCGGTGATCATTGCAAACCGTTTCAATAGTTTGATTGCGAAAACGAACAACATTATTGTTGAAATTCGCCCGCGTAGCTTGCGCTTGTTTCTTCAACTTAGAATACTTGTTATTGCGAAGAGAAAGGTCTTCTGCGAGTTCCCTTTTCCGCACTCAAGTTCTTCAATCCTTGTTTGGAATCTCTTCTCGGATTCTCGCAAAACATATGACAATGAATTAACAACACAATAACAATACTACGAGAGATAAGGAGCGATGTAAAGTATAATAAACAACCTTCTCTCGCCGGATATCATGTCTTTAACCAAGGCGGTATGCTCGGCATGAAGGCTAACATCAACACCTAAGTTATTCCCGGCATTATCTAGAACCTTCGCAGCCCAAGCGAATTCATCATCATTATTTATAACAAGAAGCTGAACGAATTTGATCTTCTCGCTCATTAAGTATGGCATTCGACGAAGAGATTCGTCTCGTTCAATTTGTACTTCGAGAAGAGATTTTTGAAATTTTGCTAATGCCTGTGCGCCTTTATTAGCAATACGGTCTTTGTCATCTATGAGACCACTAATTTTCTTCCTTAAAGTTTTGGTTTTCTTATGGGAATCAAGATACATTTGTTTAAATCGGTTGGCTAAACCTAAACTAGATCTATGCTCAATCTCTAAGAGACGATATTTGGTTTGAAGTTCATTTAACGGAAGGGAATCAATTTTGTTTGACGAACTGCTTAAAGATTCGTTGAGATGAGTGAGAAGAACATCATTGTCCATAGGCTCGGAAATGAATGGAGAAGAATGGCTTCTTCAGAGAGATTATATATGTATGCGAAAATAATAAATCGTGCAAAGAAAAGCGAGATGATAAAATAAAGACGACTTGAAGAGTAAAAGTTTTATACCATAAAGTTGTTGATTTGCACTTTGAAGAGTAGACATTTTAGTCTTCGAGAAGCGCACTCAACTTCCAACTGTTGAATTCTTTCATCTTTCTTGCGAGACATCGCAACTTCCAGTTTCTAGTTCTTGGATCTTCTTTTTGAGTTGGAGATTTTTCTTTTCAAGGTTGTCGCGTCTTTTCTCGAGATCCGAGGCAACAACAAAGGAAGCTCTCCCAGGACTATAAAGTAAAATAAAGAAATTGTTAAGATAAAGCTTATAATCGAAATTACAGAGAAGCAAAGGAATATGAACATACCAAAGCATTGAGAGCATTTAAGTGACCGAAGTCAATGTTCGAAACTCCGCGAAAAGATTCATTATCCTCTAACAATGGGGGGCATCGCAAATTTTAGCGAGAGCTTCGCAAGTTGCGGATAAATGATCATCTCCCAATCCTTGCATGGAATCGGAGAAAACACTAGATAATTGCGCCATGGCAGAAGTAATCGAGTGATTCTCTTTCGCGGAGGAAGTGCCGACCTCATTTTCATCCTCATCGTAGCTCTCATTGGTTTGAGAACTACAATGAGAAGAGGGATGGGTTTTCCGTTTTTAGAAAGTGGGGCGAAGACTTGTCCTTGCGAAGAGTGATTTTATTCTTGCCCTTAACCTTCGCAGCTTCGGGGATGTCTGTTTCTTCAATAACCTTCGCACGAATGAAGATAAGAAACAGAGGCAACAATATTGTTAAAGAATAACAAAAGAAAATATTTCTTACTTCATTCGTGATCGATCGAAGTATCGCCGAGTACTCGCTTTTGGGTTTCTTTCATAACTCTTCCTCAGTTTGTCAACCTGTAAACTTTGCAAATTCAGTAAATGCTTGTCATCGGGAATATCGCAAAAGCAAGACCTGAAATACGAAATACACCTCTTTTGCCTTCTCGGGCCACTTAAATTCCCAAGGATGATAGCCTGCGATATCCGCAGGGAGTACGTGTGAACCTACGATATAGGGTCCATTCAAAAATAAAGGAACAACCCACCATTTCTCATCTTTGGAATGACGAGGAGTACTATTGTTACCCGAGTGCCAATCAATATCTTTCATAAGTAGCTTGTCATCGGAAATATTATCTTTTCTTTTCAACTGAGCACCCCAACGAGATTTATCATTTCTCATATTTATTACTTTATAATTTTCAAAAAAGTTTTCCTCGGTATACTTCTCAGCGACTATTTCTAATTTTGCGAATCTAGGATCCTTGACATCATCAGAATATAAAGATCCTTTACCAGCGCCACGGTTGGCAAATTCAAGCATCAGACGGATGCAATCGCCGCTCAATTGATGAATAGCTCGCGAGAATTTCTCATGAGCAAGAATTTCATAGAATAATGGTATCTCGGGATTGTATAGGGGAATGGGAAGGCTGCGAGGAGTTGACCTAGCGAGACTATGATTTTCTCGATCATCACACCGGTAATCGAAAACAGTTTGCGGTGAGAATAGACAAAGATTCTTGATCGGAATGGTTGATAAAGTGAAACCCTTCTCCCGCAAATTCTTTTTGAGTTTCTTCAAAAAGGGGTTTATATGTACGACCAAGTGAAGCCATTAATATAGTATGGGAATGAATGGAGAATTGAAGATTGAGAGAATTGAAGGGGAGGATTACAAGAGTGAGAAGCGCAAATTGCGGAGGAAGAAAGTTGAAGGAAAGTTGCAGAGGGAAAATAAAAGAGAAAAAGAGAAGGGTAAAAAAACTACATATAGAGAAGAGAATCCTCGAGAAAACAAATGCATTTAATGCGAGATGGGACGTGAATGGTCAAGAATAAGCGGTTGAAAGAGACGTGTCAAGAAAAGAGTGGAAGAAGAAACACCTGTAATAAATTCCGTACATGAATAAAACGGATAAAAGTGAACAATCGCAAGATAAAGATGAGCAATTGCGGCATTTTAAAATATTGGTTCTCATGACATTTTCTCCTTCGCAGAAAAGACATGAGAAGAGGCAAAATGTAGGATCGAGAATATCGCGACATCAATACTTCATGAGATTAATAAATACAACATCACGAAGGAGTCGCGGGAAGTAAAATAAATGACGCAATGGATGACGACAAACGAACACAAGGAAGATGTGAAAATCTAGCGAAGGCTAAGAGTGTCGCGAGGACGAACACTTATACACTTGCGACACTTCGCAAGTTATTCCCGAAAATAAAGGACAGCTTAGTCAGCATCCACTTTATATACTACCCTATATAAAGGGTTGAGTCAGTCTGTTGTGGGAGAGGTCTTTTTGAATTGTTAAGCAAGACATTAAGAGAGAGAAACTTAGAGTGATTGTAATTTCCTTAATTCTGTTCTATCTTTCTTTGTAAACATTTCAAGAAAATAATCAATCAAATTCATAGTTATTCATCTTCAAATGGATTAATTGTGTTGAATCTAATGAGGGGTGTAGTGTAGGAAATCCTGCAACTACAAAGTCTTCAATTGAGTTGAAGCAACTCTTAGTTGGTGTGACATCAGCTAAGAGAATCAATTGTGCGGAGTCTTGCTGGGATTCAAGAGGCGTAAGAAGCGGCGACCGTACCTTAATCGATGGGATACCTTTTAGGGCTCAACTACATTTCAGTCTGAAGTTAATTTGTTGTAGGCTAGTATCTGTAGCGGCTTAATACAGTTTGGTATTCAATATGGACTAGGTCCCGTGGTTTTTCTGCATTTGCGGTTTCCTCGTTAACAAAACTTAAAAGACGAGGGTACCCAAATACACCACAATCCTTTATTTATCAACCTATAAATCCTCTACCGAATGTGATTATTTATGGACAGAGTCGACACAATACGACAATTCGGTTCGCACTTCGTGTTATTATCTATGGATACGAGATCAAGACAATACAACAACAAGATTAGTTGTGTGATTGACTATGGATACAAGATCGAGACAATACAATGACAAAGTTTGTACTTTGTTAGAGCACTGCTCGGTCGAACTCGCAAGCTTTTCTATCTCAAGCTTGTTTGTCAAGTTTAGGTGATCAAAACTATAAGTCTTGATTTCTAGTCTACTTATAGCTATGTATCGGATTAGGATATAATGTGTAGTTGAGATTTAGACTTCACAACATTCATCGATTGAAAACGAAGATCTACAAAAGAGAGCTTGGAGGAACTTCATCAACAAAAGGTATGTGGAGACTAAAACTTATCTATCACTCAGAATTCTATTATATTCTATATCCTATTGAGACTAAGTCGTATAGCTATATAGACTTTTACATTATACACATTTGATATTTCGAACTGAGTTTAACTCGCTTATATCTTTCTCGAAATATATGTTGGAAATATTTTTGCTTTAGTTACATTCATCATTATTCTTGACGAGCTTAGTTGGAAACAATTTATTTGTTGGAAGCTAAATAATGAGTCAAAAGATGATCATGTGAAAATTACCTTGAAACATCTTACATGATTTGTGTGAGACAATCATTTGATGTAGACTCGAATGTTTCCTATTGATCATTCGATCACTTGGAAATGGGTATGGAATTAAGATGTCCCTAACTGCTCCTATGTCCTTTAGCGCTTAGGTTGCCCTTTAGTAATTAGGATGTCCCTTAGCAATTTCGGGGTTACTTTAGAAAATTCCTTTGGTGTTTTTAACAAGTTTTCCGGGGCGTTTTTAAAATCTTCCCCTTCCTAGGGTTCAAATACCACTTTTAGCCACTTTAGCCTTTCTCCAACAACACCTACAAAAAAATAAAATAATCAAATAAATACATAAATACATAAAAGTACTTATAGAAATCGAGATCCTTCCATCAAATACCCCCAAATTTATTATTTTCTAGTCCCGGGTTCACAACACCCCTACCACCATTTGTAAGATCAAGAACATTTATTGATTGAATTCCACTTAAAACACTCGACTTGCCTTACAATTCTCAAAAGCCCCCCGCAATGGATTTCTCCAACAACACCTACAAAAAATAAAATAATCAAATAAATACATAAAAGGGTCTTATCATGAGATTTTTACTGATATTATTGCCGCGATCGCTTATCTTTAGAATCTTATTTTGATTATTATGCAAATAATCACTTTTTCTTAACCCAAAATTCATTTTTCTCGAGGCTTATTTTCTAGTCCCGAGCAAATTTAGTCTAGAAAATAAAATCCTAACTCACTTCCCGATCAAGAACCCTCATCTATTCTTTACTCAGAATCTTTTCTCTCGATCATCGTAATGATCAAAAGATTATAGTCTCGCTCATTCTTCTCGCGGGACTTCCTATTCCCTTGTACGATCCGAAAGCGTGTGCAACAAGGATCTTATATTCTAATTCTGGCTTTAACCCTTTTTTGAAAAATTACTAGGTCGCTGTTTGGGGCCTAAAGAAAAGGATGGATAAATTACTCGACATTGTAATGGTCTCGTACCCTTGATCTTAAATGGGTTAAAGAAATATACCCACAAAACCTTTTTCGGACTACCCCGTAGCTATCTTCCCTTTCTTCTTATTTAAAACAATATTGTTGCCTCTGTTTCTTATCTTGACGCGTATGTAACTATTATGCTTGGAAGGCACTAAAGAATCTCCTTGGTAACCATGAATCGAATCCTTCTCTCAAGGATTCATACTTATCCAAAGATTTTCATTGATTATGTGTAAGAGGAAGGAGTCTCCCGTTGTCAGTCCTCTTTGACCTTTTGAATGCGAAATTCATACTTCCTGCTAATTGTTGTACACTTTTTTTTATAGGTTGGAGTTTGCCTCGCACCTTGAGAGAAGACGCAACAATCTTGAAAAGAAGAATTTGCAATTGGGCATTCAAGAATTAGAGACATCAAGGCATCCTCGCGATAAAGACGAGAGAATTCAAAAGTTAAACACCGAACTTGACTCCCAAAAGGATAAGGTGTCTTCTCTTCAAAATGCCAATCTGACAACTTTATGGTATAAAATTTTACCTCCTTTTACTATTTTTATTTTAACGAGCTACCCGACTTATTACTTTAAAGATGTATATAATCTCTCTGACTATTCTTCTCCATACATTTCCCGATCCTATGGATAATAACACCTCAACAACTCTTTAGTAGTTCATCAAACAAAATTAACTCCCTTTCATTAAATTTATTAGAAATTGAACATTCTAAGTGTGCCAACCAATTTAAACGAATGTTTCTAGTCAATAAAGAAATCAAAATTTTGAGGAAGAAAATTAGTGACCATATAGATGATAAAGATCGCATTGCTAACAATGGTGCACAGGCATTAGCCTTTTTTAGATAATGCCAAATAATCTAGGTGTTGATGTTAGTCCAGGGTGCCTTTAGTACTTCCTTCCGGGGTTCAAATACCACTTTTTCGAGCCACTTTCCACAAAAGCTTATTTCTCCAACAACACCTACAAAAAAATAAAATAATCAAATAAATACATAAAAGGGTACTAACAATATAGAAATTGAGATCAAAAGAGACACATAAATGCGTCTATCAAATACCCCCAAATTTATTATTTTCTAGTCCCGAGCAAATTTAGTCTAGAAAATAAAATCCTAACTCACCTGTTTGCAGTATCGCGATTGCACTTAGCGTGTGCAACAAGCCTTTAACCCTAGGTCGCCACTGGTGGCCGAGTAATGGTCTCGGTAGGGGTTACAAGAAATATACCCACAAAACCTTTACCTATGCACCCTAGCTATCTACAAATTTAGTCACGAAAATAACCTTGAAGGCACTAAAGAATCTCCTTGGTTGGGGTTAACATACTCTCATTGATTACAAGAGGAAGTACCCTTGTTGATGCTCTCAATTCCAATTGTTGTACAATTGTTGTACACGAGTTACTCAAGCATACTAAAATTCATAAATAAGTGACGAGCTCTACTCGAGATAGTCGCACTATGGACATTAATATCCGGAATCAAACAAATCACATGAATAGATTAAGAAGATGGAAATAGAAATAGATGGTTGCGAATGGACGTCAATGCCAAGATGAATCCTTTAACCTAATGGATTGAGATACTGGTCTGGACTAATATCAACAAAGCTGCAATATATAAGGGAACCAGCGGTCGATAATCCTAACTATAGGTCAACATAACTAGCATATACAAGGGTACCATTGGTCGACTTAATTGAATTTAATCCGATTGGTCCGATGGTCTAGCCTCAATTTTCTTTTCTTTCTTTTTTTCAACTTTTTTCTCTTTCTTTTTTTTTTTTAAGTAACTCAAGCACCCTATTTCAACCTAACAGTGGTAACAAATTGATTCGTGAGCCCCACCTAATCACTTAGAGAAACATATTTTTAAAAAGAAAACAAAATAAAAACAGAAGTGAAAAGGACTCAACGAGATATGACGAAACTACCATGTTATTTCTAACACCTGAGCTCTGTGCTTTTATGAATAGACTCTTTAGATGTTTCCATTTACTCAGATTGGTTCCTCAACTCCTACAACCAAGATGCTTCCATCCACTTAGATTGGTTAGTGTCATCCTTAATAAGCATAAATTTCTAGGCTCTGAAGTTTATTTATTGCAACTAACAAAAAGTTGCCCCTTAGTAATTAGGATGGAAACATCCTAATTGTTAAGGGACATCCTCATTACTAAGGGGCAACCCCAGAATAAAGGAATTTGAGGATGGACACCCCTTATCCAGCTCCGGTGTCCCTTTAGCAGTTAGGTTGCCCCTTAGTAATTAGGATGTCCCTTAGCAATTTCTGGGGTTACTTTAGCAAATTCCTTGGGATTTTTTAACAAGTATTCTGAGGCGTTTTTTAATTATCTTCCGGGTGCCTTTAGTACTTCCTTCCGGGGGTGCAAATACCACTTTTCGAGCCACTTTCGCCACAAAAGCTTATTTCTCCACCAACACCTATAAAAACATAAAATAATCAAATGAATACAAAAATGGGTACTAACAATATAGAAATTGAGATCAAAATAGACACATAAATGCGTCTATCAAATACCCCAAAACTTATTATTTGCTAGTACCGAGCAAATTTAATCTAGAAAATAAAATCCTAACTCATTGTCGCAGGCATCGCGATTGCACTTAGCGTGTGCAACAGGCCTTTAAAACCCTAGGTGGCCCTAGTGGCCGAGTAATGGTCTCGGAAGGGTTTACAAGAGATATACCCACAAATCCTTTACTCCATACCCTAGCTATCTTCGTAGAACCTTGGAAGGCTCTAAAGAATCTCCTTGGTTGGCATACTCTCATTGATTACAAGAGGACGTACCCTGATGCGAAATTCCAATTGTTGTACACGAGTTTGCACTCAAGCATACTAAAATTCATATATAAGTGACAGAGCTCTACTCAGATAGTCGCACTATGGACATCAATATCTGGAATCAAACAAATCACATGAATAGATTAAGAGGATGGAAATAGAAATAGATGGTTGCGAATGGACGTCATTGCCAAGATGAATCCTATAACCTAATGGATTGAGATACTGGTCTGGACTAATATCAACAAAGCTGCTATATACAAGGGAACCAACGTTCGATAATCCTAACTATAGGTCAACACAACTGGCATATACAAGGGTACCATTGGTCGACTTTATTGAATTTATTCCGGTTGGTTTGATGGTCTAGTCTCAAAAAAAATTTCTTTCTTTTTTTCAACTTTTTTTTTAGTAACTCAAGCACCCTATTTCAACCTAACAGTGGTAACAACTGGATTCGTGAGCCCCACCTAATCACTTAGAGAAATATTTTTTATAAAGAAAACAAAATAAAAACAGAAGTGAAAAGGACTCAACGAGATATGACGAAACTACCATGTTATTTCTAACACCTGAGATGTGTGCTTTTATGAATAGACTCTTTAGATGTTTCCATCTACTCAGATTGGTTCCTCAACTCCTACAACCAAGATTCTTCCATCCACTTAGATTGGTTAGTGCCATCCTTAATAAGCATAAATTTCTAGGCTCTGAAGTTTATTTATTGCAACTAACAAAAAGTTGCCCCTTAGTAATTAGGATGGAAACATCCTAATTGCTAAGGGACATCCTAATTACTAAGGGGCAACCACAGAATAAAGGAATTTGAGGATGGACACCCCTAATCCAGCTCTTGTGTCCCTTTAGCAGTTAGGTTGCCCCTTAATAATTAGGATGTCCCTTAGCAATTTCTGGGTTACTTTAGCAAATTCTTTGGGTGTTTTTAACAAGTTTTCTGAGGCATTTTTAAAACATCTTTCGGGTGCCTTTAGTACTTCCTTCCGGGGGGTGCAAATACCACTTTTCGAGCCACTTTCGCCACAAAAGCTTATTTATCCAACAACACATACAAAAATATAAAATAATCAAATAAATACAAAAATGGGTACTAACAATATAGAAATTGAGATCAAAATAGACTCATAAATGCGTCTATCAAATACCCCCAAACTTATTATTTGCTAGTCCCGAGCAAATTTAGTCTAGAAAATAAAATCCTAACTCACTGTCGCAGGCATCGCGATTGCACTTAGCGTGTGCAACAAGCCTTTAACCCCTAGGTAGCCCTAGTGGCCGAGTAATAGTCTCGGAAGGGTTAACAAGAGATATACCCACAAAACCTTTACTCCAGACCCTAGCTATCTACACAGAACCTTGGAAGGCACTAAAGAATCTCCTTGGTTGGCATATTCTCATTGATTATAAGAGGAAGTACCCTGATGCGAAATTCTAATTGTTGTACACGAGTTTGCACTCAAGCATACTAAAATTCATAAATAAGTGACAGAGCTCTACTCAGATAGTCGCACTATGGACATTAATATACGGAATCAAACAAATCACATGAATAGATTAATAAGATGGAAATAGAAATAGATGGTTGCGAATGGACGTCAATGCCAAGATGAATCCTTTAACCTAATGGATTGAGATACTGGTCTGGACTAATATCAACAAAGCTGCTATATATAAGGGAACCAGCGGTCGATAATCCTAACTATAGGTCAACACAACTAGCATATACAAGGGTATTATTGGTCGACTTAATTGAATTTATTCCGGTTGGTCCGATGGTCTAGTCTCAATTTTCTTTTCTTTCTTTTTTTCAACTTTTTTTTCTCTCTTGTTTTTTATTTTTTTAAGTAACTCAAGCACCCTATTTCAACCTAGCAGTGGTAACAACTTGATTCGTGAGCCCCACCTAATCACTTAGAGAAACATATTTTTGAAAAGAAAACAAAATAAAAACAGAAGTGAAAAGGACTCAACGAGATATGACGAAACTACCATGTTATTTCTAACACCTGAGCTCTGTGCTTTTATGAATAGACTCTTTAGATGTTTCCATCTACTCAGATTGGTTCCTCAACTCCTACAACCAAGATGCTTCCATCCACTTAGATTGGTTAGTGTCATCCTTAATAAGCATAAATTTCTAGGCTCTGAAGTTTATTTATTGCAACTAACAAAAAGTTGCCCCTTAGTAATTAGGATGGGAACATCCTAATTGCTAAGGGACATCCTAATTACTAAGGGGCAACCCCAGAATAAAGGATTATGAGGATGGACACCTCTTATCCAGCTCCGGTGTCCCTTTAGCAGTTAGGTTGCCCCTTAGTAATTAGGATGTCCCTTAGCAATTTCGGGGGTTACTTTAGCAAATTCCTTGGGATTTTTTAACAAGTATTCTGAGGTGTTTTTTAAACATATTCCGGGTGCCTTTAGTACTTCCTTCCGGGGGTGCAAATACCACTTTTCGAGCCACTTTCGCCACAAAAGCTTATTTCTCCACCAACACCTACAAAAATATAAAATAATCAAATAAATACAAAAATGGGTACTAACAATATAGAAATTGAGATCAAAATAGACACATAAATGCGTCTATCAAATACCCCCAAACTTATTATTTGCTAGTACCGAGCAAATTTAATCTAGAAAATAAAATCCTAACTCACTGTCGCAGGCATCGCGATTGCACTTAGCGTGTGCAACATGCCTTTAACCCCTAGGTTTCCCTAGTGGCCGAGTAATGGTCTCGGAAGGGTTTACAAGAGATATACCCACAAAACCTTTACTCCAGACCCTAGCTATCTACGCAGAACCTTGGAAGGCACTACAGAATCTCCTTGGTTGGCATACTCTCATTGATTACAATAGGAAGTACCCTGATGCGAAATTCCAATTGTTGTACACGAGTTTGGACTCAAGCATATTAAAATTCATATATAAGTGATAGAGCTCTACGCATATAGTCGCACTATGGATACAAAAATCTGGAATCAAACAAATCACATGAATAGATTAAGAAGATGGAAATAGAAATAGATGGTTGTGAATGGACGTCAATGCCAAGATGAATCCTATAACCTAATGGATTGAGATACTGGTCTGGACTAATATCAACAAAGATGGTATATACAAGGGAACCAATGGTCGATAATCCTAACTATAGGTCAACATAAGCTGCATATACAAGGGTCACAGTGGTCGACTTTATTGAATTTATTCTGGTTGGTCCGATGGTCTAGTCTCAATTTTCTATTCTTTATTTTTTTCAACTTTTTTTTTTTTTTAGTAACTCAGTCACCCTATTTCAACCTAGCAGTGGTAACAACTTGATTCGTGAGCCCCGCCTAATCACTTAGAGAAACATATTTTTAAAAAGAAAACAAAATAAAAACAGAAGTGAAAAGGACTCAACGAGATATGGCGAAACTACCATGTTATTTCTAACACCTGAGCTCTGTGATTTTATGAATAAACTCTTTAGATGTTTCCATCTACTCAGATTGGTTCCTCAACTCCTACAACCAAGATGCTTCCATCCACTTAGATTGGTTAGTGCCATCCTTAATAAGCATAAATTTCTAGGCTCTGAAGTTTATTTATTGCAACTAACAAAAAGTTTCTCCCATACCCCCAAACTTAAATCTAACATTGTCATCAATGTTCTAAAGATAAAATTAAAACATGAACAAGGAGAAATAGTTACCATTTGAAGCAAAAGAGTTAACGAAAGATATTAACGAGTTGCATGAGCATGGGTTACCTCCCAAGAAGTGCTATGTTTGAAGTCTTCAGCTAGACGTCAAATACCCATAAAATGGCTAATTACCTTTTCAAATCATATATATATATATATATATATGGTTGAAACAACTGTGGAACAACAATACCAAATAAAACTGCCACAATTATGAGACAACTTCACCCGATTAGGAAAATAAACAGACGGAGCACAACCCGATCTAAAATTTCTTGCAAGATAACCTGGTTTTATCGAGTTGCGCCCACTTGGGCTTCATATGAGTGTCTTGAAAAATAGATTCATTCGCACTACATGGCTCTAATAGCTGGATTTCCTCCCGGGATGATCGGGAGGATCAGGTTGAGGAATCGGGAGAGACTCAAGTAATACCTCAGGTATACTAGGCTTGAGTCCCAATTTAGGGACTTCTAATGGGGATACTTTACCATCACTACCCCCTAACTTAGGGTAGTCAGTATTCTCGGACAAACCCCTAACTATTGCTTGAATTTCCGGATCCTCGGAGTCTTTAAAATACTCAAGAGATTCTTTTAGATCATTACCCCAAAACTTAGGGTCAACAATACTCTCCGTAAGGCCTATCACTATGGCTTGAATGTCAGAGTCTGTAGAGTCTTTAAAGTACTCGATATCTTCTTCTAGTTCAATAGTTTGGTCACCTAACTGACTTAAGAGAATCTCATCAAATTCATCCGAAGAATCATCCAATAAAGTGTCGTCCCAATTATCCTGAACTAGATCCTGAACTAAAGTGCTAATCATATTCACTTCCTCTTAATCATTAGAAGGTTGTCTAGTAACATTAAATACATTTAGTTCAGTAGTCATATTACCAAAGGATATGTTCATAAGTCCGGTCCTACAGTTGATGATAGCATTAGATGTGGATAAAAATGGGAGACCTAAAATCACCGGTATTTGAGCACTAGGGTCCTGAAAAGGTTGAGTGTCTAGAACAACAAAATCCACTAGATAAATAAATTTATCAACCTCAATCAATACATCCTCTATGACACCACGAGGGACTTTGACAGACCTATTAGCTAATTGTAGTGTCATTTTTGTCGGTTTTAACTCACCAAGACCCAGCTGGGTGTACACATGGTACGGGAGTAAGTTAACACTAGCTCCTAAGTCAAGTAATGCCTTATCAACCATGTGATTGCCAATCGTACAAGATATGGTGGGGCATCCAGGGTCTTTATACTTAGGGGTTGTTTGGTTCAGAAGGATTGAACTTACCTGACTAGCTAAAAAGGCTTTCTTATGGAAATTAAGCTTACGCTTTCGAGTACAAAGATCCTAAAGGAACTTGGCATAAGCAGGCATTTGCCTGATTACTTCAAGTAATGGAATGTTAATGTTTACTTATTTAAATATTTCCATTATTTCGTTGAAAGTTGATTCCCTCTTTGTTGGAGCTAACAACTGTGGATATGGGGCTCTAGGAACAAAGTGAGACCTATCGGGGACCGCATTGGACTCTTTAGAGACTTTATTAGTCTCTTCAGCTATGGGATCTTCTTCGGAAGTAGAGGGTGGAACTACAATATGTCCACTATCAGGTATGGATACCGTGTTGTCTACCGTTTTACCACTTCTAAGGGTTGTTATAGAGTTCACATGATTGAACTCTTTCTCTCTACGGGATATTTCATGAATTCCTATGGGATTGGGTAGTGGTTTATTGGGGGAATTTCCCTTTTCTCTTTGGAACAAGTATATTTATAAATTAAGGAATGCAATCTTTGCAAACCGTGGTTAAATGTTCATGAATTGATTCTCATGAATCAAATCCGATTTTGTTTCAATTGTGTCTTGTATACTTCTATGAGAATATAAACAATTGAACAACTCTATGTGTAACACACTTAGATTCATTTGATTATCTTTTGATCTATAAGTGTTAGATGAATGTGGTTAGTACAAAAGTGTTCATATGGCTAACTTCGGTTAACTGTTATTGAGCCAACTCAATATACACGTTTAGGTTTGGTTGCCATATCTAAATGAAGGTATATTTCATTTGTGTGTAACAAGCTAAGACCATCTAACGGTGGAGAGATATTGCTTTGGTTTTAAGCAAACTTAGCTTGAATCTTAAATCAGGTTTTCATCTAACGGTGAATATTGATTGCTTTATTTCAAATCTATCAAACCCTGATTTGAAGGCTATAAGGGAGAACTCTAGCAACTGCAAAACCTAATCTCCACACCTCATGTGTGATACTATTTGCGACTAGAGTCGATTCTTCTTTAACCTAGGTTTTTTTTAAAACCGTTATAGGTTAACGACTTAAAGACTTTATTGGGATTCTGAATCCAAACCCAAATATTTTCTATGTAGTTGCGTGTTATGATCTTACTTATTCTATCATATTGAGTACTATCTTCTCTAAGATTGGCTCGAGATTTATCTCCGATAGGTAAGATATAAAAAGTAATCACAAAGATCTTCGTCTCATTCTTTGTGATTCCACAATAACTTGTTCTACTACCATATAGTTAAGTTATTGTGAGGTGATTGATATTTCTAGGCTTTTCTTCGGGAATATAAGACCGGATTATCAATTGGCTCATGTTCACCTTGATTTATCAAAAGATGGAACAAAACTTCAAAGGTATATCTCTGGGAGACAGATTTATATATCAGAATAGACTTTTTTGTGGGAGACAAACTTGTGTATAAAGTCTTCAACTTTGGGTTGTAGCAACTCTTAGTTGTGGGTGAGATCAGCTAAGGGAATCAAGTGCGTACTGTCCTGTTGGTATTCATAGGAGTAAGGAACGCGACTGTACCTTAATTAATCCGCTGGGAATGATAGATGAAAAAAGACTTGGCGAATGAACTAGGTGAAGCTTCTAGAGCTTCTATTTATGCATGCATTCTCGAGCTTCTATTACATGAGTGGTATAAGACCCTCCATAACGAGACGATTTTTATAAACTTCTTTTTTATATGATTTTTTAAAACTTTTTGAAATAGCAAAGTAATAAAGAGAATGCGATAAAGGTGAGTTTTTTTTTTCCATGTCTATATGTACTTAATTTTAGTGTGGGTTGTACTTGCTTGTCTGGTTTTTTTCCCATGAAATTGTAGAAGGAGATGTTTGTTAGTTTCACAACCCTCTGACGAGATTATAATTTTAAGAAATTATTGTGTCAAATCATTGGATGATGACATTCACTTGGAAATGCAGGTGGTACCTTAGTCTTAATAGGCAGGTAGTACATTTTGAGTTATTAGTGGGAAGAGGGTGGATACATATAAACACATTTAAGTTAGTGGACATATATTGCTTTCAAATAATTTTCTTGTCAATTTGAAACAACTTCATATGTGGAAAAACATAAGTTTATTTATATAGGTGCACAATTTAATATTTAAGATAATGGATACCTACAAAGGCTCCCTTTATTTTTATAAGTAAGTAACATTTGCCAAATTAGTACATATATTCATGAGAATTTTAATTTTTAGGTCACCAAGTTAGGTTTCGCAGTGAACTAAGAGTCATATACTCAAAAAGCTTGGTAACTTTCTTTTTAGGCTTACATGCTTGCTTCTTCTGCGTTTCCTCATTCAAAGTAGAAATATCTTCCAATAAGGTGATTTATTAGAAGAATTACGAGTGTTGCAAGGTTGATGGCCGTAAAGAGAAACATAAAGGTGTACCGTACAAAGAATTGATCTTTATATGTGTAGTTTGTGTGATCTAATCTGTGTGTTTTATTCTGTTAGGTATATGTATTGCATGATTAGTATATATATATATATATATATATATTTGTTTGTTTGTGCTTCAGCTCTACCTATATCATGTCTCTTTCCATTCATGTATTTCATGGTAATCACATCTGTGTGCTTGTACTTTATTCAGGGCCTGCCAGCTTATATGTTTGGAATAGTTCCGACCGTAATTCTAGGGGAATGGTAGTTGACCGGTGTGAAACCTGTTATTATCATTGGAACGTTGGAGGTGTGAGCATTCTCGTATATATATTGATAATCATCGAGCTTTCGGTCATATAATTTAAACAATTCAATGAATTGCTTAATCAATATCGTTTTCAATGGCATGGTTCATTCAATTTTAAATTTCACGGTAATCATGAACGTTTTATTTGGTCCCACTATAAAATTTTGGATGGAAGTTACCAAGAGAAAGTACCGCTACTAATATTTATTTATTTATTTATTAGGTTTTTGGTACTACTACCAGGATTGATCTTAGATTTTCGCATTACTAACAATAAACTGTATAGATAACATATGAAACATCTTCCACAATACAAGTCTCTTAAAAATTTCATGTTATACTTGTATATGTTTAAAAATATAAAACATATGTGATTCATGTGATACTTTGAACTTCAAAATGTAAAATACTACATTTGTCCTGTAATTTTATTTGAATAATACTTTGTTTTTCCTGTTGATTTTCTTACTTGGAATCACGATTTTATTTTTATTGTTATGAATATATATGAAGTTCTAAATGCTTTGTTTTCTTGTTTATTTTATTTTTTGGATTCACAATTTATTTTTTGTTGTTATAAATATATTATAAGTTTTGAAGTTTTTATGATTTGTCAGTTCTCTTCCTTATCTGATTATATGCGTATAGATGAAAAATTACTAAAAAACACTTTAATTTATATATTTGTTCTATATCTCGTATATATGTTACCGCCGTTTATTAGATCATTGATTTGAGGTATTTTCCACCTTTTGTAGGTGACGTTGACCTGGTATAATTAGGTATCGGGTGTATAGAAAGTGTAATAATTTATAAACATAGTAACCAATATGAAAATGGGTTTCCTTTACCCCTAGAATATTTGGACCATTAAACTTTGCAGTAAGAGTACCCAACTGAATTAGTTGATTCCATTATCAAAGTAAGTCTTAATTATAGAGCCAAATGGGTATAGTAGGTCCAACGAAGGGCCAAGCATCTTGAATAGGATTACCGCATCACAAAAGGTTTATTTGGTCCAATAGGAAACGAAAGTTTCATCACATTCCGACGTGAGAACTTCATTTGTCTCGACCTTAAAGTGTTGATATGTTCACACGCCCTTTTCTTCTCAGGGATGCCAACCCATTGATGTACAACTGACAAGAAGAAGGTACCAAGTGCACCACAAACTTTTTCGTTCGGCAACCTATATGTACAAAACCTAATTCAATTGCAAGTAGAATAACTTAATGATCCTTGACAATATGTATATAAATTTATAAATTGTATATAAATTTTATGATCCTTGACAATATCAGAAAGTCTAGACAATGGAATTTGTGAACCTGATTGTTAAGAGTACTTGGACGATCTCAAAAATCAATATCGAAGATCAATCTAGACGTATCCAATTATTCAGATATGAATTCTGCCAAGTATGAAACTTGTTACTTATCTTTCCATATACGAATTCTACAAGAAACGAGTCTCATAATTGATCTTAATTATATGGAAGAATCTACTAGAATTGAATACGTAATATTTATGTAAATACTATTATAAAGATAAACAATATAATGCGAAAAAGGAAAAAAAAAAAGACACCAGAATTTTTTTTAATGATGGAACTGCAACTGCAGAAAAACCCTAGGACCTCGTCCAGATTGAACACCAAATTGTATTGAGCCTCTACAGACACTAGTCTATTATCAGACTTCAGACTAGAATACAGTTGAGACTGAATCCACCCTCTAAGAGATTCAGTTATAGTCGCGCTCCTTGCGTCTCTTGAACCTCGCAATGCTCTACGCAATTGATTCCCTTAGTTAACGTCCTTTACATCCTAAGAGTTGCTTCAACCTAAGTGAAGACTTTTAATACTAATCTGCCTATAATAGATGAGCCTATTTGATTTCCTTTTAGACAAACATCAAAGCTTTGAAATCTGTTTACGATAGAAAAAGCTAGCAAACCTCACAAATACGGAACACTTACACTCAATTAGCTGATAACCATGGATTCTTAACCACATCTCAAGAACAATCATGAACTAATCAATTAAGAATAATTTTCATATATCTATCTTAAGGAATCACAAAGTCTGTGACGAAGTGAACTTTGTTATTTGTATCTATCTTGCCTGAAAGGGATTACGAGAACCTCAATAAATAAAAACATGATCAACATACACGAACTATTAAGGTAAAGATAGTTGGACCTGGATTCACAAATCCCCTAGTGAAGTCTTTAAGTCATAGACATAATCATGTTTCTCGGAGGAAACCTAGGTCAATAGAAAATTACTCTAACAATAAACTAGGACACATGGATTCCCGGTTGAATGAGTGTCTCTATTTATAGATGTTTCATACTAACGGTTGCGTAGAATTCAAGTTAAGATAACTTGAGATTCAAGAAAACACTTTCTCTGTTTAGATGAATCTCTAATTAAGGTTTCAAGTAAGGATATGAGAAGTTTGTTTTGAAATCACATAGAAGAATATACACAGTGATCCGAGTACGTGAACCGTGTATAATGATAGTTTTTCGCAAATATGCCTTTCGAACTAGTAAGCAATATCGTGTTCATTTAAACACTTAATACTTTGATCAAGATGCACACACACAAGGTTTTTAGTGATTAATGATGTCTTAGAGGTGTTTATGAGAGTCATGGCAATGCTAAACATATTTAAAAAATAAGTCTTTGAGCATCTTCTAAAAATCCACTAGGACCTTTGGTGAAACGGTTCGTGAACCATTAGTAAGTTCATGAGTCCCGGTTTCCAACCGTTGAGTGAATCGTTAACTCAGGATGCTAAAGTTCGTGTACTGGGTTCGCCAACCATTGTCCTTCCACCAATTTCAGACTACCATGGTTCGTGAACTAGGTTGGTGAATTGTCACATTCTGAAATTAAAGTTTGCGAACTGGTTCGCCAACCTTCATGTATTCCAAAAATTCAATTATCTATGGTTTGCGAGATGGTTCGAAAAACTACCCCAGTCTAATTATAGTAGTTAAGAATTTCTCTCTTTGATGTTTGAACCCTTCCCGAAAGACATAGATATAAATATCATTGCTTTGAAAATTTTCAAATGATCCACAATATTAATTCTTGAACAATGAATTGTTTTGAACTAGTATTATTAAGGACCAATGAACATTCACTTGCTTGAATCCTATTTCAAGATGTTTAACATGACAAGCTTGACTAAAAAAATTCATTGGAATAAATCTACTAGAAGTCATACGACATAGTCTTAAATAAATAAAATGGTAAAGCTTGTGAGTAAATAGAATGGTTCGGTCTTCACATATACCTTGTTGATGAAATTCTCCAAATGTCTTTGTTAATCTTCGGTCTTCGAATGTGATGTCCGACACTCAACTACCAACTTCTATACCTAGTCGAGAGATTTGACTTAGTAGACTAGAAATAAAGTTTTCTCATCTAAAATTGACAACAATCTTGAGATATCAAAACTTGTGAGTTCGACCGAGCAGTTCTCTAACAATAAAATATTTTGATGCACAAATATATTATGCGAGATTTTATCATAATGGGATCTTAGTCCTAAAAATTTGGCGGATTGAGGTTTTCCACTAAGAAAGTTGTTACAGTACTTTCAATCGCATGCGGTGGTCTAATTATCTCTCAATAAGTTATGTATCCAATAGTTGAAAGGATTTCTGGTCACATGATAATTGCCCGTGAAGAGATGAGGGTACCCAAATACACCACAATCTTTTAAATATCAACCTATAAGTCTGATACCAAGTGTGATCGTCAATGGACAGAGTTGAGAAAATACAACAAATATGGTATACACTTTGTATGATCGTCTATGGATATGAAATCGAGACAATACAACAACATAGTGTTCACTTGATAATAGGTACGGTATTAAACTGAAATACTATAGGATCAATATCAAGTGACAAGGAACTAACGTACAAGTGTATTTACTTTATTATAATATAAAAAAAATTAAAATGCGAAGTAAAGTAAATAACACAACACAAGATTTTGTTAACGAGGAAACCTCAAATGTAGAAAAACCCCGGAACTAGTCCAGTTTTGAATACTCTCGGAATTAAGCCGCTATACAAAATCAAATGCCAACTTCGTATAGTTGAGACCAAGTAGACTACCCCTAGATACTTAGTTTCTTAAGTATCCATGCGTCTTCGAATTCTAGAGTCACGCACGCGAATTACCACTCCTTCGGATCGTATTCCAAACCGTAAAAGAATAAAACTGTTTGGTAACCAATCTATTCAATCTTTGGTGAAAGATATTTTTAGTTGTCAACATAGGCTCTTCTGTTTAAACTAACAAACTTCTTTGTTGGTAAGATCAATCTGAATCAGTAACTTAGATTCAGATTCGCAACTATCAAATTCGGATATTGAAAAAATACCACCAAATGATAGTTGCCGATCAATACGACTTTCTGGTTAGATAAATCTTGTTATAACATAGCTCGGTTGAACCCACCAAGCGTTGGTATGTCAAGTTTGGTTGTCATATTTTAGTGAATCAAAAATCATTTAAAGAGTCGCTTGATTATTTACTAGAGTCAACTTCGTATAGGTTAGATAGAAAGTTACTAGGATATGAGACTTACAAGTATTACGTGAAGACTTGAAGAATGTGAAGAAGTAAACAGCTACAACGACGACATCATCCTTCCTATTGAGGTTAGTAATATTTGACTTGAACTGTTTCATTCCTAACGTATCTTTCAAGTGGTGCATATTGAAAACATAACTGCGAAGCTATGAATGATTATACTCTAGTTAGACATAGTATTAAGGAATTACAATACGAAGTATAACGTCTATCTTTTGAACTTCGTATATAAAACATCGACATAATCGTATGAATGCTATTGTGATTATGTATGGGCATGGGAGATGATTTCTTCTTAGGAAACAATGTTTAACATTCGTTTAAAGGAAGTACAATTCATAAACTTGTTTTATGAGTCGAAAGGGAAATCGCTAGGCTTATTGGTATTTGTTATTCATTGCAAATCTTTGGATTACCAATATGTGTGTTTAGTATAACCGTTCATAAATTGTTTATGTATATTGGTAAAACTATTCACAAGGCCTGACTTTTGTATTGGTATGACTTTTATTTGTGAAACAGATCTTAAGTAATCACCTGAGATGGTATGATCGATATGTTGTAATTGGTATGACCAACTCTAGACATTGGGGAACCGATCCTAGTAAGAGGTGCAACCGATCACAAGCAAGGGGAATCAACCCTTGTTAGAGGTACAACAAGTCTTAGTTATTGGTAACCGATCATATAACTTGTGCAACCGAATACAAGTTAGATACCATAAATATGTGGTAACCGATCCTAGTACCTAGTCAACCAAATTTTGGAAAGCTAGTGTGACTAATCCTAGTACCCACATGGAGGTAGAACCAAAACTTGTTTTGGTAGAACCGTGAAACCCATTAATGGTGAATTGATAGGATAATCAATCACATAGTTCTTGGAAATCAGATGAACCAATTCTAAACTTGTTTGGAAGTGTGGAAAATCGGTTCCAAGGTTGTAAATATGAAAAAGGATTTACAAAGTAAAGATGTCGACATACTTTGAACATGTGCAATAACTCTTATTTTTTATGGTTCAAAGATATTCCTTAATAGCTAAAGGAGAATCCCTGATCGAAATAAATTGAGAATCTTTTAATTAAGGTTTTTAGTTTATATGCTTTTAATTTCCCGTAATTAAAATGCATATCTTTAGAAAATAAAAATTGGTAATGTGCATTTACTAATTGGAGATTTTGTACTGAGATTTCGGTCAATATTTGGACAAATAATTTCTAGGAATTATGGAAACCGAATTTGGAAATATATTGCATATCTTGAGAATATTTTCGGTTTTGGAAATTCCTTGGTGTCCAAACTTCCTTGGTCTATAAATATTGAAGTTTGCATTTTGAGCAAACTAATCCTTAGAGCCAGCAAAACTACCTAGTTGTGTTGGTACTGTTGGATCCGTCTATTCAGAGAGGAAAGTACCATAATTAGGTGAAATCTTTTACGACCGCTCGTTTTAAAGACTTCTTTGGGATAGGGAAGATCTCACAGTCTTGTTGGTGGAAACTAGATAATTCCGTTTTATTATTAGTTTTCGATTTATTTGATTGACTAATGGTTGTTGAACTTTTATTGCACCTAGTTTGTTTATGCTTGAGAATCTACTCCTATGATATAAGATTCACTCAAACTAGATTGAAGTTTCGACGAGGATCTTTATACTGTTTGTATATCTAAAGACTCTTGTGATAATCCATTGTTAACAGACTTCGCTCTGTGTATGATTGATCACAAGAGATTCAAGTTGATTGTGTGCAGGTGTTTATTGAAGATCTAAGAAGATTTGAAGACGAAGAAGATTTCTGATTTGAGTTCATAATCTTTGGTGTGCACAAGACTTGATCGGCTAGGGATCCAACTATAATCAGTTTATCTTTGTGATAACCTTGATTGATTATTTGAGTAGATCGGCATCAATACAATTCTTTGTGATTCGAAGTATTGGTTGCATAGTCTAAACAATTACTTTGGTAATTGTTGAAAGATAGATCTAAGAACCTGACAAAGGAATTTATTGGGATAAACATAAGAGCCTTTTGTCAAACTCATATCACGTTGTTTGAAAAGAGTTGTTACCGAACAGATTTGTTGTTCCTTTATTGTTTAATATACGAACCAAGGGAATTGTTCCAAGTGCATGACTTGTTGCAAGTTGGAGGTGCAGGGATACAGATGGAACTAGGTGAACTATAGGTTTAGTTTCTTCCTCAACTATACAAAGTTGGTTTATATTTTTTTTAGCGGCTTAATCCTGAGAGTATTCAATTCTAGATAAGGTCCCGTGGTTTTTCTGCATTTGCGGTTTCCTCGTTAACAAAATCTTGATGTGTCTTTTACTTTTCTATTTCAGCAATTATAATTATTTTTATTATAATTAGAAGTAAAATACACAAACGTTAATTCCTATTTACTTGATAGCAATCCAATTATGTTTGGTTAAGTCCAAACCTATTATCAAGTAAACATACTTCGTTGTTGTGTTGTCTCGATCTTGTATCCATAGTCAATCACACAAGTTATCTTGTTGTCTTATTCTCTCTATTTTGTATCCATAGACGATCATACGAAGTGTGAACCGATTAGTTGTATTGTCTCGACTCAGTCCATAGACAATCACTTTCGGAGAAAAGGACTTATAAGTGGAAAAGTTTTAGATTGAGGTATATTTGGGTACCCTTGTCTTTTCAATTGGTATCAGAGCAGGCAAACACGAAAAGATCTAACAGTCTGTGTTTGGTGTGATCCAACCAATAAGAATTGAATCTAATGGATGATTCAGTTAGCGTAAGTCAAGATGAAAAATCTGCACTTGAGAATAACATCTTCTATGAATCTACTGAACATGCTGACCCTTATAATGTAGATTCTGGTGATTGGCAAACCTGCCTTGAAAAACAACTTGATGAAATCTCTAAAGATGGTGACTCGGAAATCGATCAAGATGTTGAAGAAGATATGTCAGAATTCTCTTCTATACTAAGTGTTATTTCTACAAGAAAACTATCTACCTCAGATGTGATCGAGCTCATTGCCCCTCTCTATAGAGAAAATAAGAAACTAAGAAAAAAATTCTCTGGTTTCTTCTATGGATATCAGAATTCTAGATATCTTTTTAAAGACTACAAAGAAAGTCTACACTCAAAATCCCTTGAGTTTGAGAATCTCAACAGGAAACATTACTTGTTGAATAAGAAACTTGTTGAGACATAAGTAAGGATTAATTCTCAACAATCAACAAGTAAGGAACAAAATGAGTATGATTCCTTCAAGAAAAATCCTCTTGAGGACCAACTAGTTGAAGCTCCTAAAAAATCAAGGTCTTAGAAGAGGAAGTCAGTAAGGCTAAGAAGACTCAATGATAGCACAATCAATTTATCTTCCATATTGGATGCGGGGAGAAGTCAGGGCGACAAAAGTGGATTAGGATATGATGGAATTGATACTTCGTCAATCAACAAGGAAGTAAAATTCGTAAAGGCTGTTTGCCCTTCCACTCCAGAAAATCCACCTGAACAAGGTTGTGCACCTGAGTTACCTAAGTGCTCAAATGAGATTCTGACATAGAATATATCTGAAAGCAATCAGAGGAAGACTCCAACTAAGGATCAGCATAGTAACCGAACGTCTCATAAAGGTAAAACTAAAAAATTTACTCCTTTCAATAAGCATTGTTATTATTGTAGAGATAATGGTCATATGCAAAGGGATTGTAAGATTCGAAAGATGAAAAACGCCCTATCATTTGTATCTAAAAAATTGAACAGTTTCATCTCCAAAAACCTCTCAGATCGTCATTGTCCTGTGAGACAAACGAATTATTACAAGAATTCAAAATCATATCCTAAAAGAAACATTCCCAAAAGGAAAAATAATAGAAAGGGTAACACCTTTATCAATGGGGATATGAGATCTGATGTTTCAAAGTGGAAAGATGCAATGTCACTAGAGATGAAGAACCTTCATTCAAAGTCCACCTACAAGTGTATACCAAAATCCGAGAAGGTATCCAAAAGAAAGTCATCTAAAACATATTCTAAGAAAAACAATCCTGTTAATCTTAGACAAAGATGACTATGAATGTCTATTGCTTAGACTCAAAAGGGATCTAGAGATATCCAGCGATATCAATGTGCAAACATCTTTTGATGATCTGCTACACTGTATAAAAACAAAAAAAGATTTAACCATGACTCTATGACTTCTAAAAACTTTCGATATCTTCTTTGCATGTTTAAGGTAAGTTTTTGTTTCGGTATTTGTTTAGGAAGGCTTTCCTAATTGAGTTGCAGCCTTGAAAAAAGGAAAAGAAGGGATTATAAATAGGTCAGATTATACTCTTGCAATATCACAATGTTTTGATACAATGCTTTCTCCATATGTAGATAGTGAGGAAGACTTAACAGAAGAAATTTCGAATTTAATTAGTTCATGTAGTTCCTTACCTCGATCGAAAAACCTACATATGATTCCTTTCATTATGAAAGAAAAAGAATGTAATGATGTTGTCTGTAATTTTTGTGTGGAAAAGATTGAAAGAACTCTTGAGTCTAGTTCCACATATTATGAGAAAAGAAAATGTAGTTGCAGGAAATCCTACACTACACCCCTCACAAGAATCTATACAATCAAATCATTTTGGGATGAACAATTGTAATTTTTATTGATTAAACTCTTTAAAAATGCTTACAAGATGAAATGGAAATTAGTTAAAGAATTACAATCACTCTAAACTTTCTCTCTCTTAATGACTTACCCAACACTCGAAAAAAGATCTCCCTATCAACAAACCTGTTCAACTCTTTATATAGGGTATTACATAGTGGATGACAGCTAAGCTGTCCTTTATTTTAGGGAATGACTTGCGAAATATCGCAAGTGTACAAATATATAATCTCGCAACTCTCCTAGATCTCGCTAGGTCTTCACATCTTTCTCGTGTTTTGGCTGTCGTCATTCATTGCGTCATTTATATTACTTATCTGCGATACCTTCGCAATGCTGTTGTTTATTGATCTCGCGAGGTATTGATGTCGTGATATTCTGATCCTACATCTTGCCTCATCTCATGTCTTCTCTGCGAAGAAGAGAATGTCATGAGAACTAGTATTTTGAAATGCCGCAACTGTTCATATTTATCTGTTTTTGATATGACCCCGTACTTTTATACAGAATTTATTACACGTGTTTCTTCTTCCACTCTTTTCTTGACACGTCTCTTTCAACCGTTTATTCTTGACCATTCACGTCTCCTCTCGCATTAAATGCATTTATCTTCTCGAGAACTCTTCTCTATATAGTTTTCTCACCCTCCTCTTCTTCTTTTTTACTTTCTCTCTGCAATTTTTCTTCAATTCTCCTCCTCCGCAATTTACGTTTACGCTCATCGTAAATCTTCCTTTTCTTCTTTCTCTTGATCTTCAATTCTCTATTCATTCCCATATTCGAGAATGGCTCCATCTCAGTCGTGATACGAAATCCTTTTGGGTGAGACTCAAAAGAATTTACAAGAGAAGGGTTTCACCTTATCCACTATTCCCAATCAAGAATCTTCATCTATTCTTTCTCAAAATTGTTTTCATCGATCATCATTATGATGATCAGAAAATCATAATTTCTCTAGGTCAGCTCCTCACAGGTCTTCCCATTCCTCTCTACAATCCCGAATTTCCCTTGTTCTATGAAATTCTTTCTCATAAGAAGTTCTCGCGAGCTATCTATCAATTAAGTGGGGATTGCATCCGTTTAATGCTTGAATTCACCAATCGTGGCGCTGGTAAGGGATCTCTATATCCTGATGAAGTCAGAGACCCTAAATTCGCAAACTTAGAGATAGTTGCTTTGAAAAGTATTCGGAGAAAACTTTATTGAAAATTATGAAGTGATAAATATGAAGAACGATAGGTCTCGCTGGGGTGCACGGTTGAAAAGAAAAGAGAACATTCCTAGCGACAAGATACTCATGCAAGATATCGATTGGCATTCTTGCAAGAACAATGTTCCTCGCCATTCCAAAGACGACAAGTGGTGCGTCTTTCAGCTATTTTTGAATGGACCTTACATTTCAGGTTCCGATGTACTCCCTGCGAATCTCACAAACTATCATCCTTGGGTATTTAATTGGCCCGGAAAGCAAAAGAGGTATATTTCCTAACTTTCACTTACTTTGCAATCTTCACTTCCTCTTATATCTAATCTTGCGAACTTTTTAGATCACCAAATTGAGAATAAGTTACTTAAAGGAATCCAAAGGCGAGTACCACAGCGATACTCCGTTTCAATCACGGATGAAGTAAGAAATATTTTCTTTTGCTATTTTTAACAATATTGTTGCCTCTGTTTCTTATCTTCATTCGTGTGTAAAGATTGGTGTTGAAGTTGCTTGAGAAGAAACTTCAAGTCACGAAGGCCAAAGGAAAGGGTAAAGGTCCTCTTCGCAAGGGGAAATCCTCCGCTCCACCTTCTAAAAAACAGAAGATTCACTCTTCTTCTCGCTCAAGTCCTCTATCCAGCGAGAGTTCTGATGAGGATGATGACGAAGTTGATATTTCTTTTGCGAAGGAGGATCATCTAACTGAATCCCCCATGGAGATACTGTCTAATATCTTCTCAGATTCCATGCAAGGAATTGGAGATGATCGCCTATCTAGTACATGCAAAGCTCTCGCAAATATCTGTGATGCTTCCTTGCTAGAGGGTAACGATTCTCTCCAAGGGGTTTCCAGATCATTGACTCCCAGCTTCTTAAATGCACTTGGTGCCTTGGTACGTCTGTATTTCTTTATTTCTTCATAATTTTGATTTTAAATCATATCTTGCTAATTTCTTTTTCTTTCTTTGTAGTCCTAGAGCTTCCTTTGTTGTTGCCTCGTATCTTGAAAAAAGGCGCAACACTCTTCACAAGAAAAATCTTCAACTTAGCAAGAAGAATGAAGAGTTAGAAAGTGCGATTGGGTTCTTCGAAAGGATTCAACAACTGGAAGCTGAATCTTCCACACAGAATGTAGGATCAGAAAATCGCGACATCAATACCTTGCGAGATCAATAAACGACAGTATTGCGAAGGTGTCGCAGGGAAGTAATTTAAATGACGTATTAGATGACGACAGCCAGAACATGAGAAAAGTGTGAAGACTTGGCGAGATTTAAGAGCGTCGCGAAGACAAACACTTATGAACTCGCGATACTTCGCGAAGGATTCCAGAAAATAAAGGACAGCTTAGCTGTCATCCACTATGTAATACCCTATATAAAGGGTCGAGTAAATCCGTTGTAGGAGAGGTCTTTTTGAATTGTTAAGCAAGTCATTAGGAGAGAGAAAATCTAGAGAAAATGTACTTTCCTTAATTCTGTTCTATCTTTCTTTGTAAACATTTCAAGAAAATAATCAATCAAATTCATTATTATTCATCTTCAAATGGATTAATTGTGTTGAATCTAATGAGGGTGTAGTGTAGGAAATCCCGCAAATACATATGCGCTAAAACAGGGACTGAGTAGAAGATTAATCTTGTGAATTGAAAGAATCAGAGTAACGAAAAGAAATTTTGAATAATTTTCAAACAATTTACTAAAATTGAGAAATGGCTAGAAGAAGGAATGCATCAGAGCAACCAGCAATTGTGGGGAGAAGTGGGATATTAGCTGGAGAAAGGATAAATGAAGTAGGTGAACCATCAAGAATAAATGCAAGAGATAGAGAAGAAGGTCAAATTCAACCACCAATTCAACCACCAATTCAACCAGCACCGAATAGAGTAATAGATTATGATAGGGTGAGCGTGCATACATGGAGATCAGATTCTGTGGAAGAAAGAGAAGAAGTGCAACAATTGATAAATAATGAACAAGAGGAGAGAAATCGAGAAGAAATGGGAGAAACAGCTCATAGAAATGAAGAAATCGTAGCATTAGAAACGTTGAGACAAACAATACATGAAGAAAGACGATTAGAAGTGGAAGAACGCGCAAATTTAACAAGGCAAAACCATGAGTTAAGAATGGAAAATATGAGGTTGCAGAATAAGAGGTCGAAAAGTAATACCAGGACAAGACCAGGATCGGTTAGAGATGATAGAAGGAGAATGTTACCTGTAGAAAATGCTAATGAAGAAAATTTAGAAAGAGAGCTAAATCTCGGTGAAGGATACTGCGAAAGAAGGGAAATGGTGTGTATTCCGCGTCCAGAGATTTTACAGGGATGACCAAAATAATGAAAATCAAGGAAATAGGCAGCAGAATAATCCAATTGATGAAGAAAATCCTAAGAAGGAAGAAGAATACTGCATGGAAGAGAAACACAGAGGAAACAAAAGGAGATTGAAGATGACATCGAAAGGCATTATATTGAACAAACGCGTCTAGATCGCGAAAGGGAAAGATTAAGAGTAGAAATGGAAGAACGAGAATTGGAGGAAGCAATCCGGCAGAATAATCATGACAATCGAGAAAGAAGGCGCGAGCAAAATTGCAACAACGGAAATATCAATGAAGAGTATGAAAGAATACAAAGGAGAGCTGATAGACAACCAAGAAGAGAAAATGATGAATACAATGGTGTGCGAATCCGAGAACGAGATGGAGAAGAAAGTCGCAGAGAAAGAAGAGAAGAAAATGCTGAACAAGAAAATCAAGATAGACGTGAACGAAGAAGGAGGGAAACGGAACTAAAAATACCAATAAATTCGAACCCAGATGTAAACGAACAAATCTTAAGAGAGTTGGCAGAAATGAGAGGAATGTTGAACAATAGAAGAGGAGGAGGGAGAAGACAATTGGATGAGGCAATCGAAGAAGCTGCGAAAAACCCCTTTACACTAGAGGTGCGAGTTAGGAGGAATACCCCAAAGTGCAATTTACCAAAGATTAACCAAAGATTTTTGATGGAACAACTTGCGCAATACAACACATCAAAGCGTATGTAAGATGTATGCTACAGTGGGAAAATCATGACGCTATATTGTGCAAATATTTCGCATTAAGTTTAATAGGAGAAGCATTGAAGTGGTTTGAAGGTTTACCAAGAAACACCATCACGTCATTCAACCATCTACAAGATATATTCTTAGGGGCATACATAAGTAACAACTCCTCGCGACCAGGAATTGAAGATGTATTTGGGCTGAAACAAAGAGTTGGCGAAAGTTTAAGACACCTAACTGTGAGATGGAAGACGATGTGTAGCGAGATGGCTGGAAGAGTGGATGAAAGATATCTCATTTTATCATTTATAAACGCTATGTTCGCAACCAATTTGCTATATATTCAAATTTTTAGAGTCAAGAATACGATCACGATGACGGAGTCATGAGAACTTCAAGAAGAGTATATTGCTTTAGAGGAAAGGCAAAATGAGATGGAATCATATCCAATTGCGAATACAAGTTCAAATGCTGCGAATGCAAGTTTATTACCCAAGCTGATAAACACGGTGGCGAGTACTTCGCAAGGTCAACAAGAAAGGATAACAGATGATGGACAGCCAAAGATAGTAGCCATGGGAAGCCGTGATCAAGAAGAATTTGAGGGAGAAAGGAACTACTATAACCGTGGTGGCAATAACAAAATTCAAAGACTTGATCATCCGCAAGAAACTTATGGAAGTCAAAGCGTAATTATCATGGAGGGCAAACGACGTCACGAGTAGTATGGGAAGAAATCAAAATGCCACCACTAAATGCTAGTGTTGAAAAATATGGGAAGCTATACTCTTGATGGAAAACATACCCGCGCTGCATGGAACATGGGGAATGAGCCACCACCAAGTGATAGAAGTCACGAGTTGTGTTCTTACCATCGTTTTCATGGACACTTAACAAATGACTGAGAATATAAAAAGAATCATCCTCGAATGATTGACCAAGGAAAGCTAAGTCATTTTCTAAAAAGTGAAGAGAAGGTTCAGCCATTACCACCACCGCCTTTAAATGCACAGAACAAATTCAACAAAGGGAAAAGAAACATTCGTAATAGAAGTTGGATCGAAAGCTAAAAATTTGTTTTGAATGGTGCAGAGGCGAGAGATTAGCAGGAGCAAAAAGTGTAAGAAGTGAGTAATCATCAAAAGGCAATAACAAAAGCTTGTTAAGGGTAATAAGAAGAAAAAATAATTGAAGAAGAAATATGCGAGGATCTCGCCATCAAGAATGTATGATAATTTGATTGAAAAATTGAAAAACAAAAATGAATAAACAATGTAAGATTGCGCGATGGATTCGCAAACAAAATGAATGATTGAATGAATTAACAAAAATGAAAGAGTGAGTGAATGGGACGAACCTTTATGGCGTACACCTTAGTTCGCGAATGATATTTCGCAAGAGGCAAATGTAAGACCTAAAGTGCGTCATATAAGGGGGTATCTCTTGACATGGCTCAGTGTAAAGGTTACACCGCTCCTGGAACCTGAGTCATGGAAATTTGGGGCCCATGAAAGCCTATCCGGGTGATACCTTGGATTTCCAACTATATATATATGGTTATACTGGTTGGACGCCCGAGGTCTCTTCCAAGGAGTCGATGTATGCTCAAGGCGCCGGGTACACGTTGAGCCAAGAGTGCCTGGCATTTGAAGTGTCTCGGCCATTCTTGGCAAGTCTTGGTATATCTTTTTCGGCCCGAAGAAAACTCCACTTAGGGTGCGGTCTCGTAACCATAAACCATATAGGTATAAGGGATAAGAGGCTGCGAAAACAAGCTCAGTTGTTGTTAAGACCGGATGGGAGGAGCTAGTCTTGTATGGCCGATGTACGCCTCCTTGAAGAGGCAACCAGGGAGAAGATAAGGGCGGCACCCTCCATTAGGGAGCTGATAAGTGTCAAAAGACGCAAATGTCATGAGACTTTATTCTCGCAAGAAAATTTAGGCTTGTCATATTTGTGCGATGATCCTGTAGAGGCAATAATACTAACGCAAGGATAAGGCGAGATCAGTGGGTTTTTACATGAAAATGTAAAGACGTCCTGCGATTTCGTCGCGAAGACGGCAATGTCATGGGATTTTACATTCGCAAGAGTGTTTAAACCTATCATATTGTCGCAAATAAAATATCCTGCAGAGGCAAAAATACTTAAGAAATGATAAGACAAGGTCAATGGGTCATTACATGAAAATGTAAAGACGTCCCCGATTTTGTCGCAACGAGGGGTGGCGAAATAAGACCTTTAATTAGGAAGGCAAAATAAGACCGCACAAGAAATGTTAAGGCAAGATCAATAGATTTCTTCATTTATGATGATATCCTGCGATCTTGTCGCGATGATGAACTACAAAATAAATCTCTCATTTGCAAATAAATAACAGAGGCAAGTATGGGAATGCATGTGATGAAATTTTGTTATTCATTTTCATATGATAGATTTATGCATAAAGGAAACAAGAAAATAAATGATAATGTACTACAAAGAAGAATTGCTTGATTAGTATGCGCAAGTAAAGAAAACAAAGGTTGAATTCATATTGAGTAATCCAAGAAATTTACAATGAAAGTTTATAGAAATAGAAGATTAAAAAGATATATATACAGATATTACAAGAAATGAAAGAAGAAAAGGAAGTTATTTCTTGGAAGATTCTTCTTCTTTATCAGATTCTTCTATTTCATCCTTCTTCTCGCCAGACTCTTCTTCTTCACTAGCTTCGCTATCGAAACGTCGAGAAAGGCATATCTTCGAGAATATTATCAAGAAGACAAGGGTATGAACTAAGAGGAATCTTGTGGTCATTGCAAACCTGTCTCAATAGTTTGATTGCGAAAGCGAACAAAGATAGTTGTTGAAGTTCGCTATCGTAGCTTGCGTTGTTTCTTCAACTTAGAATACTTGTTGTTGCGAAGAGAAAAGTCTTGTGCGAGTTGGTCTTTTTCAGACTCAAGTTCTTCAATCCTTGTTTGAAATCTCTTCTCGGATTCTGCAAAACATATGACAATGAGTTAACAATTCAATAACAATACTACAGAAGTATGGAGCAGTAAAGTATAATAAACAACCTTCTCTCACGGATATCATATCTTTAACCAAGGCAAAGATGCTCGGCATGAAGACTAACATCAACACCTAAGTTATTCCTGGCA
This sequence comes from Papaver armeniacum, assembly GCA_023531295.1. NCBI lineage: Eukaryota > Viridiplantae > Streptophyta > Magnoliopsida > Ranunculales > Papaveraceae > Papaver > Papaver armeniacum. Next base: position 153,200 of record JAJJWW010006371.1, on the reverse strand, counting down.
TTATCTAGAACCTTCGCAGCCCAAGCGAACTCATCGTCATTATTTATAACAAGAAGTGAACGAACTTGCTTTTTTCGCTCGATGAAGTATGGCATTCTGATTTAGGGATTCATCTCGTTCAATTTGTACTTCGAGAAGAGATTTTTGAAATTTTGCTAATGCCTGTGCACCTTTATTATGAGACCACTAATTTTCTTCCTTAAGGTTTTGGTCTTCTTATCGGAATCACGATACATTTGTTTAAATCGGTTGGCTAAACCTAAACTAGATCTATGTTCAATCTCTAAAAGACGATATTTGGTTTGAAGTTCATTTAATGGAAGGGAATCAACTTTGTTTGATGAACTACTTAAAGATTCGTTGAGGTGAGTAAGAAGAACATCATTATCCATAGGCTCGAAATGAATGGAGAAGAATGGCTTCTTCGTAGAGATTATATATGTCTGCGAAAATAATAAATCGTGCAAAGAAAAAAAGATGATAAAATAAAGACGACTTGAAGAGTAAAAGTTTTATACCATAAAGTTGTTGATTTGCACTTTGGAGAGTAGACATTTTAGTCTTCTCGAGAAGCGCACTCAACTTCCAACTGTTGAATTCTTTCATCTTTCTTGCGAGACATCGCAACTTCATTTCTAGTTCTTGGATCTTCTTTTTGAGTTGGAGATTTTTCTTTTCAAGGTTGTCGCGTCTTTTCTCGAGATCTGAGGCAACAACAAAGGAAGCTCTCCCAGACTACAAAGGAAAATAAAGAAATTGTTAAGAGAAAGCTTATAATCAAAATTACAGAGAAGCAAAGGAATATGAACATACCAAAGCAGAGAGAGCATTTAAGTGACTGGAAGTCAATGTTCGGGAAACTCGCGAAAAGATTCATTATCCTCTAATAGCGGGCGTCGCAAATTTTAGCGAGAGCTTCGCAAGTAAGCAGTTAAATGATCATCTCCTAATCCTTGCGTAGAGTGGAGAAGACACTAGATAATTGCGCCATAGCAGAAATAGTCGAGTGATTCTCCCTCGCAGAGGAGGTACCAATCTCATTTTCATCCTCGTCAGAGCTTTCGCTAGTTCGAGAACTAGAATGAGAAGAGGGTTGGGTTTTTCGTTTTTTAGAAGATGGACCAGCAGATTTGTCCTTGCCAGAAATGATTTTATCTTTGCCTTTAACCTTCGCAGCTTCAGTTTCTTCCACTTCAACCTTCGCATACGCATGAAGATAAGAAACAGAGGCAACAATATTGTTTAAAATAACAAAAGAAAATATTTCTTACTTCATCCGTAAGCGATCGGAGTATCGCCAGTGGTACTCGCCTTTGGATCTTCTTTATACTTCTTTCTCAGTTTGGCAATCTAAAATTTTTTGAAAGTTTAATAAGCAAAGGAGGAAGAAAATATCGCAAAGTGAAATTAAAAAATAAAATAAAATATATACCTCTTTTGCCTTCTCAGGCCACTTAAACTCCCAAGGATGATAATTCGCGAGGGTTGCAGGGAGAACATGTGAACCTGCGATGTAAGGTCCATTCAAAAATAAAGGAACAACCCACCATTTCTCATCTTTGGAATGACGAGGAGTACTATTGTTGCTTGAATGCCAATCAATATCTTGCATAAGAAGCTTGTCTTCGGAAACATTATCTTTTCTTTTCAACCGAGCACCCCAGCGAGATTTGTCATTTCTCATATTTATTACTTTATAATTTTCAAAAAAGTTGTCCACGGTATACTTCTCAGCGACTATTTGTAATTTTGCGAATTTAGGATCTTTGAAATTATCAGGATATAAATATCCTTTACCAAAGACCACGATTGGCGAATTCAAGCATGAGACGGATGCGATCGCCGCTCAATTGATAAATAGCTCGCGAGAATTTCTCATGAGCAAGAATTTCATAGAATAATGGTATCTCGGGATTGTATAGAGGAATGGGGAGGCCTGCGAGGAGTTGACCTAGCGAGACTATGATTTTCCCGATCATCACACCGATGATCGAAAAAGTTTTATGAGAGAATGGACGAAGATTCTTGATCGAATGGTTGATAAAGTGAAACCCTTCTCTTGCAAATTCTTTTGAGTTTCTTCAAAAAGGGGTTTATATGTACGACCAAGTGAAGCCATTAATATAGTATGGGAATGAATGAAGAACTGAAGATTGAGAAAATTGAAGGGGAGGATTACAGTAGCAGAAGCGCAAATTGCGGAGGAAGAAAGTTGAAGGGAAGTTGCAGAAGGAAAATAAAAGAGAAAAAGAGAAGAGTAAGAAAGCTATATATAGAGAAGAGAATCCTCGAGAAAACAAATGCATTTAATGCGAGATGGGACGTGAATGGTCAAGAATAAGCGGTTGAAAGAGACGTGTCAAGAAAAGAGTGGAAGAAGAAACACCTGTAATAAATTCCGTACATGAATAAAACGGATAAAAGTGAACATTCGCGAGATAAAGATGAGCAATTGCGGCATTTTAAAATATAAATTCTCATGACATTTTCTCCTTCGCAGAAAAGACATGAGAAGAGGCAAGATGTAGGATCGAATATCGCGACATCAATACCTTGCGAGATCAATAAACGATGTATTGCGAAGGTGTCGCAGGAAGTAATTTAAATGACGTATTAGATGACGACAAATTAACATGAGAAAAGTGTGAAGACTTGGCGAGATTTAGGAGCGTCGCGAAGACAAACACTTATGAACTCGCGATACTTCGCGAAGGATTCCCGAAAATAAAGGACAACTTAGCTGTCATCCACTATGTAATACCCTATATAAAGGGTCGAGTAAATCCGTTGTAGGAGAGGTCTTTTTGAATTGTTAAGCAAGTCATTAGGAGAGAGAAAATCTAGAGTAAATGTACTTTCCTTAATTCTGTTCTATCTTTCTTTGTAAACATTTCAAGAAAATAATCAATCAAATTCATTATTATTCATCTTCAAATGGATTAATTGTGTTGAAGCTAATGAGGGGTGTAGTGTAGGAAATCCTGCAACTACACAGAAGAATAAAATATCTAGCCTTCAAAGTGCTAATCAGCAACTCTATGGTATAAGATTCTTCTTTTTTCCTTGTTTTTATTCTGTCATTTATTTTTCTTTATCTCGACATATCATTTTCGCAAACATTTATAATCTTTCCGATGAAGCCATCCTTCTTCACTCATTTCCCTTGAGCCTATGGACAAAGATGCTCTTCTTGCTCATCTCAACGAATCTTTAAACAGTTCTTTGAATAACAAAATTAGATCTCTTCCATTAAACGAACTTCGAACCAGATTTCACCTCTTAGAAATTGATCATAGATCTAGTTTAGGTTTAGCCAACCGATTTAAACGTCTATACCTTAGTTCCCACGAGAAAACTAATATTTTAAGGAAGAAAATTAGTAACCTTATAGATGACAAAGATCACATTGCTAATCAAGGTGCCCAAGCATTAGCGAGATTTCAAAAAAACTCTTCTTGAAGTCCAAGTTGAACGGGATGAATCTCTTCGCCAAAATGCCATACTTAACAAGAGAGAGAATCAAATTCGTTCTCTTCTTCTCATAAATAATGACGATAAATTCGCTTGGGCTGCGAAAGTTCTAGATAATGCCAGAAATAACTTAGGTGTTAACTTTAGCCTTCACGCCGAACATACCGCCTTGGTTAAAGATATGATTTCGATGAGAGAAGGTTGTTAACTGCTCTTCTTTACTTTACCGCTTATTTTTGTGAAATTGCTATTAAGTTACTAATTCATTGTCATATGTTCGAGGAAGGTTTGCGAGAAGAGGTTTCAGACAAGAATTAAAGAACTTGAATCTGAGAAAGCACAACTTGCAAAGGACTTCTCTCTTCGCAATGACAAGTATTCCAAGTTGAAGAAGCAACTACAAACTACTGTAGCGAATTTCAAGAATGATGTTGTCCGCTTTCGTAATCAAACTATTAGGACAGTCTGCGATGACCACAGGATTCCTCTTTCTTCATATCCTTGTCTTCTTGATGAGATTCCTGAAAATATGCCTTCCTTGGATGTCTCTGATAGCGATGCTAGCGAAGAAGAGGAGTCCGATGAGGAGTCTGATGAAAAAGAAGAATGAACTAAGAAATAGCTCCATTTTTTTTTCTCTTCTTGTAATATCTGTACATTTATCCTTTTAGTCTCCCATTTTTGTAATTTCTTACTGTAAATCTCTTGGACCTTCAAATATTAGTTCTACTTTGTTGTCCCTTTCCGCACATATTAAAAGAACAATTCTTTCTTGCAATACAGTTAATCAATATTATGAGTGCGTAAGTCTATCATATGAAAATAAATAACAAGTTTATATCCTATTCATTCCCATACTTGCCTCTGTTATTTGTTTTCAAATGAGAGATTTAATCGAGAACCTTTAAGTAATAATATGCCTCAATTTCGCAACTATTGTTGCTAAGTCTTCGCAAGCAAATTTTTCCTGGTTGTTTGCATGTATATACTCGCAAACTTATTTGTTTGCATATAATCATTTTCACAAGCTTATTTGCTTACTAATTTTCTTGTGTGGTCTTATTTTGCCTTCCTAGTTAAAGGTCTTATTGCGCCACCCCTCGTTATTGCGACAAAATCGCAGGACGTCTTTACATTTTCATGTAATGACCCATTGATCTTGCCTTATCATTTCTTTAGTATTGTTGCCTCTGCAGGATAATTTTATTGCGACAATATGAAAGGCTTAAACTTTCTTGCGAAGATAAAGCCCCATGACATTGCCGTCTTGCGACGAAATCGCATGACGTCTTTACATTTTCATGTAAAGACCCATTGATCTCGTCTTATCCTCACGTTAGTATTATTGCCTCTTCAGGATCATCGCACAAATATGACAAGCCTAAATTTTCTTGCGAAAATATAGCCCCATGATATTTGCGTCTTAAGACACTTATCAACTCCCTAATGGAGAGTGCCGCCCTTATCATCTCCCTGGTTGCCCCTTCAAGGAGGCGTACATCGGCCATACAAGACTAGCTCCTCCCATCCGGTCTTAACAACAACTGTTGTTTTCGCAGATCTCTTATCCCTTATACCTATAGGGCTTATGGTTACGAGACTGCACCCTAAGTGGAGTTTTCTTTGGGCCGAGTGCAAGATGTGCCAAGACTTGCCAAGAATGGCCGAGACACTTCAAATGCCTCAGCACTCTTGGCTCAACCGTACCTCCTCGCGCCTTGGTCATACACTCGACTCCTTGGAAGAGACCCTCGGTCTTCCAACCAGGGTATAACCTTATATATATAGTTGGAAATCCAAGGTATCTCCCCGGATGGGCTTTATTGACCCCAAATTTCCATGACTCAAAAGCCGAGGGCGGTGTAACCTTTTCCCCGAGCCATGTCAAGAGATACCCCTTATATGACGCACTTTAGGTCTTACATTTGCCTCTTGCGAAATATCATTCGCGGACTAGGGTGTACGTCATAAAGGTTCGTCCCATTCGTATATATCATTTATTTTTGATTATTTCTTCTCATTATCTTTGCAAAATTATCGCATAGTCTTGCTTTGTTTGCTGTGATCTCGCTGTAATTTTTTAACCAGATTTTCATATATTCTGTCTCGCGAGACTTTCGTGAACCCCTTCTTCGATCATCATATTCTTTGTACTTTTGACATGTCTTTGTCACTCATATTCTTTTCATATATTCTTTTCCTCATAGTTGTACTTCTTGTGTAAATGGAGTTTTCGCAGCTTCCTCGATGGCCTCATCCAATTGTCTCTTTCCTCCTCCCTTTTTACTGTTCAGCATTCCTCTCATTTCTGCTAATTCTCTCAGGATTTGTTCATTTACATCAGAATTTGAATCTACTGGTCTTTTTAGTTCCGCACTTCTCATGCGTTCATGTATACTTTGACTTTCTTGTTCATCATTTTCTTCTCGTTTTTCTCTGCGATCTTCTCCTTCATCTCTTTCACGAATTCGCACACCGTTATATCTATCATTTTCTCTTCTTTGCTGCCTATCGGTTCTCCTTTGTACTCTTTCATATTCTTCATTGATATTACCATTGTTGCGATTTTGTTCTCGCCTTCTTTCTCGATTATCATGATTATTCTGGCGAATTGCTTCTTCCAATTCATGTTCTTCCATTTCTGTTCTTAATCTTTCCCTCTCACAAGCTAGACGTGCTTGTTCAGTATAGTGTCTTTCAATTTCAATTTCATCTTCAATCTCTTTTTGCTTCCTCTGTGCTTCTCTCCCATGCAATATTCTTCTTCCTTCTTCCTGATTTTCTTCATCAGCTGGATTGTTCCGCCCTTGACGCTGCCTATTTCCTTGATTTCCATCATTTCGCCCATTTTGAAGAGTCTCGGGATGTGGGATATAACGATCTTCCATCATTTCTCTTCTCTCGCAATGTTCTACGCTTGGATTTTGCGCTTCCTCTCGATTTTCTTCATCAGCATTTTCTATAGGTAAAGTTCTCCTTATTTCCTCTCTAACTGATCTTGAGCTTGACCTTGTAGTACTTCTCAACCTTCTGTTTCGTAATCTCATGTTTTCCATCCTCAACTCATGATTTTGTCTTGTCAAATTTGCACGTTCCTCTGCCTCTAATCGCCTTTCTTCATGTATTGTTTGTCTCAATGCCTCTAATGCTGTGTTCTCTTCATTTCCATGAATTATTTCTCCAATCCCTTCTCGGTCTCTCTCCTCTTGTCCATTGTTCACCAATTGTTGTTCTTCTCTCCTTTCGTCCACAGAGTCTGATCTCCAAGTATGCACGCTTACCCTATCATAATCCACAGTTCTATTCGGTACTGGTTGAATTGGTGATTGAATTTGATTTTCTTCATTATTTCTTGTGTTCATTCTTGAGGATTCCCCCATTTCATTTCTCCTTTCACCAGCAAGTCTCCTACTCCTTCTAACAGTTGTTGGTTGTTCTGATGCATATCTTCTTCTAGCCATTTCTCAATTTCAGTAAGTTGTTGAAAATTATATGAAATTCCTTCCCTATTAATCCAAATTCTTTTAAATCACGGTGGAAATCTTCACTCTCTCCCTGTTTCTAGCGCCAATATGTAGTTGCAGGAAATCCTACACTACGCCCCTCACAAGAATCTATACAATCAAATCATTTTGGGATGAACAATTGTAATTTTTATTGATTAAACTCTTTAAAAATGCTTACAAGATGAAATGGAAATTAGTTAAAGAATTATAATCACTCTAAACTTTCTCTCTCTTAATGACTTACCCAACACTCGAAAAAAGATCTCCTATCAACGGACACTGCTCAACTCTTTATATAGGGTATTACATAGTGGATGACAGCTAAGCTGTCCTTTATTTTAGGGAATGACTAGCGAAATATCGCAAGTGTACAAATATATAATCTCGAAACTCTCCTAGATCTCACTAGGTCTTCACATCTTTCTCGTGTTTTGGCTGTCGTCATTCATTGCGTCATTTATATTACTTATCTGCGATACCTTCGCAATGCTGTCGTTTATTGATCTCGCGAGGTATTGATGTCGCGATATTCTGATCCTACAGAAAATATGGACTCTGTTCCGAATATTGTTCCTTCATTCTTGCTCAAAATATGTTAGAGGGAACAATGGAACTGATTGGAAGAAGAGATATTCTTGGAAATGATATTGTCATAAAAAAGATGAGTATCTCTCGGTTATGAACAATCTATTGATAATCATAGATGGCCGGAAGACCTTGGGAATTTAAAAGAAATTTAGAATACTTGTAAAGGGATCTAACCGAAACCGAGATACTTTTAAAGGAATTCTCCAATAAGGCATGCAGAGCAAAAATAAGATTAAATTCTTATTTAAAATTAGGCTACTTTATGTAAAGTCTCATTATGAATAAAACTATCTCTTATTTATGAATAAAATTATTAGTTTATAATTTTTCTTGTGATAGTTTTCGATTACATAGCATGTGCTTGAATGTGTTATATTATTGCTATGTATGTTTATGGGATGTTTGATTTCGGTTTTCATAACCTTAATATTCGATCTCATATTGTGTGAACCCTTATGGTTTGGGTGACTTTTTGGTTTAGCAGGATTAAGTTCTAGCCCATGTTGGTAGACTTTATCAAAGGATCATAATGGGTTCTGATTGAAACTAATATGTGAAAAAGTCACAATATGTTGAATCATTTGGTTTAGCATAAAAGAATATGAGTTTCGGGGTTTCAACTTTTGCATCGCATTAGTTAAAACTGGTTTTCAACCTTCCTCTGGTAAAGGTTGGTTTTTGTTGTTGTTCTTTTGTCTTGCGAGAGGATGACAACACAACGGGGGAGAGTTCTAACTTGAACTTGCGCTTAATGACATATCTTAAGGGGAGAAGAGGATACAAAATTTGTTATTTAATCGTTTTCATGTTTAAAAAGCCTGATTTTATTGTATATATTTATTGCCTTTGCTTAACAAAATTTCGGTACAACTGATGTTTATTCCATTATTTGTGTATGGATGTGTGTGTGATCAATTGTTTCCGGTGAAGAAAAACTATTGTTATCTTGCTTTATTGTTTGGTATCAATTGTTTAGGCTTAAAAAAATTTCGGTGAAATTGTGGTACTTTGTTATCTATGTTTGTTTCAATTGCTTCCGGTTGAGGTAAATAATTATGCAAGTTGATTTATTTGGTTTGTATGAATTGTTTATGGCTTAATAAAAAGGTTTTCGGGATGAATTGTTTAGTCCAATTCGATTCCGGATAAGAAAAACTAAGTTAATTCTGATCTTAGTTAGACTTATCAAAGTGGAGGTTTCGGTTATTCGAATGCCTTAACAAGAAATGCTAGTTAACTAACCTAGTACTTGTCTTGTTTAAAAGTGAAAGGTTTAAGTTATTATTTGAATAATTAGAACCTGATGAGAAAAATAGAGCTAATTATGATCTTTATTTTGGTCTTATCAAACAAGGGATTGTATTTGTGCAATCGGTTTAGCAAAGGAACTAAGGTGCTTAGTCGATTTTTGATTTGCTAAACTATTAGGGAAAATTGCTTCGGGCAATTGTTTCCTTGGTAACATATCAAAACAAAATTACTTTGTAGTTTCGGTTTTGATATTGGTTATTAAAAATGGTGTGTGGAACCCTCGTGCTTAACTCTTATAGGTTTTGCAAGTCTTTTGAGATTTTTAATATCCTTTCGGTTTGTCCTTTATTTGCTCGTGACTTTGTCATTATGTGACAAAAAGGGGAGAAATATATGGAGTAAACAAGTGACTTGGTATCACTAAGGAAAGGACAATGGTGCTTAAACGTTATATCTAACGAAAGAGTAAAAGCATAGACTAAGGGGGAGTAACATATCATATTGATACTTGTGGTTATATTAACTACAAAGGGAATAACAAAGACGCGCGGATTGAAAATCTACCTATCTTACCTTTAGGGGGAGTATTAGCTTTGTTATTATAATATCAACAGCGATATTTATGGATTGAATGTATACAGGTTATTGTGTTGTTGAAACTTGGAATCAAGCGTATGTGTAATGAATTCTTGTAATTTGTTTATCCATATGATGTAAGAGTTTTGTCACTAAAATTGACAAAGGGGGAGATTGTTAGAGCGAACCCACCAAGCGTTGGTATGTCAAGTTTGGTTGTCATATTTTAGTGAATCAAAACTCATTTTAAGAGTCGCTTGATTATGTACTAGAGTCAACTTCGTATAGGTTAGATTGAAAGTATTAGGATATGAGACATTACAAGTATTGCGAAGACTTGAAGAAGTGAAGAAGTAAGAAGCTACAACGACAACATCAACCTTGCACTTGAGGTTAGTGATATTTGACTTGAACTGTTTCATTCCCTAACGTATCTTTCAAGTCGTGCATATTGAAAACGAAACTGTGAAGCGTGAACACTCTAGTAAAACATAGTATTAAGGAATACAATATGAAGTTTATTGCTTAACCATTAAACTTTGTAGATAAGACATCGACATAATCGTTTGAATACTATTGTGATTATGTATGGGTATGAGGTGAGGATTTCATCCTAGGAAACAATGTTCTACATGTGTTTTAAGGAAGTAAGTTCATAAACTTGTTTATGAATCGAAAGGGAAATCGCTAGGCTTATTGGTATTTGTTATTCATTGCAAATTTTTGGATTACCAATATGTGTGTTTAGTATAACCACTCATGACTTGTTTAGGTATCTTGGTAAAACTATTCACAAGGCCTGAATTTTGTATTGGTATGACTTTTATTAGTGAAACAGATCTTAAGTAATCACCTGAGATGGTATGATCGATATGTTGTAATTGGTATGACCAACTCTAGACATTGGGGAACCGATCCTAGTAAGAGGTGCAACCGATCACAAGAAAGGGGAATCAACCCTTGTAAGAGGTACAACAAGTCTTAATTATTGGTCACCGATCCTATGACTTGTGCAACCGAACACAAGTTAGATACCATAAATATGTGGTAACCGATCCTAGTACCTAGTCAACCAAATTTTGGAAAGATAGTGTGACTAATTCTAGTACCCACATGGAGGTAGAACCGAAACTTGTTTTGGTAGAACCGTGAAACCCATTAATGGTGATTTGATAAGATAACCAATCACTTAGTTCTTGGAAGTCAGATGAACCAATTCTAAACTTGTTCGGAAGTGTGGCAAATCGGTTCCAAGAATGTAAATATGAAAAAGGATTTACAATGTAAAGATATCGACATACTTTGAACATGTGCATTAACTCTTATATTTTATGGTTCAAAGATATTCCTTAATAGCTAAAGGAGAATCCCGGATCGAAATAAATTGAGAATCTTTTAATTATGGTTTTTAGTTTTATATGCTTTTAATTTCCAGCAATTAAAATGCATATCTTTATAAAATAAAAATTGGCAATGTGCATTTACTAATTGGAGATTTTGTACTGAGATTTCGGTCAATATTTGGACATAGCATTTCCAGGAATTATGGAAACCGAATTTGGAAATATATTGCATATCTTGAGAATATTTTCGGTTTTGGAAATTCCTTGGTGTCCAAACTTCCTTGGTCTATAAATATTGAAGTTTGAATTTCGAGCAAACTAATCCTCAGAGCCAGCAAAACTTCCTAGTTGTGTTGTTACTGGTGGAGTCGTCTATTCGGAGAGGAAAGTACCCTACGGCCGCTCGTTTTAAAGACTTGTTTGGGATTGGGAAGCTCTACGAGTACCGTTGGTGGGAAACTAGAGAATTGCAGTTTATTATTAATTTTCGATTGATTTGATTGACTAACGGTTGTTGAACTTTGATTGCACCTAGTTTTTTTATGCTTGAGAATCTTCTCTTCTGATATAAGATCCACTCAAACTAGATCGAAGTTTCGACGGGGATCTTTAGACTGTTTGTATATCTAATGACGTCTTGTGATAATCCATTGTTAACAGATTCCGTTTTGTGTATGATTGATCACAAGAGATTCAAGTTGATTGTGTGCAGGTGTTTATTGAAGATCTAAGAATATTTGAAGACGAAGAAAATTTCTGATTTGGGTTCATAATCTTTGGTGTTCATAAAATTTGATCGGCTGGAGATCCAACTATAATCGGTTTATCTTTGTGGTAACCTTGATTGATTAGTTGAGTAGATCGACATCAATACAATTCTTTGTGATTCGAATTATTGATTGCATAGTCTAAAAAATTACTTTGGTAATTGTTGAAAGATAGATCTAAGAACCTGACAAAGGATTTTATTGGGATAAAGGGAAGAGCCTTTTGTCAAACTCATATCACGTTGTTTGAAAAGAGTTGTTATCGTACAGATTTGTTGTTCCTTTATTGTTTGGAATAGGAACCAAAGGAATTGTTCCAAGTGCGTGACTTATTGCAAGTTGGAGGCGCATGGATACATACGGAACTAGGTGAACTATAGGTTTAGTTGCTTGGTCTCAACTATACGAAGTTGGTTTAGATTTTGTTTAGCGGCTTAATTGATCGAATTTTATATAGTGGTAAAGGTTGTCATTCACTTGAACTTGATGAGATTGATTTTTAGATTTAAATTAAAACTAGCAAATATATACAAAATAATAACAATGTTTCGAGAGGTCTAGGACTAGGATTCCACCAAATATTCAAATTCATGCAATTCACATATTTATTCTAAACCATTATAGCTCATTCAATAAGAATTTTGACTCTATTTCTTTGCCTAATGTAGATTCTTAAAAGATTAATTGTAAATCTTAAGCATGTCATATTAAAAGAATTAATCCTAAGCATAAACCATCAAATGAAATGACAATTAATTAAGAAAAATCTTTTTCTAATTTTTTTTTCAATGCAAATAATCATATAAAGAATTAATAGAATTACCACATTCGTGAAATTTGGCTTCCTCCGTCGCCCCAGAGGATGGGTTTAGCTCATCATATTGGAAACACGCTCAAAATATGAATTTATTGCTCAAAGGTGCTTACAAATGATGAAATGGGAGAAAAACATTAAAACCGGGTTTGTAACACTTATATTTGTTACAAACCAGCTGTTACAGAGAATGATAAAGTTGTACTGTCACTGTAATACTGCGACCCACAGTGGTTTGTCGTTGTCACTGTAATACTGCGACCCACAGTGGTTTGTCGTTGTCACTGTAGCATGAACGACTGCCTCTGGTGGTCTTTTGTTCTTGGTGTTCTTCACAGCAGATAAAATGGCAGTTCTCTGCAACTCGAGTTTTTCGGCTCTGTAGTGTTCTAAACTGCTCCCAATCACTCCATCCACCTTCTCTGACTCCTCAACAACATTATATACTCAATAATCCATCGTATCTCCCATTTAATTCCCGTATCTTCTCCCTTTCAAGAAAAGTAACTCGAGAATATTTTTTTTCTTCATTTCACGTATCTGCAACTGTAAATCACGAGATTAGTTGCCTTAATTATCTACTTCACACTTCAACACAATCATAACTCATAAAAGATGGAGTCAAGAGTCTTTCAAACACACGCAATCCATAGAATAATTCGTGAAATCCCGTGAATATCTCCTCGTGAACGTGCTACCCTGTTCTCTTCGTTTGGATTATATAGCCAAATTCAGTCGAACCAAAGAGTCTCAATAATCATTTTAGGCCATATCAAGACATCCCGCAAAGTTTCAGCCATTGAGTCTCTCAAAAACGCCCTCAAAGCTCGAATGAAAATTCTGCCATTCGAGAACTAAGTTTTCCCGCCTAAAAGCACATTTCAAAACGAAGAAGAAAGGGTGGCCCTTATCCAGTGCTGGGGTGGGAATAGCAAGTGGGCGCTCCTTAGCAAATGAGGTGCCCCTTATCCAAACCGAGAAGTCCGAATAACACGTGTCCTCCGGGGGTGCCTTTACCAACTTTTTGAGCCGATTTTTCCAAAAATGTTTATTGCCCTAAAATACCTACAAACACATAAAACACCATAATAAAAATTGAGTACCAACAATGCAGAAAATTGAGGACAACTCAAATACCCCCAAACTTATTATTTGCTAGTCCTCGAGCAAATCTAATCTAGAAAATAAAAATAACTACACTTAGCACGTGCAAAGAAAAGTCGTTAAACCGCTAGGTGGCCCTAGCGGCGAGTGTTGTCTCCGGAGGGTTTACCAGAGGTGTACCCACAAAACCTTTACTCCAGACCCCATCTATCTACGCTAAACCTTGGAAGGCACTAAAGAATCTCCTTGGTTGGCATACTTATTGACTACAGGAGGAAGTACCCTGATGCGAAATTCCAATTGTTGTACACAAGTTTGCACTCAAGTATACTAAAATTCATATATAAGTCACAGAGCTCTACTCAGATAGTTTATGTACATCATAACCGGAGTCAACCAATCACATGGAAAGATTAAGAAGGTGGATGTAGAGAAAAACGTAGATGGTTTTGATGTTGACTAAGGTGAAAGGTGTTTCCCATATCTGTCTGAAGACCTCTGCCAAGGTAAACCTATCCTAATGGACTGAGATACCAGTCTGACTAATATCAACACAGCTGGCATATACAAGGGGACCAGCGGTCGATAATCCTAACTCTAGGTCAACACAACTGGCATATACAAGGGCACCAGTGGTCGACTTTATTGAATTTATTCCAGTTGGTTTGATGGTCTGGTCTCTTTCTTTTTTTTTTTTTTTTTTGTTACCTCAATCACTCTATTTCACCCTAGCAATGGTAACAACTTGATTAGTGGGCCCCACCAAATCAGTTAGAAACATATAAAAAAAAAAAAAAACAGAAGTGAAGTGAAGTGAAGAGGATTCAACGAGATATGGCGAAACTACCATTTTTTTTTTTTCTAACACCTGAGCTTTGTGCTTTTATGAATAGACTCTTTATATGTTTCCATCTAATCAGATTGGTTACTCAACTCCTACAACCAATATGCTTCCATCCACTTAGATTGGTTAGTGCCATCCTTAATAAGCATAAATTTCTAGGCTCTGGAGTTTATTTATTGCAACTAAAAAGTTTCTCCCATACCCCCAAACTTAAATCTTAACATTGTCCTCAATGTTCTAAAGATGAAATAAAAAACATGAACAAGGAGAAACTGTTACCATTTGAAGCAAAAGAGATAAGGAAAGATATTACCGTGTCGTATGAATATTTGGTTACCTCCCAAGAAGTGCTAAGTTTAAAGTCTTCAACCAGACAATGGAAGAGATTAGTCACCTCGAAGAATCAAATAGCAGCAGTTAATGAATAATCATGCGGGTCATCTGGATCAAAAAGTGCTAACCACAAGAAGAGGAAACTCGCAATGCACCGGAAGATATCCAACACACCCTTATCTATATTTTTGCTTAAGACAACTACATCTAGTTGTGGTTCGGGTTCAGGCTCTATAAAAGGGTCTAGATAAAAAGTTTTCATCACTGGATTTCCTCAAAGGAAGTATCCTCAAGATCGTGTTCTAGAGTCTGGAAATACTCAATTAAGAACTTAGAAGCACATAACAATAACCTGAATAACTGGGGATACTCTAAGTCAATCAGACTTGACTCACACAGAGAAAACCCTTGTGATTATTCCGTCCACGGCTTCAGGACCAAATTCTTCTCTCGACTCCTCAACAAAGATTATATACTCAATAATCCATCGTATCTCCCATTTAATTCTCGTATCTTCTCTCTTTCAAGAAAAATAACTCGAGAATATTTTTTTCTTCATTTCACATATCTGCAGCTGTAAATCACGAGATTAGTTTCCGTAATTATCTACTTCACACTTCAACAATCAGAACTCATAAAAGATGGAGTCAAGAGTCTTTCAAACACACGCAATCCATAGAATAATTCGTGAAATCCCGTGAATATCTCCTCGTGAACGTGCTACCCTGTTCTCTTCGTTTGGATTATATAGCCAAATTCAGTCGAACCAAAGGCTCTCAATAATCATTTTAGGCCATATCAAGACATCCCACAAAGTTTCAGCCATTGAGTCTCTCAAAAACGCCCTCAAAGCTCGAACGAAAATTCTGCCATTTGAGAACTAAGTTTTCCCGCCTAAAAGCACATTTCAAAACGAAGAAGAAAGGGTGGCCCCTATCCAGTGCTGGGGTGGAAATAGCAGGTGGGCGCCCCTTAGCAAATGAGGTGCCCCTTATCCAAACCGAGAAGTCCGAATAACACGTGTCCTCTGGGGTGCCTTTACCAACTTTTCGAGCCGATTTTTCCAAAAATGTTTATTGCCCTAAAATACCTACAAACACATAAAACACCATAATAAGTACAAAATCGAGTACCAACAATGCAGAAAATTGAGGACAACTTAGACACAAAAACGTGTCTATCAATAATCCTAAGAGTATTCAATTCTGGACAAGGTCTCTGGGTTTTTCTTCATTTGCGGTTTCCTCGTTAACAAAATCTTGTTGTGTCTTTTACTTTTCTATTTCAGCAATTATAATTGTTTTTATTATAATTAGATGTAAAATACACAAATGTTAGTTCCTATTTACTTGATAGTAATCCTATTGTGTTTGGTTAAGTCCGAACCTATTATCAAGTTGTTGATGGTGGTTTTTAGACAAGGGGTAAAATCGTAAACCCCATGACCTAGCGTTACCCGCAACACATTAACTAAGAGCATTTAACTCGGTGTAAATAATTAATAGGGGTATTTTTTCAAAATACCGGATTAGGTTTTCAACACGTAACCCTAATTCCAAAACCAAGCCGCACCCTCGCACCCATGGCAAAGCAATGCCAAACCAAGCCGCATATTGCGCGCCATGGCAACCATGCCAAACCAAGCCGCACTCTGCAAGACCATGGCAGCAATGCCAAACCAAGCCGCACTCTGCGCACCATGGCAACCATGCCAAACCAAGCCGCATCATCGCGCGCCATGGCAACCATGCCAAACCAAGCCGCACTCTGCGCACCATGGCAAAGCAATGCCAAACCAAGCCGCACTCTGCGCACCATGGCAACCATGCCAAACCAAGCCGCACTCTGCGCATCATGGCAACCATGCCAAACCAAGCCGCACTCTGCGCACCATGGCAACCATGCCAAACCAAGCCGCATATCGCACACCATGGCAACAATGCCAAATCTCCAAGCCGCTATGCCTTTGGCACACGCCAAATATAGCGCCCGGGCTTGCAAGACTTGCAACTAGGTCAACATGGCTGCGCATGCCATTGGCACATGCCAATACGTGCCGCAAGCCATATTCCAAGTCGCTATGCCATTGGCACACGCCAAATATAGCGCCCTAGGCTTGCAAGACTTGCAACTAGGTCAACCTGGCCGCACATGCCATTGGCACATGCCAATACATGCCGCAAGCCATATTCCAAGTCGCTATGCCATTGGCACACGCCAAATATAGCGCCCTAGGCTTGCAAGACTTGCAACTAGGTCAACATGGCCACACATGCCATTGGCACATGCCAATACGTGCCGCAAGCCATATTCCAAGTCGCTATGCCATTGGCACACGCCAAATATAGCGCCCTAGGCTTGCAAGACTTGCAACTAGGTCAACATGGCCGCACATGGCATTGGCACATGCCAATACGTGCCGCAAGCCATATTCCAAGTCGCTATGCCATTGGCACACGCCAAATATAGCGCCCTAGGCTTGCAATACTTGCAACTAGGTCAACATGGCCGCACATGCCATTGGCACATGCCAATACGTGCCGCAAGCCATATTCCAAGTCGCTATGCCATTGGCACACGCCAAATATAGCGCCCTAGGCTTGCAAGACTTGCAACTAGGTCAACATGGCCGCACATGCCAATACGTGCCGCAAGCCATATTCCAAGTCGCTATGCCATTGGCACACGCCAAATGTAGCGCCCAAGGCTTGCAAGACTTGCAACTAGGTCAACATGGCCGCTAGCATGCCATTGGCACATGCCAATACGTGCCGCAAGCCATATTCCAAGCCGCTATGCCATTGGCACACGCCAAATATAGCGCCCTAGGCTTGCAAGACTTGCAACTAGGTCAACATGGCCGCACATGCCATTGGCACATGCCAATACGTGCCGCAAGCCATATTCCAAGTCGCTATGCCATTGGCACACGCCAAATATAGCGCCCTAGGCTTGCAAGACTTGCAACTAGGTCAACATGGCCGCACATGCCATTGGCACATGCCAATACGTGCCGCAAGCCATATTCCAAGTCGCTATGCCATTGGCACACGCCAAATATAGCGCCCTAGGCTTGCAAGACTTGCAACTAGGTTAACATGGCCGCACAGGCCATTGGCACATGCCAATACATGCCGCAAGCCATATTCCAAGTCGCTATGCCATTGGCACACGCCAAATGTAGCGCCCTAGGCTTGCAAGACTTGCAACTAGGTCAACATGGCCGCACATGCCATTGGCACATGCCAACACGTGCTGCAAGCCATATTCCAAACCGCTATGCCATTGGCACACGCCAAATATAGCGCCCTAGGCTTGCAAGACTTGCAACTAGGTCAACATGGCCGTACGTGCCATTGGCACATGCCAAACATACACGCTGGTAGCCTAACTTGCAAACCGTGCAACCTACCACCAAGGCATTCCACACATGCCATTGGCACATGCCAAACACACACGCTGGTAGCCTAACTTGCAAACCGTGCAACCTACCACCAAGGCATTCCGCACATGCCATTGGCACATGCCAAACACACACGCCGGTAGCCTAACTTGCAAACCATGCAACCTACCACCAAGGCATTCCGCACATGCCATTGGCACATGCCACACGCGCCATTAGCAGCACCACTTGCACTCAAGGCGCAACCAACGAGATATCAACACAAACCTGGGGATGCTTCTTTAGGGTTTTGGTTTGGCGGTCACAAAGATGCAACGTACACTACGCTCACATTAAGAAAGCGTGAATAGGAATAAAGCGGTCAAATAAAAGAGGAAATAATGGTGAAAAACGTTTTCACCCATTAAACCATGCGGTTACCACCTCCTCCCATTATTTCACCCTTTACTCTCTTCCTTCATGAGGCCAGGATACGTTTCAATCTCGACTTGTATAAATAGGTCTTACCTATTTCCACCGCATAAAGTCTCGGTCGGTCAGAGAAATATACTACACTTACACTCTCGGAAAGGCAACTTTGCAAGCTCTCCCAAAAGCTTTCATCTCTTGCAAGATTTTCTTAAGCTTTCACTTTCTCGATACAAGTCGAGATACTACTCTCCTCAACACCTTTCTCTCGCTTCCTCCCCAAATCAACCCTTCTCCTCCATTTTGTGACCGAAGCAAGTCCGGAACGGCCATTTCTTGGTTTAGGCCGGACTTGTACAGATTGATCTCTCGAATCTATAAAGTGCTCACGTGCAGCACATTTGTTTAGGTTTAAACCAGTTTCTCACTCACCTACCGCATTTACCTAAATCGGCAAAACGATTTTTACCCTTAAACAATTGGCGACCACAATGGGAGGATTGATCTATCGGCTACAATGTCGACTGTCGATCTCGTTCTTCGACCCGGATGTCAAGATGGTAGGGGAAGGCGACTCAATCCGACGCAACTACCGAGACGACCGGTTATTAGTTATAAAAACTACACAAGAAACTCGGGACTTGCCAAGATGCTACCACTCGATCCGACTCAACTACCGTACGACCGGCTACTAGTTGCAAAAACTACACGAGAAAACGGGGACTCGCCAAGATGCTATCAACGATTGGGGACTTGCTGAAGATGCTACCAGCAAAGCCGCCTTTCACATGGAGAGGGGCGTGTTCACAGAAACCTATGAAGTGAGTAAATTTAGATCGCGCAAGACATACGATCTGTTTTTAGGCTCTTAGTAAAACCGTCATACTACTGAGTATTGTGCCTATTGCTAGCACACACTTTCATAAAAGAAATATTCCTTTCCCAAAATATAATCAGAGTCATTTTATCAAAACCATTCATCCCAGAAATAATCCAATATCCTCAAAAGCTAACATTTATCTATCAACCCAAGAAATCCAGGAAGACAAAAACCATAAACCAGGCGCTTTGTTTGCCTTTCAAAAAAAAAAATTTCACCCACCCGTACATACATACTTTGCACAATAATAATTACTTGTCACTATTAGCAGACATTACTACAGTGACATTTGAAGAATTATTTATGATGAAGTATTTCCACAAGTTTATGAAAGGTATACCTATGGCTACGGTTTACACCAGCACAAGAAAACAATAAAACAAATTGAAAGAGAAACGCTGGAGTACTAGCCGGAATATGCTTGCCCACTTTATCACTACCACGCTACCGCTAACACCATGACGTGATAACAAAGCTACGAGGTAAAAAGGGGAGCCAACCCATTTCATAAGCATAGCACCTTTTGGAATTTGAATAAGGAAAGGATTTCCTGTTTGAGCTACGTATGGGAAGAAGCCAATGGTCCACACCATACCGAAATACAAGCCAGCATCCATGCCTAACTGGGTCCACGCCAAGTCAGCGCCATTCCAAGATGATCCAAAGGCCTACCAGATGCGTTACCCAGATGCGCTTACCTGATGCGCTTGCCAGACGCGCATGCCAGAAACGCTTGCCAGACGCGCTTACCAGACATACATGCCAGGCACACATGCCGCACGCGCATGTCAGCCGCAGTGCCACCCTTTGTGATAACAATTTGCATCCTTCCAGCACCATCCTCGCCCTTCGAAACAACGCCATGGCTCCACCACTTCGTAATCAAAACCGTGTCATCTCTGCACGATACACTCACGATCACCATAACTGCAGCC
Source organism: Papaver armeniacum (assembly GCA_023531295.1). Taxonomy (NCBI): domain Eukaryota; kingdom Viridiplantae; phylum Streptophyta; class Magnoliopsida; order Ranunculales; family Papaveraceae; genus Papaver; species Papaver armeniacum. The sequence continues at coordinate 132,977 of JAJJWW010006371.1, read as the reverse complement.
ACTTCCGCCACCCCAACGGTTCTTCAAGCATGCCAGCTCCAACCGTCACCGGAGACGCTACTCCACCATCGTGGGCAAGATATCGGAAGATCCTAAGAAGCCGACCTCCTTGTAGCGATGTTGATTTGATGAAAAGATAAAAGATACTTCAGCAGGACGCGCGTTTATAGATGAAGAGGCTCGCGTTGCTCTTGAGCGACCAGTAGAAGGGGATAAGCAATCCAATTTCGTCACACGTGAAGATCAAAAAAACTTCTCCAAAATTGAAAGCAAGGGAATCAACAACTCTCCCGAGTTCACGGAGACCCTTCCCCTCGTCAAGACCCGCACAATGGGAACTTCGCCCACAAAGTCGCATGCAGTCTATGATAAAACAGTTGTGTGAGATTCTATGTTTCTCCAAGGCGTAGCGTCAAGACATATTTGCACCCCTCAACTGCACTACATCAGGAAAATAGGCGTTTCCATCCTGGGGAAGCCGTTCCCAAACCTCAACCTCTCATATGAAGCACGATCGATAGATGGAACTGGGGACTCCTCCGTTCCCTTGAGGGATGTCGAGTTTGACAGAACGTGACGCGGTCTCCGACTTCAAAATGGTAACCGTCAAGGCTCTGAGAGTTGCAAGACGTTGTTTCAACGTTCTCTCCAGAAGTAGCTCCGCATCAACGTTCTCTCCAGAAGTAGCTACACATCAACGTTCTCTCCGTAAGAAGCTACACATCAACGTTCTCCAAAGAAAGGGCTTCGCATCAACGTTCGCTTAACGCCACTCCTTCCCCGCAGGGTCATGCCGCCACACTCCCCACCCAGAGCTTCACCGCAGTAGCAATTACTACAAAGATGGAAACACGTAAACCATACTTGAGGACGGAAGATATACATGGGATCCATTCACCTGTCAAAGCTACGAAGAATAGTCCACCAAAAATCCGTACCCACAACAAGGTCCTCTACTCTTCAAGGGTGCAGCGCAAGAACATCATCACCTCTCTCTATTTAAGACGCCTTCAACACTTTACGAGGCCGCGGAGGATCCCGAGCCTGCACTATCCAGAATATGTCATCATGTAATTTCTGAGCATCCCAGTGTCACATCCAGAAGAGTACGATAGGCTTATATCAAATCTCATGGAGGGGGATTCAAGGCGATATAATGAAAGTAGGTCATGCATGGAGACTACCAGCGTAAGATCCTTTCACTCCCCTCAACCAGTTATTACGATTTCAACATCATCACTATCGAGGTTTTACGAGCCACGGGAATTTCTCAACATGAATCCGTACATGTGCACCTAAAACTCCAAAAGCACGCCCGGAAGGTTACATTCACGTATTCATACATTCCATCATATCAAACCGAAGTATGACCTGGGGACTTCTCGCTGCATCCCATTTCGTAAGATAGATCCCTAAATCGGCGTCCTCCAAGTCTGCAGCGGTCAACAAGGATGGATTCGTAGGAAGGGGAACGACTAGGTCATCCTCGTCGATAGCACTGACGCATGCTCCAACAGATATCTCGCACAAAAGGGAAATTTTCCATTTATACAACAAGCGTGTAAAGTGTACGACAAATCCACAAAGAAGAAGAAAACATACCGTATGATTTTCTTAACCCGAATAACCTTTGTTGGGATGCTCATGCAAGAGTCGACCTCGCGCCTTCATCCGGAGAACTCGACGGTTAGAAGATGATTCGAATCTGCGTGACATGACAAAGAGAGAAATTCAACAAGAAGAACCTTTCTCAAACGAGGGAGATGATGATGCATTCGTTGGGTTTGAATACGTAACCTTTAAAAAGGAAAGGAAGCAATGAGGGACATAACGCTTTCGATTTTTTGGCATGAACGATGCCCTAATCGAAGCCGCACGTGAAGGAAAGGCAAAATAAGGAAACTTTGCTATCTGTAGAAACACCTACTCCCTCCTTGTTCACACCGATCCCATCAAGTCACGTCAGCAAGCACGCACAGCTTCCCTACCTTGCGCCGGTCCCACCAGCTAGCACAATCAGCTTCCCAACTCACGCCAATTTCCCAACGTCGCCCAAGTCACGCCTGCAAGCACGCACAGCTTCCACATTGCGCCGGCCCCACCAGCTAGCACACGCAATTTCCCAAGTCACGCCGCAAGCACGCACAGCCTTCCACATTGCGCCTGGGCCCTCACCATCTAGCACACTCGGTTTCCCAACTCACGCCAACTTCCCAACGTCGCCCCAGCTGCACCGCCCACCAATTGTGCCAGCCTCTCCCGATTTGTGCAAAACTACCGCAGGCAAGGATTCCAAATCCTATTTATAAAAGGTCGACAAGCCTCCTTCAATTCTCCTTACATTTTGTCATTAATAGTTTGTCACCATCTTATGCTTACCTCGCAACAAAGCCCCTGTTCCGAGCTAGCAGGGACTTAATGTTGATGGTGGTTTTTAGACAAGGGGTAAAATCGTAAAACCCTATGACCTAGCGTTACACCGCAACACATTAACTAAGAGCATTTAACTCGTGTGTAAATAATTAATAGGGTATTTTTTCAAAATACCGTTAGGGTTTTCAAATACGTAACCCTAATTCCAAAACCAAGCCGCACCTCAAGCACCATGGCAAAGAATGCCAAACCAAGCCGCATATCAAGGCGCCATGGCAACCATGCCAAACCAAGCCGCACTCTGCGCACCATGGCAAAGCAATGCCAAACCAAGCCGCACTCTGCGCACCATGGCAACCATGCCAAACCAAGCCGCATATCAAGGCGCCATGGCAACCATGCCAAACCAAGCCGCACTCTGCGCACCATGGCAAAATGCCAAACCAAGCCGCACTCTACGCACCATGGCAACCATGCCAAACCAAGCCGCACTTCGCGCATCATGGCAACCATGCCAAACCAAGCCGCACTCACGCACCATGGCAAAGAATGCCAAACCAAGCCGCATATCGCACACCATGGCAACAATGCCAAATCTCCAAGCCGTTATGCCTTTGGCACACGCCAAATATAGCGCCCGGGGCTTGCAAGACTTGCAACTAGGTCAACATGGTCAGCGCATGCCATTGGCACATGCCAATACGTGCCGCTAGCCATATTCCAAGTCGCTATGCCATTGGCACACGCCAAATATAGCGCCCTAGGCTTGCAAGACTTGCAACTAGGTCAACATGGCCGCACATGCCATTGGCACATGCCAATACGTGCCGCAAGCCATATTCCAAGTCGCTATGCCATTGGCACACGCCAAATATAGCGCCCTAGGCTTGCAAGACTTGCAACTAGGTCAACATGGCCGCACATGCCATTGGCACATGCCAATACGTGCCACAAGCCATATTCCAAGTCGCTATGCCATTGGCACACGCCAAATATAGCGCCCTAGGCTTGCAAGACTTGCAACTAGGTCAACATGGCCGCACATGCCATTGGCACATGCCAATACGTGCCGCAAGCCATATTCCAAGTCGCTATGCCATTGGCACACGCCAAATATAGCGCCCTAGGCTTGCAAGACTTGCAACTAGGTCAACATGGCCGCACATGCCATTGGCACATGCCAATACGTGCCGCAAGCCATATTCCAAGTCGTTATGCCATTGGCACACGCCAAATATAGCGCCCTAGGCTTGCAAGACTTGCAACTAGGTCAACATGGCCGCACATGCCATTGGCACATGCCAATACGTGCCGCAAGCCATATTCCAAGTCCCTATGCCATTGGCACACGTCAAATACAAATACGCCCTAGGCTTGCAAGACTTGCAACTAGGTCAACATGGCCGCACATGCCATTGGCACATGCCAATACGTGCCGCAAGCCATATTCCAAGTCGATATGCCATTGGCACACGCCAAATATAGCGCCCTAGGCTTGCAAGACTTGAAACTAGGTCAACATGGCCGCACATGCCATTGGCACATGCCAATACGTGCCGCAAGCCATATTCCAAGTCGCTATGCCATTGGCACACGCCAAATATAGCGCCCTAGGCTTGCAAGACTTGAAACTAGGTCAACATGGCCGCACATGCCATTGGCACATGCCAATACGTGCCGCAAGCCATATTCCAAGTCGCTATGCCATTGGCACACGCCAAATATAGCGACCTAGGCTTGCAAGACTTGCAACTAGGTTAACATGGCCGCACATGCCATTGGCACATGCCAATACACGCCGCAAGCGATATTCCAAGTCGCTATGCCATTGACACACGCCAAATGTAGCGCCCTAGGCTTGCAAGACTTGCAACTAGGTCAACATGGCCGCACATGCCATTGGCACATGCCAACACGTGCCGCAAGCCATATTCCAAACCGCTATGCCATTGGCACACGCCAAATATAGCGCCCTAGGCTTGCAAGACTTGCAACTAGGTCAACATGGCCGTACGTGCCATTGGCACATGCCAAACACACACGCTCGGTAGCCTAACTTGCAAACCGTGCAACCTACCACCAAGGCATTCCACACATGCCATTGGCACATGCCAAACACACACGCCGGTAGCCTAACTTGCAAACCGTGCAACCTACCACCAAGGCATTCCGCACATGCCATTGGCACATGCCAAACACACACGCTGGTAGCCTAACTTGCAAACCGTGCAACCTACCACCAAGGCATTCCGCACATGCCATTGGCACATGCCAAACACACAAGCTGGTAGCCTAACTTGCAAACCATGCAACCTACCACCAAGGCATTCCGCACATGCCATTGGCACATGCCACACGTGCCATTAGCAGCACCACTTGCACTCAAGGCGCAACCAACGAGATATCAACACAAAACTGGGGGATGCTTCTTTAGGGTTTTGGTTTGGCGGTCACAAAGATGCAACGTACACTACGCTCATATTAAGAAAGCGTGAATAGGAATAAAGCGGTCAAATAAAAGAGGAAATAATGGTGAAAAACGTTTTCACCCATTAAACCATGCGGTTACCACCTCCTCCCATTATTTCACCTTTACTCTCTTCCTTCATGAGGCCATGATACGTTTCAATCTCGACTTGTATAAATAGGTCTTACCTATTTCCACCAGACAACAAGTCTCGGTCAGGAGAAATATACTACACTTACACTCTCAGAAAGGCAACTTTGCAAGCTCTCCCAAAAGCTTTCATCTCTTGCAAGCTTTTCTTAAGCTTTCACTTTCTGATACAAGTCGAGATACTACTCTCCTCAACACCTTTCTCTGCTTCCCTCCCCAAATCAACCCTTCTCCTCCACTTTGTGACCGAAGCAAGTCTGGAACGGCCATTTCTTGGTTTAGGCCGGACTTGTACAGATTGATCTCTCGAATCTATAAAGTGCTCACGTGCAGCACATTTGTTTAGGGTTTAAACCAGTTTCTCACTCACCTACCGCATTTACCGAAATCGGCAGAAACGATTTTTACCCATAAACACAAGTAAACATACTTCGTTGTTGTATTGTCTCGATCTTGTATCCATGGTCAATCACTCAAGTTATCTTGTTGTCGTATTGTCTCAATCTCGTATCCATAGAAGATCACACGAAGTATGAACCGATTAGTTGTATTGTCTCGACTCAGTCCATAGACAATCACTTTCGGAGAAAAGGACTTTTAGGTGGAAATTTTTTAGATTGAGGTATATTCGGGTACCCTCGTCTTTTCAAATCTAATATAAGTCGGATCCCATCCGATCAACATGTGTGCACAAATTCACAAGATACGAAAACTAATAAGAAAATCTTATTTGTCTTCAAATCTTCAATTTCCTTCTCAATAACCTGTACAACACAAACTTGAATACTCTTGTGATCAATCACGCAAAAAACAGAGTTTCTTAACAACGGATTATCACAAGAGGTCTTTAGATATGGAAATGGTTCTAAATATCTCCTCGATACTTTGATCTAGTTGGAGTAACCCTTATGTCAGAAGAGAAGGCTCTCAAGAATAATCAAAATAGGTGCAATCAAAGTTTCAACAACCGTTAGTCAATCAAATCAATAATCGAAAACTAAAATAACAATGAAATTATCTAGTTTCCCACCAATGGTACTCGTAGAGCTTCTTCATCCCACATAAGTCTTTAAACGAGCGGTCGTAAGAGATTTCGCCTAATTAGGGTACTTTACTCTCCGGATAGACGACTCCATCGGAAACAACACAAATGAAGTTTTTGTTAGAGCACTACTTGGTCAAACTCGTATCTCAATCATGTTTGTAAATGTTAGTGATCAAAACTATAAGTCTTGATTTCTAGCCTATTTATAGATGTCTCGGACTAGGACATAGATTGTGTAGTTGAGTTTAGACTTCCTGGCGTTCATCATTTGAAGACGAAGAACTACTAAGGGGAGCTTGTGGAACTTCATCGACAAAAGCTATGTGGATACTTAAACTCATCTATCACTTGGAAAGTATATTTCTACTCTATCTCCTATATTGAGAAATAAGTCGTATTACGATATAATTTTCTATATACACATTTGAGATTTCGAGCTGAGTTTATCTCGCTTACATATTTCTCGAAATATGTGTTGGCAAGCTTTCGCTTCGACCAAGTTCATCTTATACCATGTGAAAATTGCCGAGTAACATCTTACATGGTTAGTGTGATACAATCATTTGGTGTAGACTTGGAATGTTTCGTTATGATTATTTCAATATCTTGAAAATTGCTTTGATGCTAATAGTGTGTGAAAACGGCTATTGTCATCCTCTAAGAAAGTTTCAATGATTGAAATAAAGAGCTTAGAATCATGTAACCATGTTTGGATATAAACATAGTGTGTTATCACATTTAGGTGTAAGTCCAAAAACGGGAACCTGAAGTATGCGTACCCTTACGCGTACTGGCGGTTGTTGGATGTCTGGGCAAGTATGCCTACTCGTACGCATACTGGCGGAAGTCTCACGTCCGTGAATTTCTGTTGGAGTTTGGAATGTAAATTGGTATGTGCACCAGACACGCTTCAAACCAAACTCGGTCCGGCTACTTAAGTATGCGTACACGTTTGCATACTTGAGTTGGTTACTTTCTAAAATCGGTTTTGTACATGAACCTAAATATTTATAAAATAAGGAATGCAATCTTTGCAAACCGTGGCTATAACGTTCATGTATTGATTCGAGTGAATCAAATCGATTTTGTTTCAATTGTGTTCTTGTATACTTCTATGAGAATATAGCAATTGAACGGCTCTTTAACTAGTTTAATTTGAGTCATTTGAATTAGTTATGGTTAAGATGAATAAGGTTGATATGAGAGTAATAATATGGCTAACTTCGGTTAACTATTGTCGAGCGAACATGGTGTACATGTTTGGGTACGGTTACATACAGCTAAATGAGGGTACATTTTATTTGTGTGTAACAAGCTAAGTTTGATCTAACGGTTGAAAGATATTATCTTGGTTTGAATCAGGTTTTTCATCTAACGCTGAATATTGAATGCTTTCTTACCAAGGTAACTTGGATTGCAAACCCTGATTTGAAAACTATATAAAGGAGAACTCTAGCAAGTGGGAAACCTAATCCCCACACCTCATGTGTGTTACTAGTTGCATCAACTAGAGTCGATTCTCCTTTAACCTTGGGTTTCTATCGAGACCCTGTAGGTTAACGACTTCAAAGACTTCATTGGGATTGTGAAGCCAGACCCAACTATTTTCTTTGTAGTTGTGTGTTCTGATCTTGCCCGGTTCTATCTAATTGAGTACAATTGAAATAATTGACTCGAGATTAATTTCTCCGATAGGCAAGATAAAAGTAATCACAAACATCTTTGTCTCATCTTTTGTGATTCCACAACATCTTGTTTCGCTTTTCGATTAAGATTATTGTGAGGTGATTGATAATACTAGGCTGTTTTTCGGGAATATAAGTCCGGTTTATCAATTGGTTGTTGTTCACCTTGATTTATCAAAAGACGGAACAAAAACTCTTTGGTATTTCATTGGGAGACAAATTAATTCAATCTATAGACTTTTCTGTGTGAGAAGTCTTCGACTTTGGGTCGTAGTAACTCTTGGTTGTGGGTGAGATTATCTAATGGAATCAAGTACGTAGTATCCTACTGGGATCAGAGACGTAAGGAACGCAACTGTACCTTGAATCAGTGTGAGATTGATTAGGGTTCAACTACAGTCCAGTATGAAGTTAATTAGTAGTAGGCTAGAGTCTGTAGCGGCTTAATACAGTGTGGTGTTCAATCTGGACTAGGTCCCGGGTTTTTCTATATTTACGGTTTCCTCGTTAACAAAATTCTAGTGTCTGTGTTATTTATTTTCGAATTATATTTTTTTATATAATTTAAATATCACAGGTTGTGCGTTAAGATCAATCAATTAGAATATCCAACCTTTGGTTGTTGATTTAAATTGATTGACACTTGAACATTGGTCTTTGGTACCGTTCAAGTTGTTTCACATAATAATCAGACTGGATTTCTATCTGTTTGATTAGCTGATTATATCGTGAAACAGAGATATTAAACTCTTTGATATAATTTACTCTAGATTGAGTCTGACTGTCCAGTTGATTCTCTAGAAAGTATATTGGAGTAAGTCATCTCAGATTGCCAAACAAATTGTTGGGTGTGGTTGTTAGAACCCCGCATTTTCAGTTTGCCTGGCTCTTAGGATAGTTTGCAAGAAATACTTCTCAATATTAATAAATATATTATAAAAATCATAATTAAATACTTTTTAATATTTTTGTATGGGATCACCTTGAGCATCAAGGAATATCTTTGAATAATAAATGATAACAGTTATGTTCATGTCCAAATAATGTCGACATCTACAAGTTTCTCTTAGAAGACCCTAATTTCCATCACACACAACATGAAGAAATGTGTGAACTTTGGAAACTCGGTTTTGCTCTTGGGACCAGTTATACCATGACTCACAATATTAGTTGTGACCGGTTATACAATGCTCCCAAAGATAGGTTATGACCGGTTACACCATGCTTCCCAATGTAGTTTGTGATCGGTTACACATTGCTTCCCAAAGTAGCTTGCGATCGGTTACACGTTACTTCCCAATTCAAGCTTGTGACCGATTAAACCCTACTTACCAATGTAGCTTGTGATCAGTTACACCTTGTGTTAGAGAAATGCTCGGTCGAACTCGCAAGCGTTGCTATATCAAGCTTGTTTGTCAAGTTTAGTTGCCAAAACTATAAGTCTTGATATCTAGTCTACTTATAGCTAAGTCTCGGACTAGGATAGTAAGTGTAGTTGAGCTCTAGAATCCACGGCTTTCATCATGCGAAGACGAAGAACTACTCAAGGAAATTGTGGAACTTCATCGACAAAAAGGTATGTGGAGAATTGAACTTATCTATCACCCAAAAGTCTATCTATTCTATCTCCTATCTTGAGACAAAAGTCGTATTGCTATATAGACTTCGATTATACATATTTACTATTTCGATCCGAGTTTATCTCGCTTATCTATTTCTCTAAATATGTGTTGGTAAGCTTTCGCTTTGGCCAAGTTCATCTTTATTCGTGATGAAAGTCATGTTGATTATTTCAATAACTTGAAAATCGCTTTGATGAAAAACAGTTTGTGAATAACAACTATATAACATCCTCTAAGAAAGTTTCAATGATTGAAATGAGATTTTAGAACATGTAACCATCTTTGGATATAAACATAGTGTGTTCTCACATTTGTGTAAAAGTCCAAAACCGGGAACCTAAAGTATGCATACCCGTACGCGTACTGGCGGTTGTTGGAAATCTGGAAGAGTACGCGTACTGGAGGAAAGTTCACATCCGTGAATTTCTGGTGGAGTTTGAAAGTGAAAAACAAACTCAATCCGGTTACTTAAGTACGCGTACCTGTTCGCATACTTAGGTAGGTTACTTTCTAAAATCGGTTTGTTCATGAACTAAAACATTTATATAATAAGGAATGCAATCTTTGCAAACCGTGGTTATAATGTTCATGAATCGAATAGAGTGAATCAAAACCGATTTTGCTTCGATTGTGTCTTGTATACTTCTATGAGATCTAAGCAATTGAACAACTCTCTAACTAGTTCATTTGAGTCATTTGAACTAGTTATGGTGAAGATGAATAAGGTTAATATGAAAGTGCTCATATGGCTAACCATTGGTTAACTATTGTTGAACCAACTAAGTGTACACGTTTAGGTACGGTTACCCAAACCTAAATAAAGTTACATTTCATTTGTGTATAACAAGCTAAGTTCGATCTAACGGTTGAAAGATATTAGCTTGTTTCTAATCAGGTTTTCATCTAACGGTGAATATTGAATGCATTATTACCAAGGTAACTTAGATTGCAAACCCTGATTTGGAGACTATATAAAGGAGAAATATAGCAACTGGGAAACCTAATACCCACACCTCATGTGTGATAATGGTTGCATAAGCTAGAGTTGATTCTCCTTTAACCTTAGTTTTTTTACGAAAGCCTGTAGGTTTAAGACTTGAAGACTTTATTGGGATTGTGAAGCCAGACCCAACTATTTTCTATGTAGTTGTGTGATCTGATCTTGTTATTTCTATCAAATTTTAGTACAATCATAAGATTGGCTTGAGATTTATATCTCCGATAGGCAAGATGTAGTCACAAACACCTTCGTCTCATCGTTTGTGATTCCACAATATCTTGTTTCGCTAGTCGATTAAGATTATTGTGAGGTGATTGATATTTCTAGGATGTTCTTCGGAATATAAGTCTGTATATCAATTGGTTCCTGTTCACCTTGATTTATCAAAAGACGAACAAAACTCGTAGGTATTTACGTGGGAGACAGATTTATCCATTCCTGTAGACTTTTCTATGTGAGACAGATTTGTTTATTAAAGTCTTCGACTTTGGGTCGTAGCAACTCTTAGTTTTCGGTGAGATCAGATAAGGGAATCAAGTGCGTAGTATCTTGCTGGGATCAGAGATGTAAGGAGCGCAACTGTACCTTGAATCAGTGTGAGATTGATTGGGGTTCAACTACAGTCCAGGCCGAAGTTAGTTTGTAGTAGGCTAGTGTCTGTAGCGGCTTAATACAGTGTGGTGTTCAACCTGGACTAGGTCCCAGGGTTTTTTTTGCATTTGCGGTTTCCTCGTTAACAAAACTTCTGGTGTCTGTGTTATTTCTTTTCTGCATTATATTTTGTTATATAATTGAAATATCACAGGTTGTGTGTAGAATCGATCAATTGGTAAATCCAACCTTCGGTTGTTGATTTGAATTTATTGATCCTTGAACATTGGTCTTTGGTACCATTCAAGTTATTTCTCTTGTATTCAATCAGGCTCGCAAATTCCTATTTGTTTGAGCATGGATTGAATCGAGAAATCAAGATATAACTCTTTGATATACTTTTTATTAAGATTGAGTCTGATTGTCTAGTTGATTCTCTTAAAAGTATATTGGAGTTAGTCCATACAGATTGCTAAGCGAAATATTGGGTGAGGTTGTTAGACCCCCGCTTTTTCACCTTATTACACATTATATGCTATGACCGGTTATACCTTGATTCTAAACATAAGTCAAGATAGGTTCTACCTTGTCATGTAGTATTGGTCATTCAAAAGATTTTCAATAAAGAAACGAACCAACACAATCATGGTTTCCCTTTCGATTATGAAATTAATACATAGTTTTTTAGGATGAAATCACACTTATATCCTTATACATAATCAAGTAACTAAATACATAGATTATGTTGATGTCGAATTTACGAAGTTCAAAAGATAAGCGTTATACTTCGTAATATAATTCTCTGATACTTTGATCATAATGCAATGACCAAGTTTAATCATTAGAGTATTATATATACAGCTTCGCATGTTATTTTTTCAATATAAAGCAACTTGAAAGATACGATAGGGATGGCAACAAGATCAAGTCAGTATTACTAACCTCAAGAGGAAGGATGATGTCTTCGTTGCAGTCGTTACTTCCTCACTTTCTTAAGGTATTCTTCACTTTCTTAAGTATTCTTAGGTATCAGCTTTTAAAAATCTTTTGCAGTCCCAGTTTGGTCACTTGTTGATCAATAACGTTACAGGTTTTGTTACTTAATACTTTTTTAAAAACCAATTCTTAAATATCATTTTATATCTTTACAGATTCTAGCCATATACCTTTTAATACCTAACCGGTAATAAAACCACTTCAATAACCAGATATATGACTTGTCGCCTCAAAACAAGTTATATCATTATCTTTATGTATATATTGGTCTTCTTTGTTGAGAGATTCTCGCTCATCAAGGTCCATTCTATTGGATAAGCTTGTTCTTTTCAAAGAATTAGTCTCTGGGATATTTTAATTGAGTGTCTCTAGTATAATCACTACTTGTCAAGGGTTTAATGGGTTATATATGGGTTATATAGTCTCTGGGATACTTTAATTGAGTGTCTCTAGTATAATCACTATAATTCTTTTCAATTATTCTTGTTTCTACTGGTGCTACCGTTCTCTCGTTCTTTAGTTAGTTCAACATTCCTTCCGAGAATCAGTTAGCAGCTGCAATGCAATAATTACTTACAAAGTTGGTTGTTTCCATCCATTGATGCCAGTAGTTCCACACCAATTGTTTCTTGAACAAGTTCAGTCTATAGGGACATGGTGATAAGTTCAGTTTCTAAAATTCTGGTGCCAGTGTATGTTGTTGCAGTTTATTCTTGTTCCTTGTTTTGTTTTTAGCTTCATTTCTCTCTCTAGTTGTGTCATTTTGAGAGGGTGAATTGTTTTCCTGTTTACCTTGTCAGACTTTTTATTGTTGCAATCTGTTTGTATTGTTTAAGTACTTGTTACTTCAAAATGATTCTTTGTTGGTATCAGTTTGAGGGGGCACGTGTGTTTGATTCTAGGTGTTTTATGTTCAAGCATGTACCATGTTTGTAAAGGCTTGAGGAGGGGTGTAAGATTATATTTTCAACGCCAGTCAATACGTTGACTAAAGTCTGTTTCAGGTATATATATATATATATATATATACCTAACTTTGTTGGAATATTGGGTTAAAACTAGATGATGAAAACAAACAAAAGAATGTTGTACCCATGACTTGAAGGATCTTTCGATTCTGCGATATTTTTGGAATATTGGGTTAAAACTAGAAGATGAAAAAAAAACATAGGAATGGTGTATCCCTGACTTCAAGGATATTTCGATTCTTTTAGACAATAATTCGACATTTCCCAATTAATTGGCAAGTACAATAGGTCACTTAAACTATGCCTTCAGGATTCGATGAAGCCCTATTTGAGTTATTATGGTGCACTAAGTTTAAACTTCCCATTTTCTTATTAATGTTTTGATTCTGCAAGAAGAATGATGGACGTAAATCCGTAATAAATCTATACAGCTTGCTTAACAGATGTACCGCAGAAAAACATCTGACGAGACTTACATATATGAGTATGGAAATCAGACCGTTTCCTAAGAGAAGAAGACATTTCTCTAAAGAAGACTCATGCATCCAGGATTTGAGCAATGGTCGTTAACGTGTTAGCTACAGAATACACTATTCTATGAAATCAATATGTTGTGGAGATCCGGTTTTATCACAAGGGGTACTTGGTTCAAGGATGCTTTCACCGCTGACCTTCGATAATTTTGAATTTCTTACACTAAATGGAGGATCAAATCCAAAAGAAACCTATCATTTATGTAATTTTTTCTACGATGATGTTTATTCTCAATTTTGCTTGAACTACGTTGGCTTGATCCCACTCGGGTACGTAGGCAGTCACTTTGAGTGATGCAACCACTTCAATTTCAAAATTTATTTGCTGCATTTTTTATTTGAAAATATGGGAGGATGTTGGATCAAAACGTATGCATTATGTTTGCATTATTCAAAACCTATCTCATAATTCAGTTAAAATCTGAACAGATGCATCTCTACCAATAGCTACTATTGATGTCGTTTGAATGTGTCTATTCGTGATGAACAGGCATCTCAAAGATATCAAATATTGTTGTTTTCTTCTTCTTAATCTTAAACAGTATATTTTCTTGGTCAGGTCAAGGAAGTACAATCCTTGAATTCGATTACGGTGTTAGGGCTTTATTGAATTTTGTAGGCATAGTTCGAGCGACCCGTATACTCGCCAATTAATTGGGAAAGGTCGAATTATTGTCTAAAACAATCGAAAGATCCTTGAAGTCAGGGGTATACTATTCTTTTGTTTGTTTTCATTCTCTATCTAGTTTTAACCCAATATTCCAACATACTTTACCTCTTGTAACAATATCCCCTATATATTACTCTGGAATAATATCTTCATTACCTCTTATAAACTTTCTCACGACGTCTTGGAGACTCCAACAAAAGGACTTCTAGACATATTTGTAAGTTTCTTATGATAAATGAATATATGTATTCCCTTAATACCTTCTTTAAACAAGACTGTCTCTATATGTATTCAGCTGCTCATTTTCAAAGAAGTAGATGGTGGTTTATACGTCTCGGAATGCACTCACTTTTAGTAGGTAGGTAGAGCTTTACAAGAGGTCGTTCCCTCAAAATATTAGCTTGAAATACGATATCATTTAGTTTTTATTCGTACAAAAACAGCTAAAGTGTGAGATAGTGTTAGAATAAAAATGTGAAGAGACCTCCCTGGTCAATTTTTTCCTTGTTTGTTTGACGTTAATCATACGGCAATCACAGAATGAGCTAAATTTTTTTCTATTCTTTCTGAAGCATAAATGAGGTAATTGTTGTAGAGCGATATGTACCACTAATACAATTCACTACTACTATATTTGTCATAATTCTGGTATTGAATTCTGGTACCGAAGGTTCTTTCGATTGTTAGTTTTTTTACGGGGATTGGAGGGGTCATGTAAAGTGATAATGGAGATTTGTGGTTTACTATGGTTACCAAAATGGCAAGTGGCTGAGGTCTGAGGCTGCCAAGGATGGTCTGCTTCGACCTTTTTGATGTTTTAATTGGGGATTTGGAAGATAAAACTGAATTGTGACTCAATGTACAGTCAGTCCCCTTGTGCAATGAAGAAAACGACCCTCCCTTCGAGGCTCTATTTACGACATCATGATTCAGGGAGTTGCAAAAGAAAATTCTGAGTCGGCCACGATTAACCGCTATCGTGAGACAAATTAACTAATCCGTTAGGAATGGTAAATCCCACAACCCGCCAATAAAGAGACGGTTATGGGGAACATTTTTTCTTATTACACAAAAAAAAAAAAAACAGAATGAGAAAAAGAAGATGATAAATAAAGGTGAGTTTTGCATTCCCACCCTCAATTAAGGTTTTTAATGCTCGTATTTCAAAAGAATTGTATTGAATTGTAGTCTACCGCTTGCTTACTACTTATGACAATCTTTGAATAGTTCTTTGACATTTTTCAATAGTCAAGATTTTCAATAGTTCTTTGACATTCTTTCTTGTTATTAATAAGATTATAATGAAGGGTTCTTTTTTTATCTCGTCATTTATGGCTAAAAGCTAGCCATCAAGAGGCAGTTAGTATATATTTTTTTATATACTAGAGAATATATTTTGTATTAATGGGAGGAAGTATTTTGTTTGGAGTCTATATCTTCTATCTTATAGCTTGTGATTCCAGCAGGACTTAAATATTGCCTGGTTTTCTTCCCATGGAATTGTAAAGGGAGATGCATGCATATTATGCAACACTGACAGATATATGCATGATTGTAGCTTGGCCGAGAATGTCAGTGTTTTTAAGAATGAACCGACCAATTTCTTCTGTTGCGTAAAAGGAATGTTTTTAAGAAATCCGTGTCAAATTAATCACTGGATACTGTGACAGCTACTTGGAAATAATTAATGCTGGCGTGGTGCCTTTGCGTTAATATATATACATTTTGGGAGAAGAATGTATGTGATTACAGTTTGAGTTTTGGTGATCTGGTGCCGCAAATCGAAGACTTTTGTTTATAGGCAAGCCGCAAGCAAGATTTGTCAGATTAGTAGTATATTTATTCATGAGATTGGCAGCATATATTTTCATGTTCTTTTAAAGTCGTGTGAATTTCAACTTTTTAGGCTACTGAGTTAGGGTATGCAGTGAACTAAGTCATACAACTCAAAACCCTAGTAACTTAATTTCTTTATAGACTTGCTTGCTTTCTGCTGCCAGAGTAGCAGCAATGGATAATGGTACTGCCAACCAAATGTCGTCCAATAAAGTGGTTTATCATGAGAATTGCGAGGGCTGTAAGGTTGATGCACGTAAAGAAAAGCACAAAGGTGTACCTTACAAAGAATTGATCTTCATATGGGTTGTTTCTCTGACTGCTTGTAAGTGGCATCCAATCTGTGTCTTCGTTTAATTTTATGTAAATGCAAGATTATTTTACATGTTTTATTTCTGTGTTTCAGCTCTACCTATATCATCTCTCTTTCCATTCCTATACTTCATGGTATTCACATTTGTGAATTTTGTTTAACTGCGTTATGGTTGCTATGAAATTCCAAGTATATGCATTACTAATTAACCTAAGAAACCTTTATTATTTGCAGATAGAAGACTTCCATATTGCGAAAAAGGAAGAAGATATTGGATTTTACGCAGGAATCGTGGGTGAGTATGTTTCTGTTGTTCATCTCAATGTATTTTACAATGGTTAAACCGTTTGTTTCGTTTAGGGTCAGCGTATATGTTCGGAAGAGCTGCGACCTCAATTTTATGGGGAATGATAGCTGATCGTTATGGTCGAAAACCTGTTATTATCATTGGCACTTTGGCAGTGTAAGTAAATATACATTATTGATACTCATTGAGCTTTCAGATCATATTGAATTACCTCTTCAATATCAGTTTCAATGATGCTTTGCGAAATTTTCCATCTCAGGGTAATCTTGAACACTCTATTTGGTCTCAGTACTAAACTTTGGATGGCAGTTTGTACGAGGTTTATCCTAGGATTGCTTTGCGGTTTACTTGGCCCCATCAAGGTAGATTTCTTGGCATTATACGCCATAGTTTTAATGCTATGTCAATTACCTAAATGATTTGGGGACAGTGGTACTTCCCATTTTGACAAAACCTTGAGATGATTAAGTCCATGTTATCAAACTCCAACCAGTACTTTTTTCTCTCTGTGTTTTCTACTTATATTTGACTTTTGTTCAGGCATATGCTTGCGAAGTTTGCCGGCCTGAACATCAAGCCGTGGGGCTGTCACTTGTAAGAGTTGTATCCCATCATCATTTTCAATTTTCTCCATAAGAATTGTGCTGCTTATTCTTCATGAACACCTATTTTCGTCTCAGATAACAACATCGTGGGGAGTAGGATTGGTCCTTGGTCCAGCCATAGGAGGTTTTCTGGCAAAGGTAAAGAAAATATCAATGCATCTTTTTTCTTAGAAACACAATAAAACTAGACTTTTCCGAAAATTATCTTGTGTGCATCTAAAACTAAATTTTGCTCCAACTAGAGACTTAAAATCTGCTTTGCTTCTGAACAATTGTTACAGCCAGCGGAGAAATATCCGAAAGTGTTTCCTGGGGGATCTTTCTTTGCTAGGTAAGCTGCAGCTCAATGTACAGAACGTTCTTTTCTCTTTTTCTTTTCTAATATGTAAAATCTTTTTTGCAGATTTCCATACTTCCTACCTTGCCTATGTATATCAATCTGTGCAGGACTCGCGTTTATAACTTGTTGGTGGCTCCCGGTATATATTCTTAATTTCTTCAATTCACATTCACAATGATATTGTTAAAACGGGAATGAGAAAGTACACACCTCAAACTTTTATATTACGTGCCTGATGGCGCTGGTATCATATGGTTTCTTGCAATGTGGTAGGAAACATTGCATAGACATACTGTCACAAATGAAGAACAAAATGTGGTGGATAGAAATGAAAATCTACCAGATATGGATAAAACCAAGTCAGACTCTGGCAAAAGTCTTATTCGGAATTGGCCGTTAATGTCGTCCATCATTGTGTATTCCCTTTTCTCGCTTCATGATATGGCATACTCAGAGGTAAGCATGCAATCGCGTATTCTTTTGTTTTCACACGCCTATTTCTTCTCAATGGCACCAACCTGTTGGTGTACAATGCATTTTGATGCAGATTTTCTCATTGTGGGCTGTTAGTCCTAAGAGGTTTGGCGGATTGAGCTTTTCCACTAAGAAAGTTGGTACAGTACTTTCAATCACAGGCGCCGGTCTAATTGTTTCTCAACAAGTTCTGTATCCAATAGTTGAGAGGATTTCTGGTCACATGATAATTACTCGTACCGCCTCGGTATTGTGACAACCAATTTTATTTGATAATTGACTCAACTGGAATGATCAAAAAATGTTTTTGACTTAAATCCTTCTCTACTGTTTTTATCTGCTGCAGGTTTTGTCAATACCATTGCTAACAAGCTATCCCTTCATAGCCAAGCTTTCTGGTGTTAGCCAGTTTTTAGTCTTAAACTGTGCGTCTGTACTGAAGAACGCATTTTCTGTAAGTACAAACAGATACAGACCTAACTTCTGGTTTGCTCACTGTAGATTTCCACTTGTCATTGAAACTTACAAATGGCTTCTCAATCAGAATGCAATTCTCACTGGCTTATTCATTATTCAAAACAATGCTGTGGTAAGTCTTTATCAACTATCCTTGGCATTTTCGAGTTATTTAGCAGAACAGTGTGTATTTTAACGAAAGCTAATTCACAAACAGCCTCAACACCAAAGAGGAGCTGCAAATGGCATTGCAATGACTTCAATGTCTCTTTTCAAAGCATTTGGCCCGGCCGGAGGTGGCGCCATGTAAGTGTCCCTTTTTAGTGGATTTGTTCTTGTTGTTTACTGCAATTGCTTCTCGTTACATGATTCATGTACCTAATATACGGCTTCTGTATTTACAGCTTTTCATGGGCGCTCAAACGCATTAGTGCTCCATTCCTCCCTGGTATTGGAACATCATACCCATCTAGCCATTTGTTTGTTGAGTTCCCTATTATCTTTTTTATAAGAGTTTCATTTGTTTATAATGCAGGCGTTCACATGGTTTTCTTCCTTCTGAACGTGATTGAAGCACTAGGATTAATATTGACTTGCAGAGCATTTCTCCAGTTTCCCAAGTGACCCAGAGCATTATAAACCTAATTATTGTAATAGAACAAGGTCTTTAAGACTCTTAACTTTGCTTTAGTTTTCTTCTTTCAGAAAGAAATATTTGGGAGTCTCGACTCTGTAAAAAAGATGGTGTTAAAATCTCTTAATTATGGGTTTTTATAGGCTCCTCTTGGGTGTTACAGAAACGCACTTCTATATTTTGTAAATAAAATAGTGGATTTCCCAACAGCTATTGATAATCATTTAAATGAGGGAAAATTGCTAAGTCTGGATATCTACTTTTACATTCATTCACAGTAAAGCAAAACATGCCATCAACATGGCACACAGATAAAAATGACTGCGGAAGAAGAGCCAATAAAGCATCCACATGGATGAAAGCAAGCAAGTTTTTTTACATTAGTGTGACAAACAGAACTAAACATTGCAGGCATCAGTCCTTTCAAATGGTTCGTGCAACCTTTTCGTACAAATCGCGGGGCCAGTTCCTTGCCATATTGTTTGCAACAAAATTGGCAATCTGCAAAGTTGAGAAGTTAAACAGTTAAAGAGAATTGGATGATATTTAATATTTGTCTTGTGAAGAGTATGAAATTTACAGTTGAAAATAAAAGAAAAGAGTACTGGTTGAAGTAACAGATGAAACACCGGACAACGACACCAAGCATTATCGGTCTACTAAGCATTGGGCTGGCAACATGGCCAGTATAAGATGGGTTTTTTTCAAACATTATCGTACCCAAACCATCACATGCAAGGAGGTTTTCTATAACAATGCTAGCTCTTAATTGAGGTCTATACTCATGTCATGAACAGGGTAAGTTTATCTCATCTCATTAGGGAAACAAATGTGAGCCACGTGGAATTGCACTATCAAAATACTATCAAATTGCATGCTCACCTTAATCCGTAAGGCGCGCAGTAGTCCATCTGAATCTGCTACATTGTCTAGACAGCTAAGAGCAACCTTCAGGAGATCTGGCACACAAGCTTGGACATGCGACGCTAACTTGGGAAACACATCAACTGAGATATCTTGTGACCGCGGATCTAAGGGAAGGAATGACAGCTTCATTAGCTCCCTTAAAGCGTCTGCATATTGACCTGATTTAGCTAGTTTATGGATAAACAATATCGCCTCAAGCTGTCTTAACACTGTTTGCTGCTCCAAAATATGCTCTCTATCATGCAGGCTGCACATGAAAAGAAACAAGTGAGTTTTTAGCCAACCAAGAAGAGGAAACGTGTACACCCCGAGAAAGAAGCATCAAATATACCTTGATTCATGTGAGTATTTGTAAGCTTCCAATATCTCATTCGCTTTTTGAATGAGACCAGAAGTCTGACTGTCACCGTCAAATCTACCACGTGAGAGAGCACAAATGGATTCTGAGAGGCACTTATTTATTGTCTCCAGTGCTACTGAATAGGCCCCAATTCTCTTTTGTATTTCTACAGACTGAAATTTTCAAAGTGAGAAGAGTAAAAATACAAAACGAAGGAGACAGAAATCTTGAGGATGGAGAAATGAACATGATCTACAAGTAACAAGATAGACAAAGGCATATAAACATGAGACAGGGAGAAAGCAAAGCAACTGAATGACTATCAAAATGACAGCACACGCTAGCAAGATAGTGTCCTTTGTAAGTTATACTCGATTCACCAACTTGCAATTTTGCCAAGTCCAGTTTTAGATATCTATAGTTAATCAGGAATATTGTACTTTCTCCAAAGATACTACGCACAAAATCAGAAATCCAGAATTTCTTTGCGGTCAAATAGGAAAGCTAAAGATATACCAAGGAGCCAAGTAAACTAATGTCCGAACACCATGAGAGTAACTTAACACAGTAAGGCCCATTCAAAAAATAGCTTTGACAAAATATTTGACCACAAAATTGCCTATTAGCAATGTTCAACCTTCCTCCAAAAACTTTTATGCAAACCATAATTTCAAAAAATATATGAACAAAAAATAGAGAAAATGGCACTCACAATAAACATTAAAGAAAAATAGAGATTATTCTTCCTCCTAAGATTTTTTAGAGTTCGTCAATTTCAGGAACCATGCTTATTAAAGACTGAACTACATCCATCAAAAGTCTGTACTCTCTCTACTATATAAATGTTCAACAGTTAGCTCACCCTTTTATGTTAGTCGCCGAATGTCCTAATCTATTGTACAATGTCTACGTATGTTAAATGGTGTCTCATAGGAAAAACAGAATGTCGCAAGGTGCGCCAGTGAGCAAGGTGCCAAATGACCTATACTAAATGTCAGAACAAGCGAGCAGCATATAAGAGAAAGCATATCATATTTCCTGACGAGCTGACAACAGCTACTCTTCCACTATTAAAAAGCTTGATGAGATATACTAAAGATCTCCATAACAGAAGACTAAGACAACAAAGCACATATTCTTTCTACTGTGCCTGTAGAGAATATATAGTCAGCGTCTTCCAGCAAACGATCTTTTTTGTCGTATAGCCCAGCTTTAGAAGTTAGTTAATTATATATTTCCTACAAGGCATTTAACAAAAACAACAAATGAGGCAGAGGTTTACTTTGTCGTATAGCCCAGCTTCCTGGCATTGGCGAGCAGCTTCAAGCAAAAACTGTTGTTGTGCTGTTCTGTCATTTAGAAACCTCCTAAGTTGACCTTCCTCACCAGCACCTCTTGCACCAAGCAAAAGAGATATGCCACCATCACGTAATAATAGCTCAGTAAGGAGTTGCTTGAGCATCAATTGTCTCTGTCTTTGCTGATTGCTGTTTCCTCCTCCAGTCCAAGATAACTCTCCACCACCCATTGCAGAAGCAGCTTGTGCATAATATTCTAGTGCCGCTGAGAGATTATCTGAATGCAAATATGCTGAACCATACTGGCGAATCATGCTAGCAGCTTCAGCAAAAGCATCCATTAGACCCAGCTTTGGACCAGTTCCAGCACCATCCGAAAGAACCCCGTGATCTGCTAGAACAATTGAAATATGAACTGCGTCGATATTGAATCCTCCATCTCCAGTTTCCTTGGATAAGTATAAAACCGCTGGCAAAAACTGGATGCTCAAAAGTAATACGTAAGGGTACACTAACGGATCCTTCCCGTTCTTTGTGTAATACGAAGGCTCAAACTTATTAAGGTAAACCTGCAGATCGTCTAAACTGTAAGGTACCATGCCCTCATTCAAAATAGCAGAGGAGGAAGCAGCTCCACCACCTGGGCGATCTCGAACTGCTGACAATTTGAACCACAAGAAATCCTCGATAGTATTGAAAATTGTTGGTAGATCCCTAAGCAACCAGTCAATCTGTTTGCGTGAACCAGATATGATAGCATAAAGTAGCAACTTTTTCTTGTCATACGCAGGTCGACCAATTCGATCCCCCATCCTCAACATTTTCTCACATTCTTCTGTAGCAGCAGCTGCAGTCTCTTGGGACACCATACCTCCAGTAGAAATCCACTCAGCAAGCTGCAAAAAATAAAAATAATTTACTATGCTGATAAGGATGATTTCAACATTATGAGCACTAAGATGTGGGTCAAGGACCCTGATATAATTTATCCGGCTCGAGATTGGAGTCTTGGTCAAAAAAGATAAGATGCTGGAGTTAAGTGTTTATAGCTCCTTCCAATCAAACAATTGGTTCTTGTTGCCCTGAATTAATTGCTGGTAGAGAACACAGCAAGTATGGAAAAGTATCAGGAAAAGTACCTGAGCAGCAAATTGATGTGAAACACGAGATGACAAAGCAACATTTCTAGCTTCATCATAATAACCAGTTCGCAAGCAAAAATAGATCTGCAAGTAATTAAGAAGATAAAACCAATGTCAAAATATAGTAGAAATACGATAACAAGAATATAATAGTTGATATTTAGTAATATTGTCTCAATCGCACTTGTGTTTGTAATTCTCTTTACACAATACAATCACAAAGATATCAAATATATGTCATTTACTATGGTAAAAAAAACAAGAAAAACAGAAACATGGGTCCCCCAAATAGGCACCAAACCAACGGAAAACCAGCGGGGTCACGAGGAAATGTTATGAGCCTATTTATATACTTATACATACTCAAATCAATTGATCTATCTGAAGCATAACTTAGGATAAGCACTAATGGAGGAAAAAACAGTAACTTCAAGGATATATAGCCGAACATTAACAAGTTGAAAACCAGGGAAGATATGTGATACATGAATGAAAATTTTGTAACTCAATTTGAAAGAGTAGCTTCACAACTAACTCAAATGACATTTGAACCACATTATAAGTGAACTGTCGTGTTGAAAATCCAGTCATTTCTTGACAACACTTGCTGCAACCTTCATTTCTCTTGTCACTGGAGCACCACGCGCTAGGGAAACATGAGGGTGTTACTTGATGGGACCAACAAATCCCCACCCTTGCAAATAAATGGTAGTAGAGTACATTTCAAATACGAGTCATGAATGCTTTGCACTGGGATTCAACGTTGTCGTAAGGTTTTAAGGGATGCATGGTTCGGTTCTAAAAATTAAATACATCTATCCTATAGATGATAAGATGATGCAGATTCAGCCTTTAAGATAACTTGAGAAAGAATGGAGTTGAAGAAAAACTAAGAAAAGTTTATCCCACTCCTTAATGGCTTAATAATGGGACTTTAAACCATGACGTTTATAATCATTTAAACCAATCACAGATATAAGAAACTCAAAGGCCCAAAAGAAGACTGAGTGTAAGATAAAACTAAAGTAGAGTCAAAACACCTGTTGCCAGGTCGTATCAACAGGAGGCTGCCTGCGTGCATCGCTTGCGTCAAAATCTAGAACCCCGTACTCCCTCAAACGGACCTGCAAAGCAGTTTATAAGAACCTTTAGATGCCAACCTCTAGAACTGGTACCTAAATGCAGTTGCATCTAAAAGAAAATTTCCCTAACCCGGAGAAAAGCACGAATTTTCTGCAGGTTCCCCACAACCCCACCAAGAGCAGCCTGCCAAAACGAAATCAGAGATGAGCAAAAATCAATAGAACCAACAAAAATGACATGATACTTG
Source organism: Papaver armeniacum (assembly GCA_023531295.1). Lineage (NCBI taxonomy): Eukaryota > Viridiplantae > Streptophyta > Magnoliopsida > Ranunculales > Papaveraceae > Papaver > Papaver armeniacum. The sequence continues at coordinate 108,875 of JAJJWW010006371.1, read as the reverse complement.
ACGATATAAGTGTAGTTGAGATTGTTTCTATTAATCATTTGACTAAGCACTTCCAGGTCTCAGGAAATTACAGATCTATTCAAATTCAGAATAGTACTACCTACACCAGGAACTCTCAAATAACATGCATTAAATTAGAAGGGGTAACCAAGTGGACAAACATCGAGAACCTAGAGAGACAAACAAAGACTGTTTGACAGCCAGAAGTAGAAGTACTCTAGAGCGTTTGTTAAATGATTAGTTCAGAAATTCATGTGTGTAAACCTGTAAATCACGGCATATTATCTCTCAGTTTACAGCAAATTAGGGAGAATGCATTTTAACTCAGAAACAAGAAACAAATTTTTACTACTCCATGACATAACCAAAACAGCCACAAAAAATAAGAGCATATATTAAATCATGGATTTAAAAGACATCCATTTGTTTTCTAAAGACAGTCACAACACAATACCATATCACCAAATTTGTTTCATTCGGGCTAGAATGTTGGATAAGAAACCAAATGGCAACTTAAGTAAGATCTGGTTTAGCACTATAATTTAAACCTAATCTACAAATTTTAATAGACATGTAGTCAAGTATTGGTTACTTTGAATGAGATCTACAGTAGCAATTACAGAGAAAAAAAAGCTTGTTGAAAATATGTTTTGTTAGGATGATGATTTTCATTCTTCACAATCTCAAATTCACATTTCGTATATCACAACTCCAGATATTTTCTGCATTTAGTTAAGTTCCCTTCACTAATAGTCCATTCAATCCATCATCATTTGGGATTAAATACTAATGTTTCGGTCAACAACTTCATATTCATAGAGGAGAATGATTTCACTGTGAAAAGGTCTAAGGGAAAAAGAAAAGGAAAATGAGTACAACAAATACTGGAGGAAAGAAGTTAATTCTAAAACACAAAGACGCCTTTTTTTTGGTTACAGGAGGAAGCTTTTTACTTACTTCCCAAACACGCTTTGAATCTTTTGTGTTTCGACTCAAAATACGAACCCATGGAGCTAGAATACCAAGAAATAAAAAGTGAAAACTTAACTTATGAAGCAAAAGCTTCTTGAAGAAGCAACCTAGACTTAGGTCTTAAGTGTTACCATTGATGATGAGGATACACTCTTCTTTTTTTTTACCACTCTTTCATCAACAGAAAACACTCTTCTCCATCTTCACCTATTCACTTTACCATGTGCACTGACAAAGAGTCATTTCTACGTTGTTCACACTGTGAAGCTCATTTTCCATTTGTTTGTCCAGAAACCCCTTTTCTAGGTCATTATGGCTCTTATATAAATCAGCTCCATTTTTTGCAGTTATTAAAAAGGATGTGGGAAACTAAAAAACCTAAAACAAATGTAATGCTCTAATTCAGAAAATAAATTACAAGTCCAGTAGAGCTTTTTAGTACCTGTGCAGGGTGACTTTGGATTGTATCAAGGATATACTTCTCATGTCCCCTTTCCAGATGTCGTCTTGCACCAATTACTAATGACATTTTCCTTGATACATTGTGTTTAACAGCTGAGTCTTCACCTACTAATGCCTGCATCGCAGAGGAACCGCATTAGTATTCTTGTAAGCAAACATTCATCACAAACACAGATAATTGAAGTATCAGCACATGACCACTGAAATTAGCATGTACCTGAATTAAGTGCCAGATCTTCTGCATAGTAACTGATTTTCCACCAGAAACATCGAGTCCTAAAGTTTCATAAGCACCTCTGAAAGCAGTAGCAGGCTAGCAAGGACAAAAGAAATGGAAAATAAGATGCACTAATTTTTAATGAACTAATAGACAGTACAGTTATGTAGTTAGACAGCAGTGTTTTCAAGAAGCGTAGTACATGGGAGGAATAGAGGTATTAACATCATAACTTGACTTTTTATGATGATCAATATGTGCACTTTAACAATACAACGTACCCTTACCAGATATGAGAAGAAAAGCAGCCTAATTGCTCAGAAACTATTCAGGAAAAAATACAAAAGAGTAAAGGTATCGGCAGCAATGGCTTGCATACCCGATACATACTAGAAGAAATAAAGCTTACTTTAAATGGTAAGGCTCGTTCTCTTGCGTCGTTTAGTTTCCTAACAACCTCAGCATATACAGAAGCCTTCATTTCGAGGGTAGGCTTATTATTTGCTGAAGGTACGAGCTCCATGCCTGTTGTACCAGTAGAAACCCTTGGACTAGAAGTAATGGAAGCCATTTCACCAGGACGATTAATCACAGTGCCTACACTACCGCTTGCTCTGGGAAGTGTAGAAAGCCGACTCAAGCCTTGAAGAAAATCCCACTTTTCCTTTTGCCAATCCTCCTGTGGAACATCGAATCCACATATTCAGCTTGATAATATAATGGAAGAGGATAAAAAAAATTTAACCTGATATATTCTGAAATCTGAAACTAAAATTTATCTCTTGCTCGGGGATATCATATAGTTGGTTTCTCTACTCTCTAAAGGTCAGTCATTCAAAATGTTTAGGTACTTTACTAATAAAGACAACACAGCAAAAGAACGACTATGGTTAACTGCGAAGATATAAACCCATGAACTCCTAAAAAATCCTCTCTATCCCTCCAACATGGGAAATTAATTTAGTAACCAAAGAAATTTATGATTTAGATTCAACTGTCGGCTCCATTCTCTTTACAGTCAGACACTACACCTGTATGAGCATATGGAAAACTTCAACAAAATAAGAAGAAAGCAAGGGATAATAATTATAGCTCATGCACAATTAAACCACCCAAATGAAATAGCTTGATAATGTGCCGATGCAACCAAGGTACAGTAAACATTGAAGCATACTAACCTCCAAAACTTTCACCATGTAATCATTAAAGCTTCTAACATTATCCTTCTGAGCCTCCTGAATAGCTGTGACCATGGCCATTTCATGAACCTGATATGCAAATCACATCCAAAAATAACATGTTGTCAAGGAAAGTAGGGAGAGTATTTTCTGCGGATAAAGATGCATGGGTATTTGAATAACTAGGGAGAGTATTTTCCAGAAGAATGTCTCACTAATTTGAGATTATAGGAGTATGACAGGGAATAATTTAACTTACACTATTATTAAGTTCAATAACTAGCAAGCAAGAAACACAAGTTCAAATTGGAAGACTTTATCGGTGGTTCTTTTTCTGTTACATATAACCCGTTCCCAATATCTGTAATTAAGGTTGTCTATGGTATTTGAAACCGTTCATGTATCCAAAGCTTCTGAACATTTATGAGATTTAGGCATACGAATGCTGTGAATAGTTGTCACCCAAGCAGAGTTACTTTTCCAGCCTTTGTTGAAGGCTCACTTCGAATACCATACACAACCTAATAAGGAGGCACACTAATAAGGAGGCATGAATGCTGTGAATAGTTGTCACCCAAGCAGAGTTACTTTTCCAGCCTTTGTTGAAGGCTCAACTTCGAATTACCAAGATATAATTGATCTCTACCTAAAATCCACAGAACTGAGTTGTTCCCTTGTCACATGTTCTCGCACTACAAAAAAATGGGGGTTTGCTACTACCCCTATATTTTCCACAAACCATACTCACAAAAATGCACATCAGATTCTAGACTACCACATGGGAATTGTCTAAATGGTTCCATTTTAATTGTAAAACCATTCAATTTTAGAAAAAAAAATTAGCAGAATTGACAGAATTACAACAGTTGAGTTGGCAAGAAAAAACTGAACAGTTCCAGGAAGCGATAGAAAATTTATTGACCAAAATAATGCACTGTACATTAAGTGGCACAAAAACTACCTGCTGCAAATACTCTTCAACACTTGTTGCCTCAGCGGGGAAGACATCCTCAAATTTTGTCTTCAAAAATACAAAAAGATAATTAGAGCGAGAAACATAAAAAGAATAAAGGAAATATATATAACTGCCAATAGGTCTATCAATCATCCTTCCCTTCCAAAAACAGTAATGCATTGAAAAGTCAAAGGATCGGACACCAGTAACAGCAGCAATAAGTTACACTCCGTTGGTGGAGGTAAAGATTGTTGAACGAGAAGATGGCATTTTCAAGGACCTATAAAACTACAAATAACCACTTTACCTCAGAGTCTATGTCAAACATCTAAAAATTATACTCGTTATCCATCCACACACTCTAATTCATTCAGAACTACCATACAGTTTCTCCTTCACATTTCAGAAGCAAGCAAAGTTCAAAACTTGTATTTTTAAGTATAGAAAGTAAAAGTGGTTGCATAAGAGAGAAACTAAGTTTGCTTTCAGAGTTTCAGTTGTGAAATTCTGCTTCCATTGGAAAAACTCTTCTTGGTGAAATCAAGTTTCTAGCATTTGCTCATCCACTGCTCAAAGGATCTTGAACTTCAAACTATAATTTTCTGTCATGAGAGGGATAGAAAGAAAAGGGAGAGAAGAAAGTCTTTTCCTGACTAACTAGGAACTGGACATGGTCAATCAAATAGAGCCAATTTGAATTGAAATTTCCAGGTAGTGACCTAGCTACCAGTTATAGTACATCCAAACAAGTTAACCTAGTTCGTATCTAGGCTCATTAACACCAAATTTAAAGTTCTAGGATACACATTTCTAAACCTAAAGCCACAATCAAAATCCAACAAAAATAAAAATAAAGAGAGGATTACTAAACTAGTAAAAACAATTATAGAGTATCTCAAAATCCAAAGACCAGTTTCAAATGTTACCTTTAACTCAAAAGACTTGAGATCGCGTGCAAGTTGTTCGGCATTTATCCCTTCTCGCGCCAACAGCCTGTTTAGCACAATTTACAAATTAACTCAGTCTCCAAACAAAAATCAGCCACAATCACCCCACAATAGAAAAAAAAAATCCAAAAAAAAATTGAAAAAGAAACAAGAAACCTGGTGGCTGCATTAGATTCTGCAGGAACTTCAGTTCGTACAGTTTTAGATTTAAGCTTCTTTGACAACGCTTCTAATTGATCTAAGTTTCTCTGTAAATACAAAACAACTTTAGGGTTAGGGTTTTTCAAAAAAAATCTTATAATAAAACGTAGAAATCAATAACTGAATCAGAAGAAAAAGAAGAAGAAAGTACCTGTAAGGCAGGGAACTGGGCAGATGGAGCAGCTTGTTCGAGAAGTTTAGTAGAAGAATGAAGAAGATCAGTCCAACTACTCATGTCTGGTTCACTCGCCATGTTTCTGTCTATCAGTAAGTGACCCTGTTAAAGGATTATCTCATAATAAATACAATGTATGTAAGCGAAAACTAGGATTTAAGAAGATTATTTTAGGGTTTTACCTTTGAAGATTGGAAAACGCAGAGTAGAGAGACAGAAGTCTCGCGTTCGCGGGATTTGAATGAGAATGAAAATGAAATTCGAGGGTTTATTCGCTCTCTAGGAATTGGGGTTTATAGAGAATCGCCTAATTTAGTTATTGGTCCTTACTCCTAGGCCAGTTCCTATGGGCATTGGCATATTTGCCAAATTGTCTAGTCAGGACTGACTCAGGTAGATTGCGCAAATGTGCTCGTCCACCATGGGAAAGGGGCATTAATATCGCGTTTGCGTTTGCGTTTGCGTTTGCGTTTGCGTTTGCGTTTGGATATTAGACGCATAAGTGCTTCTGCTTTTCTTAAGCAGAAGTCACAAGTAATAACATTTTGCTTTCACGGAAAATTGATTATTTTGCTTCTAATAGTCGTTCTAAAATTTTATACCCAAACTGATTTCTTGTATTTTTATTTTTAAAAGTCGAAAAGTTATTTTGGATGTGTATCCAAACTGGATATAAGCGGCCGAATCTCTATCAAAGACTGAGTGGAGTGGATGTTTCCAAGCCGTCAGCGGTCAAGAGTCTATCGCTCTGTATAGACTCGTCCGCCAACGGTTCTTTCATTTTCCTTCAAAGAAACTGATTTTGCTAGAGAATTTGTTCTCGAAATCTCTACAAAGCCTTCTACAAATTTTCTTACAATGAGTAGTCAAAGGGAACAAAATGAAACAAAATTGGACAATCATCAGGCAACCTACCAAATCGATAGATTGTCCTCAGGATATAAATCAGGCAACTTATCAAATGGATAGATTGTCCTCGTAATAAAGATCACTTGTTCGGTGGTGTTAAACAAGTGGATGGCGAAGGTGCACTCACTGGCCATATATCTCATAATAAGGGTGCGAGATCACCATACCAAATTAAGAGGTGGATGGTCATAAATGCATGTGTACAGGTACCTTCCTGATGCTATCAAAGAATATGGGTTTGAAAATATCCTTGGTAGCCTTTTTATTTAAAACATCACAAAAACCACAAGACTCAAGATGTTAAAGTAATATAATGCGTGTGGAGCGCTACAAATACGTGTTATTTTAAGGATTTTGAATTTGGTAAGCTTGTTTTTTCTCTAATTTAACTTCGGTTTAATTTATACTTCATCCGTACCTCAATAAATGACTCGCTCATTTTTAAATTTCGGCAGGTGACTCATATCATTAAACAATAGGATATTTTTAAAACTACCTATTTAATTGATTATTGTTAGTATAAGAAATATGTGTAATTTGATAGCCATGTTTATATTTATTACGTAGGTGTTTTAAAAAGATTTTCAATGGTATAAAGTTTACGAATATCTGTGGTATAGTTTGAGAGATCACTCATTTTATTTTCTAATTTTAAAAAAGTCATACAAAAATAAAATTACATCTCAGAAGGACCATCATCCGATAAGAAATTAGTCGGGAGCCTAGCAACAAGCTGAGCTCCGACCCCTTTTTGAATGACTGCACCTAACATGTGGAAAAGAAACTCCCCAACCCGAACATTAGCATCATGCATGGCTAGCAATATAATTGCACAAGCGCTTTAAAAATTCGAGACACTAGCCTACTATCGGACTTCGATCGGAATATAGTTGAGACCAAAATAATCCTCCAAGAAATTTAGCTGCAGTCATGCTCCTTACGTCTCTTGAACCTCGCAAGGCCCTACGCAATTGATTCCCTTAGATGACGTCATTTACAACCTAAGAGTTTCTTCAACATCAGTGAAGACTTTCGATACCAATCTGCCTCTAACACATAAGCCTATTTGGTTTCCCTTTAGATCAAGACTTGAAAATCTGTTTGTAATAGATAAAGGTATCGAACCTTACAAATCCAGAACACTTACACTCAGTTAGCGGAGAAGCCTAAATTACTCACCACCTCTCAATAAAAACCTTAAACCGATCAACAAAGAAGATTTTTAGATATCTATCTTGAGGAATCACAAAGTATGAGACGAAACGAACTTTGTGATTTTTTTTTTTTTTTTTTATTGGAGATCGACGAAAACCTCAACAATCAATAAGAACAAGATAAGGATATATGAACTATTAAGGTAAAGATAGTCGGACCTGGCTTTCCCTAAATGAAGTCTTTAAGTCGTAAACCTAAATGTGTTTCTCAGGGGAAACCTAGGTTAATATAGGACTATTCTAGTATACAACTAGGACACAAAAGTGTCAGGGATTGAAGTTCCTGGTTGTTTGAGTCTCTATATTTATAGACTTTCAAGATTAAAGGTTGCTTTGAATTCAAGCTAAGATGACTTGGAATTCAAGCAAACACTTTTTCAGTTTAGATGAAGCTCTTGTAAGGGGTTCATGTAAGCATGTGAGAAGTTTGTCTTGAAATTACAGAGAAGAATATATACAATCGTCTAGGGTATTGGAACCGTGTATAATTATAGTTCATGGCAAGTATGCCATAAGAACATATAAGCATAATCGTGTGCATTTAACACTTAAGACTTAAATCATGAATCACAAACACAAATTATTTTAGTGATTGAAGATGTCTTAGAGGTGTTTATGAGAGTTGTAGCAATGTCGAACATATTTGTGAAAATAGTTTGAGCATTTACTTAATTTGTACTGGGTAAGTATGTGTAGGGGTACACGTACCTATGAGCCAGTTCGTGAATTCAGGGAGCTAGGGAACGCGTACCGGGTCTGCACACCCTTAAGATGTTGGCGAACTCATGCCCTTAAGGTATGCGTACCTCCCCCCTTAAGAATTTCAGAACCTCAACGTACGTGTACTGGGTATGCGTACATACCTATGTTCCAGAACTTATATGTATATGGTATACGTATCGAGTATGCATACTTATTACGCTGAGTTCAGATTTCAGTAGTTTTGAAAAACTCTCTTTCATAGTTTAAACATTAGCGATTGCTATAGATATTAAATACAATTGCTTGGTCAATTTCCAAATGATCAACTTGAAACAAAATAGTTTTTGAACAATAAATTGTTTTTAACTAAAACTGCTAAGGACATCTAATGCTTGAATCATATTTCGAGATGTTTAAAAGACAAGCTTGACTCTAAACTTCTTCTTTGAAATAATAAATCTATTAGAAGTTGTACGACATAGTCTCATATAGATAAAATGGTAATGTCGTGAGTAAATAGGATGGTTTAGTCTTCATATACCTCTTTGTCGATGAAGTTCTCCAAATGTCTTCGTTTGATCTTTAGTCCTCAATCTTCGAGGGTTATTCAGTGATGTCTGATACTCCAATACCATACTCTAATCCTAGTATAAGACTTGACTTTAGTACATTATAAATCAATATATAGTTTTGTGCTACTAATATTGAAAACAAGCTTAAGATAGCAAAACTTGCGAGTTCGACCGAGCAATACTCTAACACCGTATAAACATCCTCCTCATGGAAACCATGTAAGAAGGTATTACTTACATCCAATTGCTTAATGGACCAATTTCTTGTAACTGCAATTGTCGGTACAACTCTTAAGGTTGTAGCTATCACAACATGACCGAATGTCTCAAAAACGTCCATCTGATTCATACGATCATAGCCTTTAACTACAAGTCTGTCCTTATATCTTTCTGCAGATCCATCGACATCCAAGTTAATATTACATACCCATTTATTCCCTAAGACATTATAATTTGGATCATTTGGTACAATATCCCATGTACCATTCTCAACTAAGGTTGTATGTTAATTTTTCATAGGCACCTGCCATTTTGGATTACAGGTACTTGGTTTAGCATGAGAATATACAGTAGCAGCAAACACAAAATGCAGAGGACATCTCACCATGCTATGAAATCAGAAGGCAATTGATTAGCTTTTGGGATTCCAGTTTTTGATTTTGCAGTTGTAGGAGATAACACAACAGGTTAAGTATAATGAGAAGTATCACTTAAAACAGAAATATCACTTGAAGTATTAGATGTAATCTCAAAAGTAATTGAGAATCAAAAAATTTCATCAAAAGCAAAACATTGCTCATCAAAATTTACACAAACTGAAATACAAGTTTTGTTATATCTTTAAATCATAACACTTATAACCTTTATGAATTGGATTGTATCTGAAGAACACATATTTAACAGACTTTGCACTTAGTTTATCTGCTCTATAACACCCAAATATTATAACAAATGATGAATGATCTGGTAAAGTGTTGCAAAGTACTTCATATGACAACTGAAAATGAAGTACCTTTGTAGGGAGCATGTTGACGATGTATGTAGCAGTTAAAAATGAACCATACAAGAGTGCTTTTGGAAGTGAAACTTGTGCTTTTGGAAGTGAAACTTGAAAAGATGACGCACTGCCCATTTTTATTATATGCCCGTGCTTGCATTCAGCCAAACCATTCTGTTGATGCCAGTGAGGACATATAATTCTATAAATTATCACACACTTATCTAAATATTCCATGAACCGCCCCTTGACCAATTTCAGAGTATTGTCTCATTGAATTATTTTTTTTTTACAAAAGTAGACAATATATTATCAGAAGTAGTTCTAAAATGTTGAAACCAATCCAAGCTTTCAGTTGCACTTCAATGGATAATCCAATTATATCTTGAGTAATCATCAATAAACAAGTTATAATACTTGAATCTTAAAGAAGAAGTAGTCGGAGATGGACCCCAAATGTCACAATGTAATAAGTGCATTGGTCATATAGTAGTTGTTTTTGACAGAAACAATGAAAGTTTATGATTCTTCCCCGACTGACAAGCTTCACAAATACAATCATCAGATGAATCAAGCTTACTAGCAGAACTAGAAGGAATCTTGCTGAGAACCAGAGGACAAGTGCGACCCAATCACTCTCCTACGCCAAAGTGAAATATTGAACTTTGAAGTAGTTGCAATCAAAGCAAAAGAAGTAAGACCTTCCCTATGATATAAGTTGTTCTGAATTTTTCCTTCAGCAAGAACTCTTCTATCCTGACACACTTGATTTCATATCCTCATTTAAAAAATTCCATAAATACTTTATTATCCTTTGTGAATTTAGCTATTGACAACAAATTCTGCTTTATATATAGTGCACAACATATAATACATAATCAAGATGAAATTGGTTGTTATTAATATTAAGTACTATGTTACCTGTGTTTTCAATAGGTAATCCGCTGCAGTTACAATTTCTTAACAATCTCTTAAAATGATTCAAACAAGGGTTATTTTGCATTTGGGCACTAAAGACACTGTGGTTATATAGTACTAGTCACTTTCACAGTTAATAATTGTATAAAAGTTTGAATATTCATTTTTTTTATTGAGCAGTGCTAAAAACACCGACATTTTGTCCTAAATCTTATCCCGATAGGGGATCGGATGGACAAAAAGAAAGCCTCCCAGCATTGGGATTAGTAAAGGCAAAAGTAGGTCACACTGTTTGTGTGTTGCAGAATTAAGTTCGGGATTTGTTTTCGGTCAACATAACATTTTCGTTTTTTATTGGTTTAGGTGATATTAATATTGTTGAGGTTCTTGTATTACGTTTTACCTTTGTGAAAGGGAGCATGCAGTAAGATTTTGAAATAATTGAAACTGCTACCAAAAAGGTCAAAATTTCCCGGCAACCTAACTGCTCATATCTTCTTAGATCTGGGCAGTACCATCTTTAATCTTCAAGTTTTAGCTCAACCTAATTGTGTAGAGAAAGAAACAAAGAAACCAAACCTTAACCATTAATTCAATCTTCACCATCACCTTCAAAACCCTAAATCAAGCCGCCATGGATTTAGCAGTCCTCATCGGCTAAATCCTTGATTTATCGGCCATTTGATTTCAATTGATTGCCTGCTTGCCAATTATTTTTGATACAAAACCTTATTTCTGAAGATTTGAATCTAATTTATCCTTTTATTATTGGATGGAGTATGGTTCTCTCATCTGATTTTATCGGCTCTGATCTACACCGACAACCTAACTGGCCTGGTTTCCAACTGCAACAACCTCTTTTTCATTCAAACTTGAGGTAATCTTCAGGTTAGTACCTCCTCAAATTCATCATCGTCGGAAAAGTAGAAGGAACGTTCTTAGGCTATTATCCATATACCTATTATTTTATATCATGATGTTAAATCTTCCCGATTAAGCCTCAATTATTTGTTATGCCTAGAGTTTTTGTTTTCAACTTTCGAATTTCTTTAATCCTGTGAAACCTTGAGACCTCCTTCTAATCACACAAGATAAAACCAAAATTATACGCTTATTTTCGTTAAATCTTGATATATATGTTGATTACAAGCGATCTCTGATTCGCAGTTTGCCGTTTATGTGTAGGTTGTAAACCTGTTTAGTTTTGAATCTTGATTCCTGTTTTCCTGCATAGCCTTTCCTGGGCTAGTGAAGATCCCTTGATTCTCTTTACTTTTTTCTGAACCTGTTTTGAAAATTGATGGCATTTTCAATCCACCAGAATAGTTTCATTTCAAAGTGTGTTTTGATGGTGGTATCTCCTTAATGCCTGTGTCCTTTTGCTTTGTTGCTGCAAAGTTCAGTGTGTTTTTGGTTTTCAGATTTGTTTGCGTAGGTTCGATTCATTTTTTTTGTTGGTTTTAATTTCCAAGGATCTGGTTCTTCCCTTGTAGTTTGTGTGTGTTTTTTCTACTTTCTGATCAAGTTTGTGGCCTTTTGGAGGCCACTCAGATTTGGGTTTTACTTGTTTTTCTAGTATCTGGGAAAACAGTATTGAGCTTAAACCTATGCAACCACAGAAAATAACATCATTGATTTCATGCTTCAACATATTATCATTTCTGCGTCAATAATCGAGATATTCAGCCAAAGGATTTCAGCCCTTCTCTGCTAGATTGGCAGTACCACTACAGCTTCACAAGTAAACTCATATGAGTATGTTTAAATAATTTCCAGCCTTAGTGCATTTGGGGAAACCTGTGGAACTTTTGTTATAGGGAGTGAACTTTTGGATCAAGGGAGTGGAATACTCGTAGTTGACTCAAGGAGTTAGCAACGAGTTAGATTTTAACACTTGCTGGACTAAAATAGCCTTTAAAGCAGACTCGCGAGTGAATTAGATTTTTCAGTGCCAGATTTTAGTTTTAATTAGGTCTTAATGGATGTGAACTATTAAAACACTAAAAGCCCTAGAAACCCGGTTTCATCTAGATCATCTGATGTAAAAGCATCAAAATTTGGGTACTTTTAGACAATATTCTCGAAAAAATTAAGAGGAAAATAGTCAGGATATAAAAAAATTCATGGTTGGAAAGATGATACTCAAATGGAAAAACCCTTAACACCATGGTTTCCAATTTCAAAGAAAAGAGACTCAAATGTAATATTTTGTGGATATCTGTTTTTAAATGTACCTATGTTTGCTTGAAGTGATAAATCCCATGAACCCAAACAATTAATCTTTTCTTTTTAAATATGTATAAGAAAATAATATCAGTATCTGAAACATTGGTTCGCCTGTATCAGTGGAAGAGAAATGACAATTTCACGTTCCTAATTCAAAACGAGAATTGCAAATTTCTCTATCAAATAGGATGAAGTGAAATGCAACGTTTCACTGTCAAGAAAGTAGGGGTGAAATTGAACCTTTCATTACCGCGGAAGTACCATTTGTTTCTCTAGTGATGGTGAAATGCAACAGTTCAATACCGTTTGTTTGGTTTATCTTACTGAAGTAGAAGAACAATCGGTGTATTTGGAAGCGCGAGTTCCATCGGTGACTCAAGTGTGCAAGTAGATACGGAATAGAGAGTTATTGGGGAGTTATTGTAGAAGAGTCTAAGTAGTTGATTGGTTTTTATCTTCGCAGTTTAGATATGTTCGTATCCAATTCATGTTTATCTTGTCTTAGTTTTATCTTTTCCGAGCTTGCAAGGGTTATACTTAATGTTTGGTGTCTTGTTTAGTTGACAGTTTTGATGAATTATAAAAGAATAGTTAACTCAGAGAGTTGATGTCACTTGATGTCTAATCTCATAACCCTACTTCACTTACGAATATTACACTTGATTTCATTGGTAAGGTTATTTCATTTGAAGTTCTCCCTATGAATAAGTAAATTCATTTTATGCCGATATCTTAGGTATATCCTCCGAATATAGTGAAATATAACTACATTAACAGGACATGGATACATGAACACGTTGGTGGAAGGAGAAAAGTTCAAAGGCTACCATTTTATATGTCAGCCAATATGATATACGTACAACTTAGTTGTTACTAAGTTATATTTGGATTACCTTTACAGTAATGTGTATGTCTATAAAATAATTAGTTCAAACACAACAAACATCTTCCAATGGCACCTTACCAACATCAACAACGGCAGCAGCATCTATGGCTGTGGCGGCAATCCTTCAACGTAATTTAGTCATTCTTTCTTCTTTGTTTTATTATCTGGACATCGACAATGCCAATAATTCTCAGCAACATTAATGAACAAAAATAGAAAAAAGTTCTCTTGATGTTTCTCTCTAGTACGCTGTAAATGTAGAGAGATATTAACTTCTCGATGACCAGAGCGAGCGAGAATAATAAAAAAACTTAGGAAGGTAGGTTTTCGACTCACGTTCATTTTAAACGTCGAGAATTGTTGATTTTTCCGACAACCAGAGTGAAGAGAATGCAGGAAAAAGAAAAAAAGTTGTAATCAAGTTTAACATTGCAAGTTACTTCTTGCTCTTTTTGTGTGTACCTGGAAAAAGAATTCAAATACAAAAGCTCTAATCATGGGTTTTGGATTTTGACAAAAAAAATCTCTCTTTCATAGATTCAACTCACTTTGAGAGATTTTGTGATGATGATTTCTTTTGTTTAGCCAATCCAATAATAACTTGATTAACCAGTTGTTAAGGTTTTATGAAAGGTTTGTAAAAAATCTAGGTCGATACTTTTTCTTCGCAGTTGATAGCAATAAAAGTAAGGAAAAGAAATGAGTAGGGTTGTTTTGAAACGTGATTTTTGTGCAAGGGTAGTGTGTCCAACTCATAGGAAAGTAATGAATCGTTCATATTGAGTGATTTGACTATGAGTTTTCCACTCCCTTGATCCAAAAACCTCCTCCCTATAACAAAAGTGAACATTATAGGCTTATACTTTGTACGTTGCAAAAATTCTCCATTGCTAATATTGGCGGTCAAAAGCTAATTACAGGTTGTTTGAGAGTAAAGAAAACTTCTTCAGATGTACCAACTTTTAATAACTCACTAGATTTTGTCCTCGTGCTACGCACCGGGCATTTTTTTTCTCTTTTAACCATATTTTTGATTTGATGTGATGTGGCTTCGCCCCGTCTTGTCGTACATTTTTGATTTGGTGCTGCGGGGCTTCTCCCCACCTCATCGCGATACATTTTTGATTTGGAGCTTTCCTAGAGATTTTAATTCCAGTGATAGTCTTAGTATTTTCAGCTGCAAGCAAAGATCTGGATAAGTATTCCATTGACAGGATAAAAAGATATGGAGACAAAGGGTCTCCTTGTCTAACACCTCTAGTGGGTTCAAAATGGTCACAGAGAGAACCATTAAGCAGCACACTAATACTAGTAGTAGAGACACATTGCATAATTAAGTTACAGAAATCTTTACTAAAACCAAAGCTATCAAGAACTTTAATTAAAAAATCCCATTCTAACCAATCAAAGGCCTTAGACAGATCTAACTTAAGAGCCATAGTGCCAGTATGACCTTCTTTGTGTTTCATAGAATGAATAACTTCATGAGCAATGATGATATTGTCATGAATTGCTCTCCCTGGGACAAAAGCAGCCTGATAAGGAGAAATTAGTTTCTTAAGAAAAGTCCTAATTCTATTAGCTATAATCTTAGACATAATTTTGTAAGAAACATTACACAAACCTATAGGTCTGAAGTCAGAGGGCTGTTTTGGACCTTTACATTTAGGAATAAGAGAAATATAAGTCCTGTTCAGACTTCTAAGCATATGGCCACACTGAAAAAACCTTTGAACAACATTAATGATATCATTACCAACAAGTTGCCATTGAGTTTGGTAAAAACCTGCTTGAAAGCCATCAGGGCCAGGTGCACTCCAAGTAGGCATATTCTTGACTACATTTTCAATTTCATGCTCACTAGGTACTTGCAATTAACTCCATATTATCAGTATCAAGAATAATCTTTGGCAAAATATCAAAAGCAAGATCGGGCGAGAATAGGATTAGAAGTGCTAGCAACATTACTAAAGTGGTTAGTAAGCAGACCACTTATGGCATGCCTATCCCTGAACCAATTACCATTAACATCAAAAAGAGCATCAATATTACTAGTATGCAATCTCTTTTTAATAACAATATAATGGAAATACCTAGTATTATTGTCCATTTCAAATAAGGATTTATCCCTAGATTTTTCCTTGTAAAAATCAGATTGAATTTTATACCAATTTTCAAGTTCACTAACAATAGACTTAACTCTATCATGTTGATTAGGAATGCTAAAATCATTTTGAGCAGATTCTAGATCTTTTTGAAGCTTATTAATGTTCATTTGAATATCTCCAAACTCCATTATATTCCATTGATAAAGGGTAATTCTGGCACTATGTTGTTTCTGACTTAACCTATGAGCAGGACTGCCATTAGTTTCTAAATTCCAAGATCTTTCAAGAGTGTTTTTAAAATTTCCATGATCAATCCAAGTTCTGAAAAACTTAAAAGGTCTCCATAAATGCCTAGGAATAGGGTCGGTAATAAGCAAGACAGGACAATGATCAGAAGCAATGAAATTTAAATGTAACAGCTTAGCAGTGGAGAAATTCAAGAACCAATCATTATTACCAAGAGCCATATCAATCCTAGCTTTCCTAGTTCCTGTACCATAGGAGTTGCTAGTCCAAGTGTAATCCTTTCCTTCATAGCCAATATCTTGTAAACCAGAATCATTAACTCTATCCTTGACACAGTTGTCAGAGCTATTATTATTCCTGTCTAAGTGAAAGTTTAGATCACCTAGGACTAACCAAGGATGTTGAACATCTCTACTGAAATCAGTCAAGTAATTCCATTGGAATTTTTTTGGTTCAGTGTAGGTTGAACCATACATAAAAGAAATTAGAGTTTTAGGTTTACTTAGATCTAGTTTGACAAGAGCATGGATGATATTATTGTAACAATCAATTATCTCAACATCAATCCCATCTTTCCACATAAGAATTAAACCTCCAGCTCTCCCAACCCTCTCAATACAAACATAATTATGGTAGTGAACATATTGAGCAACATGTGTCATTCTAGTTTCACCTATCTTAGTCTCACAAAGGAAAATAAAATCAGGTTTCTGAGTATGAACCAAATTTTGAAACTGTTGTTTTGTAAAGTGGTTAGAAATACCTTGAACATTCCAAGAAATAATTTTCATCTTTAAATCAAAATAAAAGTAAAGTTTAAAACTTATAAGAATTACCTGATCTTCCTTTGTGTTGCAGATTTTATTATCCCCTATTGTGACCATGTTAGTTGACCGTGTGTTCCCAGAATTGTCAGAACTTGAAGCAGTATGTTCAAAAACAAAACTTTCTGGAGCATGATTCCTTTGTCTCTTTCCAAGCCTTCCACTAGAACCACTGACTTCAGTAGTAATTGATTCAATCACATAACCATCCTTTGGAGGTACAAAAACAGTTGCTTTGGATGTACTCTTTTGACTAAACTTTGGGACCTGATCACCATCTTTGATAACAACTTTTGCTCTATCTTCCTTCCTTGATTCACCAAAGAAATGGGGTTTTGCGTGAGCCTTAACAAGATAATCAGCTGCAACTTTACAAACCCCTTTGTTATGATTTAGAATGAAACAATGAGGACAAATTTTGTGAGGCTGCTTCTCATAAAAAAACTTAATCCACCTAGTAGAACCAGTATTTGTTATAGCCATAACACCCCTTCTCATAGGAAAATTAACATCAACTTGAACACAGACTTTGACATAATCTCCAGCAACTGGAATCGCATCTTCAAGATCAACAACAATGACTTCTCCAACAGTCTTTCCAATTTTAGTTACGGCCATAACATTCATATGCTCAGGAAGAATTATTTTCAATTGAATCCAGAAGCATTGGATACCCCAATCTAAATCCTGATAAATAATTTTAGAATTATAGAAGTAAAGGATAACAAGCTGACCATTGATACTCCAAGGTCTAGTATCAAAACTTTCTTTCTAGTATCTTGGTCTTTAAACCTAAATTCCATAACATTGTTATCTAGCTCAAAAACCTTCAGATCACCTTCTGGTATAAAGTCCCATATTAAAGCAATGCACTTTTCCACCAACTTTAAACCCATTTTTCCTTCCATGATTATTTTACCCACAAGACTGATTTCTTTAATCTCTTCTCCCTTATCATCAGTATTCTCAGATTGATGATACACAACTTCATCAACATCACCAAGCTCAAGAGCAGCTTGCTTCAATTTTGCTGCTAAGTCCAAGAATAACTTCTCATTCCCTTCTGCCATTGATTGGATTGAACTCGACCTAAAGCTAAATGTGAAGCTATTGTATATACGAAGATTGAAAGGTTGAAGCCTTACTTTATAGTGATTTAGACCTGGAAAAATCAGGAATTGACTTGAATTGGGTAAGATATTCATCCGAGATTTTTGATGTAGAGAATAAGAAATTGAATGAGTATATTTTTGACTAAGGAAAGTTTGTTCAGCAAAGGAAACCGAACAACTGCATAGAAGAGCGATAAGTCCGAGAGTAATTGAAGGATTCTGTTTGTAACGGAATTTTTGAAATTTGAATTTCATTGAGGCGGACTTTCCGTGAGACCATTGAATCGTTGTATCAAACCGGCAGAGGAAGAACTCCAGAAAATCAAGTCTGACAATCTTAGAACACACCACAACTTCAAAAAGCTTAAGAACAACTTTTGCAAATGCCTGAATCACAACTGAAAACAAGGTAAACACCATTTGGGATAGAATCAACTGTAAACACATTTGGAAGAAGAGAAATTAGTTATTCATCAAATTTGAATCAAAAAATAAAATAAAAAATTAAAGCCCTGATTATAAAAGTGAGAAAGCTTATCAGTATAACCACATGAGACAGATTAGAGAAATATTTAGCAAAAAAGGATTAAGAATTGATAGAAATCATAGAATTTTAGATAAAACTAGATGACTGAGTTGACTCAGTTTTCACCCGATCCTCTGAGAAACTCCAAAATATCCAATTACTTCCGAGTGCATTGTCATCATAATCCAAACATGGATCAAGCTCTTTTTAATGAGGGTAGAACTCGTTCTGGTAACGTGTTAAAGTTAGAACACAAATTACAAAGGAGATGAGGGAAAATCAGTAATTCCTTTATTCATTAACTTTCTTCTTGCAGTACACAAAAGGATAGTTTTACTAGCTATAGCTATTACATGTGGCTAGTATACACCTTGACATGTGGTCATCCACTCATGTCCCTATAACAATAGGTTTTATCCATTCTCCCTCGATTTTTTTTGTTAATAATAAATAATTTAATATTTATTAATCAACATATATTTAAAAAAATATCATTAACACTTGGCAATAAATACTTATTATGAGAATGTATTTACTATGCATTAATAAATTTAATTAATTATGATAATATTTTTTACAACTAAAAGATACCAGTGTGAATGATACATTCAATGTATAAATGTGATCTTTTTCTTTGTACAAAAACATATTCATAATTCATACAAAAAACTCATGTTAAGTTACCGTTGATTTTGGCAAAACACACACACACACAAAAAAAAAAAAAAAAGTCGAAAAATGAAAAATAAGACAATATGTTGCGCTGGTGATTGTCCCTTCCTTGGGAGCTGATATAAGGTAAGTTTTTTCTTTCACTCAAATATAAAAATTATAAACACCCAAATTCACATAAATTAATATCTCAATTAAAAAGTTTTCGCATTTGTTTCACACACAAAAATGATCAACAACTTATATAAGAAACCCCCCCCCCCCCCCTCTTTCGGAACTGAACCCTCGATATTTGCAAACACATTATACAAAATTAAGATTAAAAAAACTACAAATGCAATTCATAAAAAAACATACTAAGTTTTGAGTAAATTACAAATAATGGTTGTTCCGGAATGAATACGTTGCTCTGAACTTGATAACCATAACTTGGCGTGATGAATAAAACCTTGCAAACCCTTTTTATGAGACAAACCAGAGTGAAGAAGTTTTGAGATCAATAAATTACTCAACATAAAGATCATATCTATGTCATCCTCATGAACGTAGAGATCAATAAACCAGAATGAATAGGTCGCTCCATAAGCCGGAACTCGTACTGCAGGTGCCTCTTTCCGATCAATAGCTGGCACAAACACGTTATTGCATTTTGCAACACTCAAAGCATATAAAATTTTATATCACTAATGAGATTCAAGGAGGAACTATAAATGAAGAATTTAAAATAAAATATGTTGGAATGACGTTTGATCAGCATATCGTCTCGGGAACATGACCGTGCATTTTCCCATCATTCTCTTTAGCATCTTCATATGAATTTTGAAATCATTAGTGAGGTTCAAAAAGGAACTAAGTACAAAGGTTGTTAAAAAAATGGAATTAAGTTGACAAATAAAAAAATCATGGAGATATTTATCAAAGAAATAACATAAATCCATATATCTCGAGAAGATATTCTTAGATAAAACACATTCATCACTCCATGACAACATAAAGGTTCATGAGTTATAAGCAGTTCCAATGGCCCTGAGAACGTTCTACTAGTATGGTATAATATTCTGCATTAGTAACTACACCTTCCACTTGAGCTTTCATCTATATAGTAGTCTTAAGAAAATCCGAACTCAATATCTTGCTCACTTGTTTCCTCAAATCTATATCTACTAACACATTACGAGTTATAAGCATTTCCAAGCTTCTAACTAACTTCTTGTAATTTTGCTCTTTGCATTTTTTTCTCTTATATATTTTTCTGTTGTTCGACTCATTATTTAAAAACCAACTAAAATGTAAACATGTTGTAATCATTAAAGTACAATAAAAATACGTACTAAGTTTTGAGTAATTACAAGTACTGGCTACCGGAGTGAATAGGTTGCTCCGAACTGGATAACCATAACTTGGCACGAAGAATACAACTTTCCAAACCCTTCTTATAAGATAAACCAGAGTAAACATGTTTTGGGATCAATAAACCACTCAACATAGAGATCATATCTATGTCTTACTCACTAACAAAAATCCCCAATCTTCACCCCCGCCTTCTCACCCTTTATTTTTTATTTGACAACCTTTCGTGAGTCTTTGTTGACATTATTACAGTAAATACTAAAATCTTTCACAAAATGTTCAACAACCGACACTCGCTTGTTTTTTGAGTAATTCTTGGATAAAATCAAAAAAAAGTTGATAAAGTTTCTCATACTCATCTTTTAAGATAAAAATATCATTAAGAAATAAGAAATTCTTCTTCGTTGTTCAATTCATCAAACTTCATTTTTTATGCCTTCATTTTAATAATGCGGTTGTATCTCTTTGTGAAACATCTTAATTGTCGGTTTTCGTGATATGATTTCATAAGAAATTCTGATTTAGTCTGTGACTAACGTAGAATTTAAAGATCCGACCTATTTTCCGTCAATTATGACAAGAGAAATACACCCTTTCTAAGAATTGTCTTATGAAATCCCTTGCAATTTGAGTATAATCATGAAGATTAAACCTTGCAAAATAGTTCTCAAATAGTTTACTCCTCTTTTAGACAATTACGAACACAAAGAGTAAAGAACGTAACTTATAAGAGAAATATTCATGAGAATATTTTATAATCAGGGCCGGCGCTGAGACTTTAATGCTCCAAAGTCGAATGCCAACATGTTGCCCTATAAGTATTCTCATATTAAACAACAAAGAATCTATAGTATAGTCTATATGATACAATTAATCAATCGATTAACAGTTAATGATTGTGATCCGGGTAAAAGAATTCGAGGTCCAAAACATATCTTATAACCATGTAAAAGAATTTAAATTAAGGTTGACCTAAAGAATGAATTCTAAATTGAGCAATCAATGAACAAACAACCTTATACGTCTTGTTTACTTTTTTATTGCAGCAGATTTTAAGTTGGCACTTTAGAGATACAAAAATCTATACAACATCTAGCCGTTTGGTGGAAATATATATGTAGCGAGATGTACGCATGGAATCAGATCATTGTAATCACTAAAAGCTATCTGAATATTAAGACTTTTTTTTACAGCTAATGTGAACTATATCCTGGTCGGTAATGATGATATACATAGGAAAAATCCATAAAATCCAATCGATATAAGATGAAAACTAGTGTTAACTTTATAAATGTTTTAGTGTTTTTCAGTGTGTACATTTTCGTTCAGTGTCCACTAGGGAACAAAAATATACGAACTTAAAACTAGGAGGCCAAATAATTTTTTTACTTTGAAACTAAAAACAATTATCCAAACTTGGCCGTAATTTGCGTGAAATATTGGCGATTAAAATCTAAGAAATTTTGTTAATTCAAAAGCTTATCCTTAATCCTTTTTGATGCCCCCCTTAGCTTGCTGCCCCGAAGTTGAACTTTGTCAACTTTTCCTCAAGGCCGACCCTGTTTATAATCATACATCTATGATAAACAAAGAACCATCTCATGAAAAAATAAGCAATACACATAGATTAATCAATAAAGATCAAGTATTGCAAATATCATCATCAAAATAAATTTAACTAAATAACCTTCAATAATTGATAGATGATAAGAAGTATTTTTGTACGCAAAAACATTAATAAACTACTTCAAAATTTTAGTTTAGATTCCTTAAAACAATAAGAATAAATCCTTACAAGGAGTTAACTAGACTTGTGGAGTTTTAGTAGTATAATCCTCTACATATCTATATGAAACTAATTCTCCTTCAATAGCTCCCGATCTTGATTCTATGATCACGAACTTATCTTCAACTCTCTTTGAGAAGATCTTCAGATCAACCCTTAAGGAATGAACTTGATTGAGAATCATACTCATCTTAAGAGGGAGCTCATTAACACGATTATCATAAGTTTTCTGATTATCATTAGTTCTAGAAATATTTTTCTTTTGACATAAACTTGATTCATTATCAGAAGATTCAAGACGTATTTTCTTAGCAGGAAGCAATATTGTCCATACATTATCTTCCTTTTGAGAGTCAACGCTCGACGAAGAAGACATGATCATAAGTTTTTGCAAAAGATACCGTAAAGATGTGAAGATATGGTACATCTTCATCACTATATAAATGTGAAAATCTTCCATGTAGGAGTATCCTGCAGGGGACAGTTTTAAACTAACTTAGAAGATAACATATCACCACACCAAAACATCCGATTTGGGACAGATATTATAAGAGTTGCAATGAATTTAACCAACATCTATATCCGTTGGTAATATGGCGTAGCAAATTTGTGTGCAACTCTTATATCCGTTGCACAAATTAATTTGTGCAACAGATATAAGCGTTGCTCAACAACGTTTTATTTTGTAATTTGAGCAACGAATTCTTAAGTTTTTGCAACGGTTACATCAATTTAGGCAACGTATTACAATAATTTGAGCAACTTTTATATACGTTGCAAAACTATTTACAGGTAAAAAAAATCCGACGATAATTCCGGCAGATTTCCGCACCTGTATATATATTCCGCACCTTCATATATATTGTATAGATCAACTAGAGATGACCCAATTTTTGATATGATTCCGGCAGATATCCGCACTTTCAAATAAACTAGAAGACCCAATTTATCATTTGAAAAGCATCTCAATAAACATATTATTGACATATACATATGATTGATCATCACGAGTCACAACCGATCAATAACAATTCATACATTCAACATGTAATAAAAGAACTATCATAAACCCATACAGTTAATTGGTATGATTCAAAGATTAAACACCAACTTATGCCATTTATGAATTTGAAACTATGAAACATTAGTTCATAAAAAGTAAAAACCCAACCTTTTGTTGTTTACATGTATAATGAGAAGTTCTTTCCATTCCAGCACTAATAATGGTAGAAGAACATTATCGATCCTACAGAGTATAAGACATAATTATAAATTGATACAAAAGCCTCAAAGTTTATTGAAAAAACCAAAATGTTGTCACTTTAATGCAATTTTTGGTTCAGAACATATGAAACCAAAGAAAACTCAACAAAAAACTTACTTAGATGAAAAAACTTACTTGGAACATTGTTTATCTGGTGGTAAAGTTCATGAACTTGACCAGGTCTGAAAAGAGGAAGAGGTTAAGTTTAAGTGGACAACTCTGACTGCGTATTTTTTTGTATTTGCATCAGAAGAGTTCAACTTGAGGTTTGTAAAGAGAAAGAGGTTAAGGTTAAATGGAAAACTCTGAATGCATATTTTGTTGTATTTGCGTCAGAAGTCTTTCCTTGGTTAGTTGGCTGTAAATGGTTCAATTTTTTTCATCAGACAAAAGATTTAATAAGCTAAAGGAAGTAAGACTATAAACTTTTATACTGTATCATTACGGTAAAGAAGAAATAAACCTAATAGGAACATTAAAGTTCCATTTCCCTTAAACAACAATATGGGGGCAACACCAGAGAAGTTCCAACTTTAGCTTTTGATGGAATGTAACTTACTTCTTGTTCATTGCTATCAAAAATCTCGATGAAAGGGTAGTCTTTTTTCTGACGAGTTATGCAGAAACCAGGATACTTGGGACATTCAACCTGCAAAACCCCATAAGAATGAGAAAGGTAAGAAAACATCATGTATGATTAAAAAAGATATGATATACTATACATTGAGACATAAGCTTTAGTTAACAAATCATGTATCAAGCTTTGGTCTCATATTCAATGCAAATTTAGTTAGCAAATGACCAGAAGTTATGGTTAAGGACAAATACCTTGAGAAAAATTCTTATATTCGAGAAAACAACTATGTTCATAGAATCATTTCAAGATTTAATATCAACTTTATGATTTGATAATTTTATCAAAGAGCATATATAATTCAGTCATATAGATGTTTTCATCAGACATGTTCTCGTTTTATGCTTAAGAGTCAGATAGGAAGGGAAAACATTCTACAAAGAGCATGAAATAAGTTGATACCCACATCAAGTCGTTATTTTAGACTTTGCAAAAGATGTGATAACACCATGGTTAAACGGAAGTTGATTATAGGTGTTTTTTAGAAGACAAATATGACAACCACAAGAGATTTTAAAGTCATCCTAGACAGGCCACGAAACCATTTTAAGTAATTCATCTCTTTCAGAGCAAGATACTCAAATTTTTTAAAGATGAATCTTATTGTTGTCTTCCTTAATAATTTAGTAAACAAAAGATATTTTTCACTTAAAAGTCATAATTCTAGCAAATATTCCCTCGCTTTACTAGTGTATATCTCACTTCAAGGGACAAAGTGACAAAAACACAACTAGGGTTATTGGGGTAAAGTATATCCATAATTGGGTGGTATGGGTGATGTTTAGGAACAATAAAGTTTTTGAAACTTCCGCTTTTCTTGAGATAATTTCTATTGGATATAAACGAACTAAAACGGTGCTTAGAGTTTATACGTGAGCGTACTACTTGCTTCTTCATATTTCGAATCAGGTCCTCCAAATTTATAATAAGAGTTTAAAATCATTCACATCTATATCCATACACCTTAGGTTTTGCTTCTTCATATTTCGAATCAGGTCCTCCAAATTTATAATAAGAGTTTAAATCATTCACATCTATATCCATACACCTTAGGTTATGAATCTTTTATATGGACATATCCCTCTTTTTTTGGTATTATGGTCCATCAATATGTATCTTCGAATGATAACATTTTCATGTATCACCTACACTATTGCCTGGCTAAATTGGGGCCTATCAAATTTCTCTCCCAACTCTACTGACTGGCTATGGGGTGCAAAATTGTCCAAAAAGTCTAATTTACCCCCAAATTAATTCCTCAAAATAACCCATATAAATACTAATCTATATTATTTTCAGTAAAATCCAAAAACATAAAAACCTAAATAAAAAAACTTTCTATTTTCATCCTCATCTTTCCAAATTCTCAAAACCCTAATCAATTTTTTTTGATCCTCTTCTCCAACGATCTTCGATCAAACCAAGAAAAAGGTAAATCTCCATCAACCCGTTCTAGTATTCGCACCTCTTCATTGATTTATATGTTTAAATCTTCGATTTATGAAAATCAAAATCTCTATTCTACCCAAAATCGGTTTATGTTGACATATCGTATAAACCGATTCTGGTTTTTGTTCTTCAGTCATGAAGAGCATGCAGAGTAATCAATTTATATGATGATTAACATCGACCAATTTTGTAACCGAAATAGAAATATGAAAAGACATCACAAGAATCGGTTTATAAGTGCATTAGCATAACCCGATTATGTGTACTAAAATCTTTTGAACTCTGGGTTCCCACAATCGGATTTTATTTGCTTGTACCGATTGTGGAATTGTCTCTTCAGATTCCATTCAGAATCGGATTTTACATATGTACCACATAAACCGATTCTCAATGTTTGAAATTTTTGTGTGTTTTTGTGTTTATAATCGGATTACATATGTTTTCATATGTACCGATTGTTAACTAGATTTTTTTTTTTTTTTTTTTTTTGTATATATGGACTTCGGACACCTAACATTTTACTCTCGAGAGATCACCCAGGAGGATATTCACAGGGTACCACAACGCGTGCCACAAATAAGTTTCTTCAAGTTCTCCTATGGTGGTGAGACTCGTCTGGAGGAAGCCCTCGCACTGATAGACAAGCTTGCACTGGAAGAGATCCATGAGGTCATCAGGTTTGCGAGGAGAAATATGGATTTGATTTTAACTGGGAGGGATCGCGACAGACATTTGGAATCTATGTTTGAAGAAATGGCTAAAGTTCAAGCCATTGCTGAAGCAGAAGCTGCTGCTGTTGCAAATGCTCCTGGTGTTGGTGCTCCATGATTTATAAGTTCTTAAAACTTTAGACTTGGTTGTTTAAGTTTTTAAGACTTGGTTGTTTAAGTTTTAAGTTCTTAAAACTTTAGACTTTGGATGACTAAGGTTTATATTTTGGATGATCCTGGTGTTGAACCTAATGCACTTAAAGTTTTAATTATAATTATGTGTATCGTAAAACAAGTTTATGCATGCTCAATAATTCTGTTTCCCAAACACAGACAAACAATCGGGCTACTCTATATGTCAACATAATCCGATTGTCGAGGGTCTTAAAAAATCGGTTTATGTGGGATGTCATTATAATCCAATTATTGTTGGTTTATACGGTTTTTCCTGTATCTTTTTCTATCTAGAATCGGATCACATGTGAAGTTATATAAATCGATTATTGTCGGTGAAAATTCATTTTTTTTACTTGTCTTTAATCGGTTTATATTGGCTAACATAAAGACCGATTCTTGGTGGCATAAAAACATAATCGGATTATATGGACCTTCGAAAGACCGATTGTGCCAAATTATTTCATTTTTTTTCGAAAAAAAATGAAAGTTGGGGTCTTTCTCTATATATAAAGACCTCATCCTTGGACCCCATTTCCCAAAAATTGCTCATTTTATTCCCTATCACTCCATATACTCCACAACTACTCATTTCATACCTCCACATACAAGAAATGGCATCGTTTGACTCTGGCGAAGATTTGGCAATCACCAAAGCATGGTACGCCGAAACTCGAATTAAAAATAAGTCATACGTAAGGGTAGATGCTGAAACCTTTTGTACAAAGGTGTATAACAAATATAGGCAAGATTTTTGGAATACGAATGGAAGAAGTGTTCAACAAGTCCATGATAGGCACCAAGTTATCGAAAGTGCGATACTTGCTTATTTATCTATCCAACAACGAGCTAGTTGTCCATTGAACAATTTGTAAGTGTTTTTGTGGTTTATTTTACGTAATTCATGTGGTTTGATCTTCCAATTAAACACCACTAACAAACTAAGTTTGTGTCGTGTTTTTGTAGCACCAAGTCGTGAAAGCGCGCTACTTGGAGGAAAAGGGGGAAGCGTTCACATTTGATGCAAGCTATCACTTCATGGTATCCAAAATTCCGGAGTATGCCCCGGACTTCATGGTGGGTGAATCAGACTCATATTCATCCGACGGAGATTGATGGTTTTAGAAGTTTTTGTGCAGGTTTTGTGGGTATATCTCTATGTAAACCCTCACGAGACTATAACTCGTCCACTAGGGGCACCTAGGGGTTTAAAGGCTTGATGCATGTGCTAAATGCATCCGTGATTCCTACGAAAAGGAGTAGATATGAAAGAATGAAAAAAAAATCTTATGAAAGATGACAATCGGTTTACATATGTCCCAAAAAAACCCGATTGTAAGAATCAGATTTTTTTTTGTGCATACTTTAACCGATTATGGAAGTCCTCTGTTAATTTCGAAAACACCAACTCAGAATTGGTTTACGAGTGCATGAACGTAAACCGATTCTGGGTACTGTTTATGAAAAAAAAAAAAAAATTCAGTTGTTTGATGTTTTTAGATCGAGTTAACATTAGTTGATCTTACATCTAAAACATAATTAACACCTAATACGATTTATTAATGCTAATTAATTAGGAGTAAAATAGGTAATTAGATAATAGTGGATAAGGGATTGTGTGAAATTTATTTCTAATGACCTTTTTGTCATCTAGTAACATGCCCCAAATAATTGGCCTAGGCCCCAAATTAGCCAGACATTATTGGGTTGTAAGGTTTGATTCACTAACTGTGTTATTATTTCACAATTTTGTAATGCTGCGTTTCCAGATATTTGAAGAACTGCAAACCATGTTTAGGCTATTCCTGAAAGCGATATGTATGTATTGTTTCCATCTAAAGTTTATGTAATGCTACTCATAAGAAAATACTCCCTCCGTCCCAAATTAATTGAGCTAATTGGTTTTAAGTTTTGTCCCATAAATAATTGATCTATCTCACTATTGTTACTATAAGAAATATGTATAATTTGATAGCAATGTTTATATTCGTTGCGTAAGTGTTTTAAAATGCTTTTCAACGGTATAAAGTTTTACGAAAAACAGTGGTATAGTTTAAGAGATAAATCATTTCTAAGTTTTACTAGTTATTATCCATAAGGGTATAATTGTAAAAAATACTTAAAAACACTCCCCTTTTCTCCTGGCATTTGCACTCAATTAATTTAGGACGGAGGGAGTATGTATGTATCATTTTTCATTACATAGTGTTTGGCTAGGCCCGCTGGCGTATTACCTTCTCCATAAAAAAGTTTTAAAGTAATATCACCGTCAATAAAAATTCTTTCACCAGTGTGGTAGTGGTTGGCCAAAATAATAATCTACGATATAGTCAAAATAAACTTTCATCTAAATTTTTTCAGCACAATTAACTTTGCTGCAAAAAAATTAAAATCTTTAATTAAGCGTGTGACTATGAATGGATCCAGTTCCTTCCGGTTTACCACCAAAACCGGAACCAGATCCATGTTAATAAAATTTCCTAATCCGGATCTCAAGTAAATTGGTGAAATCAGACCGATCAAATAGACGGGTATCTGTTGGATATTTAAAATACAAAGGGATCTTCTTAAAAATCATAAATCCTCTTCATTTTTGTTTAAATCTAAAACACTTTTACATAAAATCCTTGTTGTTCTTTATCAGTTATATTTGAAAATTAAAACTGAATGAAATCTGAGAAATGATAAAAATCTAAAGTCCAAACTTGACAAAACCATTAAATTTTGAGCTATCCTCATATAAATCCCAACATTTCTGCTTTGCTTGGCAGACAGACAAGCTTTGGATTTTGCTATGTAGACGGACAAATCAGTTTGTCCGTTCTTATTTCATAAGTTCCCTAGTTTTCTTCCATGTTTACCCCTCCATCATAGTTAGTAACCAACCGTAGTTAGTTATAAGAATTAAGGTTTTGGTAAATGGGTTGAGTCTAAATACCGAATGGATAATGGATGGTATACACAAAAGTTAGGTTTTCTCTCTTAACATGGCCTTGTTTAACAAGAGCAACTCTAACAAGAGCAATCGGATCTAGTGGATCAGTGGGGCTACCATTTCCCTTGTCATCTGGAAGGTTATATTTTATAGTGTTCCATAAGAGTAGTTATGGGATAGTTTAGGGGCGGTTTGTTTATACAATTTTTGTTTTCATAGGTTGAGTAAAACAATTAATTGCATCTGTAACTCCTTAATACACCACTGTGTATGGTCTTAGACTTCGTACATCCTTCGTTTCTATCCAAGAATTTGGAGGGGAACCTTAATTTGGTCAGCTAATCACTTCAAAAAAATGGAGCAAATGGTTTTTCTTCAGTGGCGAGAATTAAAGGTTTCAGTTAGTGCTATAATCACTTCTTGGACCACTACGAAACACCGTTAGATTAATATATTTAATATTTTATACAATCACATATCTTCCATTGAGAAAAGGAAGGGATACAGCCGTAAAAACAAAGCCAGCAATAATGTAATATGAAGGAGCTTTGATGTTTGCTGGGATGAGTTGTTTGCGAGTGTAGCCAATTTAATATCGACTTCGATGATCTTTGAATCCAGGAG
Source organism: Papaver armeniacum (assembly GCA_023531295.1). NCBI lineage: Eukaryota > Viridiplantae > Streptophyta > Magnoliopsida > Ranunculales > Papaveraceae > Papaver > Papaver armeniacum. The sequence continues at coordinate 78,930 of JAJJWW010006371.1, read as the reverse complement.
AACCTTAACAGTGGCGTTACCCCCGGTGTATTTTTAAGAAACAAGATAACTGAAACCGATACGTTCTCCATGTGTAAAGAGAACTGGAGAAACATGAAAGGGGACATGATTGTCAAGCACATAATCATATAAATTCGATAAGAAAAATAAACCGAAAAAATATTCCAAAAGTTGGAAAAGAGACACATGAATCATGAGATTAACAAAATGAGCTTTTCGAAAATTTGTAAATGCAATTCCTTGCTGTTTCAAGAATTGCTCCTACATCACCATTTGCTCCATTTGGCAGGACATCTGAATATAAATTAGGTCCGCCTGCCCGATGGTCGTATAAATTAAAATGGGTAAATGCATCAGACAGTGGTATAAATCAAACTGGGTACCTGAGTCCAATAGCCGTATGTCTCTGCTCCATATGTGATTTGTTGAGAACTGTGCTCGCCTCATCAAGTTAGCTGTCTATCGTCCGGTGATAAGATTTCGTATTTCCTACAGGAAGCTTAAAAGTGTTACGGACATTTCTATATCTACCAAGTCCATGGGTTGGGTTTCATCAATGGACATTTTCGAGTCGTTATCTTTTTGCTCTACATATCAGAATGAGGATCCAAATTACTTCAATTCATAAACATTAAGAACAAAGACTAAAACAAGGTAAGACAAAAGAAACATAAGTAATGTATGACCACGAACTACCATCACCATTTACCTGAATGCTCATGCTCATGTTCATGAGCTTGTTCTTGTTGGTTATTCACAGCTATGAATGTATAGATATTGTTTATATCCTAATCGTTCTCCGGAGAAGAACCAGGGAAATGCTACAACATGTTCAGATTCGAGTTAGGTATGGTTATAACCCATCGAACTCTTTCTCTATTACGGTATCCGAACTTCTGTTAATCAAAATGAGAATATGAATTTGAACTAGACCTTATTAAAACAGTAATGAAAAACATATAAGTGAAACTAACAGTTATATTAACCTGAATGTTGAACTGAATCATCTAAATGCTATATAGATAATCAATTCTTACAGGACTAGAATTATGTTCAAACTCTCAATGCTACGAATTTCGAAAGTTCTCCCTGGAGATATGCAGTAGATAGAAGATGCCTTATCATTATTAAGCTAGAAATATCAGAGCGTCAATTATGTAAAAACATCAAAACATAACATAAAAAGCAAAAAGATTTGCATATTGGGAAGCAAGAGTAGATCAATTAATAAGTAAAATTACACCTAATATAGAATTGAACCTAAACAATGGGATGTTTATGTGTTTGCATGGTAGTGCTATAACCCAACCCATGGACTTGGTAGATATAGTAATGCATATTCTTAATGTTACGGGTGGCTGCCTGCATAACAAGGAAAACAGGTCAAAACAAAATAGATGCTCCACGCTTATACTTGTGGGACTCGGATTGGAACTAAAATATCGCTCAGTTGGTGTAGGTATCCGCCGAAAGTATTGGAGGTGTAGCCAGACAAGATGATGGCTTAGTGATATCATCGCATTTTTTCATAAAATATATAGACATCAATACTGTCGTTTTAGTGTGGTACACTTATTCTTCAAACGGTAGTATAAAATAAACTGGGTACCACACTAAAACGGTTGTATAAAATAAACTGGGTATGATGTTCTATGGTTGTTTAAATCAAAATGGATACGGGATTCAGTCGTATAAAGAGACTGTAATTAAAACGAACCTACCACAGAACTCAATTATCTCAAAATAGTTTCTAATCACTCAACATGATAACTCACCTGTTCTATAATATATGCAATTCCTCATGATTGGTCATTTAAAAGTTTTGCCAACTACGGGGTTGAAAGGCTTAGTTGGCGTTCCTCAAAAAATTTGCCATGCAGGCAGAATAAATTCATTAATAAAAATTCAGGAAACACGACACTAATAAGCCAACTTATACATACAATCCGCAAATAAAGAGCACATTATGATATACCTTCTAGTCATACATATGGCAGACCTCACACATTTCATCATAATGTTTTTTCAGTTGATTTATTCAAAATTGGACGAAATTGAATTCTGGGTTTAACTTGCTCAAAATCATAATGAAATCATGAAACTTAATAAGAATTGGTTTTAATAAATTACCCGGACCAGTTAATTCAAGAAAGAAGAAAGAGATGAGTAGTTGAGAATCAATAGAACCCTATATAAAGTCCTTCCAGTAAGCTAAAACAAACACACACTTCATATCAGAAAAATCACATGATAGAACTACAATACTAAATTAGGTCACCTGAAGTCGAATCCCCTTTCATCCCGCTCCAAAACTTTGTGTTAGGTTTTGAATCCATAGAATAATACGAAGAACTGAGGTTGAAACGAATAAAAGTCGTAGTCTATCGAAATTGGGTATCATGTCAAATTAACCAATACGGGTATTCTACTTCACCCATTTAGAGTTTGGTTGAGTTAAGGATGAGGGACAACCATGTAATTTGAACACGAATCGGTGCCAACCGTGTTGGAGATTCAACACCACCACAAATTAGTTTGAAAAAAGAAGTAGATTCAACACTGTCCGTCAAATTAGGTTGACTAGAACTTAGTCGGTATACAAGGGAAAAAAAAGAAGTAAATACTGGGACTTGCGAGTGGAACCCAAAATCTTATCCGTTCCAAACTGTTCTACCTATTGGTCACCAAATTGTAATGGGCCGATGTTAGGACATAAAACCAACCCAAATCACCCGATTTCAGTTAATTGGGTACCCAATTACCCATTGACATAGCCAATAAACACGAGTTGCACAACTAATACGGACTAATACTCAAACTAGAGAACCCGGCAAACCCACTTATTTCTTTTTTATTTCGTAAATATAAATATTACAGTATATGTTAGCGTGACATATGTCTAGAGGTGTAAATTGAAGGTTAGAGAAGTTTGTGCTGGAAACTAATAATTTTTCTGTGCCAACACGAGCACAAAACATAGTTATGTGAAATCTTTTTATCAAAGACAAAGACGATAAAATTTGAGCACAATCAATTATTCATAAACATCATGACCCAAAAGACGTGACTTAGCCAAAGACGGCACAACACGTTATTTAAATGGGACGTCTTTGGGTTTGACTAATTGGCACGAGCACAAAGACAAAGACGCGGCACGGATAAGCACGTGGCCCAACACAGCACAGCACGTTAAGAAATCACGTCATAACATGTACAAATACACCATATAACGAGGCATAATACATCACATTTTTTGTATATTTCACAAAAGAGTCACTATTCTAGCTAGTTTTTAACATTTTATGCTGGCTTATTTATAACAACACATATAATACCTTAATATCTCGGAAAATATATTTCAATATCGTTGTTATAATGTCGTCACCTATATTTAACTAGAACATTAATTTACATGACAATAATCCAATTTTATATTTGATGGGCTATTTCTTTTTGTTGAATAAACTTGTTAATTTTACTTGAAATAATTTCAAATGATATGTTGTCTAATTAAATTCTTGTGATAATGTCCGACTTAATGTATACATTAAGTGATTTCAAATAGGTCGTGTTTGGTAACCTGGATATCCCATCCTAGGTTGGGTTATCCATAAAAAACTGTTAAAATGTGTTTGTCTCATTGCAATTCCAATCCTGGATAAGGATTACTAAACCTTCCTTGATTTTAGGAAGCTAAAAAAGTGAGGTTAAGGTATCCTTCCAAATACCTGGGATACCTGTATCCTCACCTGGGTTAGACAGTTATTTTCCTTTAAAATAGTATTTGGCTAAGAAATAATTGTTTATATTAACCTATTTCTGTAGTCAAACAAACACAAGTTAACCTAGCCCAAGATATGATAGAATTTTAGACAAACACCATTAAAACTAATCACTAACATGGTTATCATAAATTAAATTAAGATAAACTTTTCCAAGATATGTTATCCCGTTTCCAAGCTCCCAAACAAACCCATAGTTTATAGCACATGTGCTAGCACGGCACAACACGGCACGTTTATTCGTGTGTTGTGCCCCAAACAAACCCATAGTTTATGAGTACATGTATCTTTGTGCCTAGCTTTTGACTACTAAAGCACAAAGACGGCACATCACGTTTAAATCGTTGGCACAACACAACACGGCACATGGCACGTGAAGCACGCGACTTCGTGTGTTAGGGTCATCTTGGCCGCACACGTTTACACCTCCGCATATGTCCATTTCCAAGGAGAATTATTTTAAAAAAAGAAAAATTATGGGTTTAACGCGAGCAAAATAGAATGATTCATGTATCCGTATAACGTCTCATCAGGCCGCCTATCTGAATCTTCTACGCACTTTTTTTTTTGAAGGAATCTTCTACGCACTAGTCTTGCAATAGAGAAGTAATTTCAACCTTTCAAATATTTACACCTGACTTTTGCACCAATCCTTAGGTTGTGTGAATACAATGCTGATATCTCTTGATGCTTAAATATATGGGAATATTTTGTTTTTATTCTGCTTTGCAATACAATCTTTTTTTAGCGTACCGCCCGAACGGACACCTTAAAAACTGCCCCTCTCAAACTTCAACGTGATAGCCTCGCAAAACTAACCTCTGCAAATTCCCATGCCATGGGCCCATTCTTGTATTAGTGGACGGTTTTTAGAGTGTTTATTAGGCGGTATGCCTAGAACCACTATACCTAATGGTATGAAGTATTGCAACTTTTTTGTCCTCAACTAGCCATATCTTGGAGTTATGCCAAGCACTATGGGAGAGGGCATCCCTTCCCTATCCCTCGTATGTAGGTAAGGGATATGGGTCACAAGGGAGCTTCACTATGGTCTGATTTTATCCTTTCCCTACATGACAACTAAAAAACGGAACTGAGTATCCATAAAGTAAGATTTTACACGAAACTGAGTTTCCATGTCATTTCTCTTCCCTATTGCCCGGATCAGATCTGAACCAGTTTGAATAGTAGGGAAGGCTGGAAGGGATATACCTACGTAAGCAGGGATATAAAAGACCATAGTAGTTGGTAAATCACATTTTTCCCCACATACGAGGATAGGGAAGGGAAAGCTTTGCATTAATCAAAGGTTATTAAAAAGCAATGAATATAGAAATGTGGGGATAAGAAAGTATATATCTTCTATGCAATCGCAGTAATTTCTACAGTTCAACTATCTGGCCTTTGATTCTAATATTTACATATGGGCCATACGGCATTTGCACCAATCTTAAGGTTTTGTGTTAATGGTCATGCAGCTAACAACTCTTGTGTTAATGGTCATGCAGCTAACAACTCTTTAATGCAGATGCACAGGTACATTTGGCCAGCTTTGCAAAAACTAATGGTATGATCATAAACATAAAGCATTACAAGTTTTTGTCCTCACCTAACCATAACAAAGGGTTGAACGTTCAATCTTTATTCCAAAAGTAACCTATATAGACATGTGGGGATAATAAATATATATTTATATCACCTCAAAATATCAAATGCATAGCTAAAGCTACTTAGCTTAGCTAGCTAGACAAATATGACACCACGAATTAGAGTTTTATAACTATAAAATTTACTTTTAAAAGGTGCGAAACGACCCAATTTAATCAATAACATTCTCGAGCAGTGACCACCCTATTTGATTTAATATTTTGAATTAAAAAGCAACGTAAAAAAAGAAGAAAACACAGTATCACAAAGTATATGCAAATGCAACCAACCCTACATATAAAATAAAGCTTATGAGCTATCATGTAAATAGTAATGCATTCATACTCAATATATGATGCATGACTAATTAGCAACTATAAATCTATACTTGATTAAGAACTAGTAACAGTTCGGATATTTCCGGCGCACGCTCTTCAGTTTCGATCTTTCACACATTACGAACATTTTATTCTCTGTAATCACAAATAATCATGATGAATAATTCTTCGTCCAAAGAGGAGAGTAAATCATTAGCTGTAATTTTCAGGTATGCTGATTGGATTGATGTTTTGTTAATGGTGCTGGGTACTATTGGAGCAGTAGGCGATGGCATGTCAACCAACTGGTTACTAGTTTTTGCTAGTCGTCTCATGAATAGCTTAGGGTATGGTAAGACAACGCAAAATAATGGAAATTTCATGATCGAAGTCGAAAAGGTAAGTAACCCTCGCTCTTTCTCCACCTCATTTTTTCCTTCTTCTTTACATAAGTTTCAGAACTCTCATAGTTTTTGGTTTTGAATTTTATAGGCCAGTTTGCACTTTGTTTATTTGGGATTAGCAGTTTTGGTGGTGTGTTTTATGGGTAAGTATTCAGTTTTCAGCATCCAATATATCTGTATAATTAACCAATTAGAATTTTCATAGACTGATGATCATGCTCACTGAAATATATATGTACAGAAGGATATTGTTGGAGCCGAACAAGTGAACGACAAGTTCTGCGGATTCGGTATAAGTATTTGGAATCGATTCTTAGACAAGAAGTTGGATTCTTCGATTCACAAGAAGCAACCACTTCAGAGATTATTAACAGCATTTCAAAAGATACTTCTCTCATTCAAGAAGTTCTTAGTGAAAAGGTAAGAAATGAAAAACTTCCAAAACCCTTCTCACAGGGGTCATAATTCTTGATCGACTGTTGTTTTAGATGACCTGAAATAAAATCTTACTCCCTCCGTTATAAAATAGGTCACTTAATAGTGGGACGGAGGGAGTACTTTGGAATGGTAGATCCCATGCGAATAAAATCCACCCATAACCAAAAATAAATAAATAAATAAATAAATAAATAAATAAATATATATATATATATATATAAAATGAGAGGACGGTTTTGGATTTTTCTTGAGAAACGGCCTGTCAATTTCTTTTTCTATATTTTTAATGAAACGGGCCTCAAGAAAAGAGTTTTGAGGGCTCCTAAGGATTCAAATATCCTACAATGAAGATAAGGGGACATAATTCATAAGAAAAATACTAAAATACCCTTAACCTATTAAATATTGAAAACCTAAACTAATTTGTTTTCATTCATCTCCTTTAATTCTTCCATTTTCTTCTTCCCCATCACCTCCGTCGATTATTTTTTCGATTAATCGTCAATTCTCCAAATAATCATTATCGATTAACACCATTTAATCCACCCACAATGACTTCAATAAGGTAAAATCAAAAACCTATCTTATTTAATTGGTTTCAATGCATGGATAAGCGGAATCGATCGAATTGGGTTTTTGAAAAAACAGTTTCAGAACTATCTACGGTTGGGAAATATGAATTTTCCCAACCGTAGACAGTACTGAAACTGTTTTTTTCAAAAATAAGTGATGGGTGTTTTAGTTTTTTCTTTTTATGATCGTCATCTTCATCACGACGGAGAAGAAGAAGAGAGAAAGAAAAATAATAGGTTTTTTTTTATGATCATCATCTTCATCATGATTTATGAATGAAAAGAGAAAGAAAAGATAATAAATTTAATTTTATAATTCATGGAGGATATTTTAGCCATTACAAAAATAGTCAAATATGGATTTTTGTTGATTACTATTTCATAACCCGATTTTATCATCTTGTGAGCCCTCAAAACAAAATGTTTGGAGCCCTGTAATAGGTTTCTTTTTAAATCTCCAACACGTTAAATTAGTGTAGTGTGCGTACGTATTTATAATCGCCCAAGCATGAACATTATTGAAAATTCTGACACATGCATGCATTGGTAGCTAAATAGTATTATTATGCACGATTCGGATGCCTGGATGGTATAAACTTTTCCTACACCCACTTTTCAGTATACTCCCTTTTCACTGCAGATCCTGTAGAATGTTGATGATAAACTAAGCGGTGTAGGTGTGTCTGTAGCTCATAATGGACTATTATTAATCAAAAAGAAAAAGAGAAAGCTAATTAGAGCTAAAGTAGATTAAAAGAAAATGCGAAAGCTAAAGCGGTATCATACATTTCCACTAAAATTGTCTTTTAGAAAAGCAACAGCTTCGTCCTTCCTGTCTTTAAATTTTAGTGGGCAAATTATACTCCCTCTTTCTGGAAAAGAATTACTATTACGTTTTCAATTTGACCTATTTTTAGGCTAAAACTAAAAAGTGATAGTACGCGTTTTTTCTAGAACTGAGGTAGTTCGTTTTTTTACGAGGAAAATAGCTGGACATAAATATACTTTGAGAGGAAACTGACCTGCTAGCCCTTACTTGGCTCCTTCTCTGGGTAAGAGCAGGTTAAGAGCTCTCTCTTGGCCCTTACTAGTGTGCTTATTTTGTTTACTAAGTATTGAATGTAGTAAAGTGACTAGTGATTACTGAGATGATGAGAAGCTAACAGTGTGCATGAACTTGATCTCACAAAAAACAGGTGCCACTATTCTTGATGCATACATCGGCATTTATCTCTGGACTTGCATTCTCAATGTACTTCTCATGGAGACTTGCCTTGTTAGCCTTTCCCTTAATAATCCTTCTCATTATCCCCGGAATCATATATGGGAAATACCTTGTTCATCTTTCCAAGAAATCACACAAAGAATACAGTAAAGCAAACATGATTGTAGAGCAAGCTCTAAGCTCAATCAAAACAGTTTATTCGTTCACGGCAGAAAAGAGGATTGTTGAGAGATATTCAACGATTCTTGATAAAACGGTGAAGCTTGGTATGAAACAAGGTATTGCCAAAGGGCTAGCTGTAGGCAGCACAGGTCTTTCGTTTACGATATGGGCATTTCTTGCCTGGTATGGTAGTCATCTGGTAATGTACAAAGGGGAGAGTGGAGGAAACATTTACGCCGCAGGAATCACTTTTGTCTTAAGCGGATTGTACGTGGTTTCTACCGATCATTTATATGCTTATTATGGTGTTATTTCATGAGCAATTGTTGAGTAAATCCAATTTTACTAACAGATTGCAAAATGTAATGCAGATCTCTTGGGGTGGCGCTTCCCGATCTTAAGTATTTCACAGAAGCTTCAATTGCTGCAACTAGAATTTTCAAGAGGATCGACCGGGTTCCTATAATTGACGGGGAGGATACAAAGGGTCTGGTATTAGATCAAGTGCATGGCGAAATTGAATTCGAGCACGTGGAGTTCACATACCCTTCTCGTCCTGATTCAATTGTTCTCAGAAATTTCAATCTTAAGGTTCTGGCAGGGCAAACAGTTGCACTTGTGGGGGCAAGCGGGTGCGGGAAGTCGACTGCAATCGCATTGTTACAAAGATTTTATGACTCAGATTCCGGAGTAATAAAGATTGATGGCGTAGATATAAAGAAGCTGCAATTAAAATGCATAAGGGGGAAAATGGGTCTTGTTAGTCAGGACCATGCATTGTTCGGAACATCGATAAAGGAGAACATTATGTTTGGGAAACCAGATGCAACCATGGATGAGATTATAGCTGCAACTATGGCAGCTAATGCTCATAACTTCATAAGGCAGTTGCCAGAAGGATATGAAACTAAGGTTGGTGAACGTGGAGCACTTTTATCCGGTGGGCAAAAGCAACGAATCGCCATTGCCAGAGCCATTATCAAGAACCCCTCAATTCTTCTCCTCGATGAAGCAACTAGTGCCTTAGACTCGGAATCTGAAGCACTAGTCCAAAATGCCCTTGATCAAGCCTCCATGGGAAGAACAACATTGGTACGTACATTTTGGTTTTTAACTATCACAGTTGCACCTTGGCTATATAGTCTCACATTTTTGTACCTTATATTATCAGGTTGTTGCACACAAACTTTCTACTGTAAAAAATGCAGATCAAATTGCAGTTGTTAGCGGAGGTTGTATTATCGAAAACGGCTCTCACAGTGATCTCATAAGTAAAAAAAATGGCTATTATGCAAAACTAGCAAAATTACAAAGGCAATTTAGTGTGGACGATCATGAGATGGCGGTATCCGAGTTTCGTTCTTCAATTACTAGAAGTAGTGCAAACCGCTTAAGCTTAACGAGATCAAGTCCGGCTTCTTCCTGCTTCGCTTCTCCATTAGCCTTTGACAACACATCCATCACACCTTCTTATCCTCCTCCATCTTTTTGTCGGCTTTTATCTATGAATTCTCCTGAATGGAAACAAGGCCTGGTTGGAAGTCTCTCAGCGGTAGTTTTTGGAGCAGTGCAACCTGTATATGCCTTAACAATTGGTGGAATGATTGCTGCATTCTTCATTCAAAACCACGACGAGATGAAAGCGCGTATACGTACATATACATTAATCTTCTCATCCCTCACTGTCGTCTCCATCATTGTAAACCTCATCCAACACTATAATTTCGCCTATATGGGTGAACACCTAACTAGAAGAATAAGATTGAGAATGCTAGAGAAGATCCTCACCTTTGAAGCTGCTTGGTTCGACCAAGAGCAAAACTCAAGCGGGGTACTGTCTTCTCGTCTAAGCAATGAAGCTTCATTAGTTAAATCACTAGTTGCGGATCGGGTTTCTCTGTTACTCCAAACTTCTTCAGCTGTCATTATAGCCATGATTATGGGTCTAGTCGTAGCTTGGAAGCTCGCATTGGTCATGATTGCAGTTCAACCATTAACAATATTGTGCTTTTACACTCGCAAAGTTCTACTCTCAAGTATTTCCACGAATTTCGTCAAGGCACAACATCAAAGTACTCAAATTGCTGTTGAAGCTGTGTACAATCACAGAATTGTGACCTCCTTCGGGAGCGTTGGCAAAGTTCTCCAGATCTTTGATGAAGCTCAAGAAGAGCCAAGAAAAGAAGCGACAAAAAAATCATGGTTTGCAGGTATAGGGATGGGTTCTGCATTATGCCTTACTTATATGTCATGGGCATTGGATTTTTGGTATGGTGGAAAGCTAGTTGAGTCAGGTCAGATATCTTCTGGAGATGTCTTCAAGACCTTCTTCATATTGGTAAGCACCGGCAGGGTTATTGCCGAAGCTGGCAGCATGACGTCTGATCTAGCAAAGGGTGCGACTGCTGTTGCATCAGTGTTCGAGGTGCTAGACCGGCAATCCTTGATTGAAGGACCTTACCAGGTAGGCACACTTTTACTTCTCAGTCCACAAAACCTTTTCCATAATCACAATTGCAAATATGTAATAAATTTAATTTTTGGCAGGAAAATGACAGCGCAGACTCGACGAAGTTGGAGAGGATTTCTGGTGCGATAGAGATAAACAAAGTCGATTTTGCATACCCAAGCAGGCCTGAATTCTTAGTGTTGCGTCAATTTTGCTTGAAGGTGAAGGCGGGTACAAGTATTGGTTTTGTAGGAAAAAGCGGGTGCGGTAAGTCCACATTAATAGGAATGATTTTAAGATTTTACGATGTCGAGAGAGGGGCGATCAAGGTAGATGGAGTTGACTTGAGAGAACTTAACCTAGCATGGTACAGAGGACACACTGCACTTGTCAGTCAAGAACCTGTTATCTATTCAGGCACCATACGCGATAACATTGTATTTGGAAAGTTGGAGGCATCCGAAGCTGAGGTGGTTGAGGCTTCTAAAGCTGCGAATGCACACGACTTCATCTCGTAAGTTACTCGCAATATGTTCACTTTATACTTGCATACACAATGCACATATCTGGAGCTTTCCTGACAGAATTATCCTTGTATGTTCAGAACTCTGAAGAATGGTTATGAAACTGAATGCGGAGACAGAGGAGTGCAACTATCAGGAGGGCAAAAACAGCGGATAGCCATAGCAAGAGCGATCATACGAAACCCAACTATTTTGTTACTTGATGAAGCTACTAGTGCTCTTGATGTACAATCAGAACAGGTTGTGCAAGAAGCACTAGACCGGATAATGGTAGGGAGGACAACCATTATAGTGGCGCATCGGCTCAACACAATCAAGAAACTTGATTCCATTGCTTTTGTTGGGGACGGTAGGGTGGTCGAGAGGGGTACATATCAAGAGCTGAAGAGTAAGCGAGGAGCTTTCTTCAACCTAGCTAGTCTTCAAAAATGAAAATCGAATGTGTATGTAAAAAATAAAAAAAAAAACGGTACAAAGGGCCCAACCGGGTTCGAACCGGTGACCTCTTGATCTGCAGTCAAATGCTCTACCACTGAGCTATGGACCCTTGGTGGTCATACTGTTACAGATTTCTATATATCACCTCGTTAATTTAAAAAAACGCCTAAAATGCTTTTACACACAAAATCCACGTGCACTAGTTATGGTTAGAGAATGAGAATCAAGGAACCTCTTGCATGATCAAAACTTTCTCCGTTCCGGGCGCATCCGGCATAAAAAAAATTGCAACTATACTATGTTTTGAATATCAGAGGCATTTCAAACTATTGTTTTAAATGCTTGTTACACGTTAGGAAATTGTTTTACACGGTGGTTAATTAGTTGGGATTGGGGATTCATAGAGGCTAATTAGTTGCGGAAGTTTGAGCATGACAATCTTCGTCTAACCAAGGTCGTCCAAAAACTGGTTCAGTCACAGGGATGAAAGAGCAGTTTTTTAGTTGTGAAGTTAGAATTCTAAAGTTAGGGTTGGTCTCAGGTAGGGAAGCCGAAAGAAAGAGAGAGCTCAGAGAAATATTTGGTTGTAGAAAAATATTCTGTACTATGTATATGCCTTTAGTAATATTTCAGGGTTGTGCATATAACTTTTCTGGGGTGCCTTTAACACATCTTATGGGTGTCTTTATTAATTCTTTTCGGGGGTGCAAATACCACTTTTCGAGCCAACTTCTCCGCAAAAGCTAATTTCTCCAAAAACACATACAAAGATATAAAAATCAATAATAAGTACAAAATCGAGTACCAACAATACATAGAATCGAGATCAAATCATACACAAAATTGTGTCTATCACTCTCCTCATTTCCGAGCTCAGATCCGATGCTCCCAATTGGAGAAAGACTAACTTGCAAAAGAATAGTCAATCCAATTCTCTTCCGAGAATTCTAGAAGAGAGTAATGGGAAGAAGGATCCGGTTGTTCCTAAACGCACTCAGAAGAGTATACCAAAGAAAGTCAATGATGTACTGAGTGTGAAAAGAAATGATCTCCCAGAAAATTCCATGACTATGGAAAAGGAAAAATCCATGATGTTGTAAGTTAAAAATTTCTTGGGAAAGATGATTTTGGATGTGAAAGGTTCTAAAAGTGATATCCTTCATGATAATCCAAAGGTGAAACACAAGAATTGGTGGAAGAACAAACGAAATAAGCCAAAATCTATAAATGGTAAAAAATGCATAGATACAGAAGATTGTGTTTCAGTCACCTGTGGTGACCAAGATCTTGTTCATCTCAACACAATTTGATTGTGTTGAAAGTATAACCTCACCAAGAAATGCCCTATTATGAATACGGTGAGGGAACCACAAGAATTAGGGCGCACATGCATACTGTGTTAGGTAAGATATTGAATATTTGGTTAAGCCGTAGAATTCACAATTGGATTCTTCTAAAAGGTATGTCTATAAACTTGAGCAAGTTTTATGATTTCATTTTTATTTGCTTGATGCCATGATCTTTCAAAAACATCTTTGTAGTTGTCATTAGTACTCTTATTTTTCACTAAGTGTTTTGGTGGAAAGCCGAGTATCGTCTTGATTGATTGTTTGATTATATGCGTTGAAGTTCAATACCCAAATGTTTCGGAAGACAAGAACTTTTTCTCTCTACCTTGTTGAGCCCACGATCCAAAGAGATGATTCCATGTCAAGAGGTTCAAATATCCTAGTCGGTTCCGAAACCCGACCTAAAAAGTAGTAAATAAGGACCTAAAATGAGTTCGTGAACTTTTGCCAACATGGTACACATACCGGGTTTGCATACCATCCTTTAAAATAAAATCCAGGTAATTTAGTATGCGTATAAAGTATGTATACTCCTCCAGTTCACGAAATTCCAAGTTACGCCGGTACACGTATCCAATATGCATACCGGCCTGTAGACGTCGATTTTATGATAAACTTGTTTTAGCCATAACTTCTTCGTCCGAACTCGGAATGACTTCATTATTTTTGCATTCTCTTTGTCTTTCAATTATTTTTAAGATGGTGATAAAAAAATACTCAATGATCTTAAATACTTATTCAGGGTACATCATTCACCATTAGCTAAGAGATATGGATTGTAAGTGAGGTACTTAAGATAGGCAGACCAATGCGGATAATGATCCATGTACCTTGTGTGTACTTCATATATACCTAACTTGGTTTGTGTTTAAGATTCTTAAATGATCAGGTTTGAAAAAACAAACAATGCCGGTTTCTAGGAAACTTCTTGTGAGAATTTATTCTTGTGTCCGAGAAGGATAACTAGGGTTTGGTATAGCATATTTTGTGAGTACACAAGATACTTCCAACAATTTCCATCTTGCATGTTTTTAAATTTATTTATTTAAATTCTAAGTTTTTGGAAGATGAACTTGCAGTATTTAATTTTATTGGTTTTTTATATATAGCAAATATCTTAAGAGATATATGTGCCTTTACGTTTTTTTGAATCGAACTGATATCTTATATATGCTCAGAAGTTAAATCTATTATGTCTTTATGAATGTATTGATAAAAGATAGAATGAGAATTTTGAGATATTCCACAGTATTGATCTCTCCTTGATCCACTCTTGTGATAGTACTGCATGAACTCCGTAAGATTTTCTTTTGTTGAGACATATCGTTAAGTTAATCACAAATATTCACTTATTATTAATTTTCTCGATGTTTACTGGATACAAATCCATGTGATTTGTTAATTTCCAAAGAAATCCTTCTTTTCTCGTAAAAGTAAGGTCGCTCATGTTGTTCTCTTGTGAATGACATCAAATGGGGGAGAGTTCTTTTTGAACTTGTGCTTAATTTCTATATCTTTGTGGGGAGAGCGGTTGTGGATTATGTAGGGGTTAACTTGTAACTTAATAAAATCCTTGATGAAGACACTAAGTTTCGACTCTGTGATATCATCTAAAGTAAAAGTTGATATGCTTCTTTAGTCATGAATTATCTTTTGAGAATTCATTAAGATCCCATAGTTTTCGTACCTTTGCCAATATATATTGACAAAAAAGGGAGACTTATTTAGTAGTTCATACCACATACATATGGTTTATGGATAGTTATGTAAAGGGGAGTGGATTCATAATCTATAGGTTTCACCTATTATGCAAAAGATGAAAGTATTGACTAAGGGGGAGAAAACACATCACCATAGTATTATTTCAAAGTTATGATACAATTAGACTTTGATAAAGAAAATAATACTATGAAACTGTATGAAAAAGGGAAAACAACTTTGAAAAAGGTTTATTTCATTGTCATCGCTACCGATCTTCAACAACAATGATGCTGAGTTGAACACGTTCAGAATCGATGGAGAACTTGAAGTTACAAAAAATTCAAGAAGTTGAAGAACCAAGGAAATCAAGCATGATGGAACAGAATCTACAAAATTTTATTTATTTTGTAATCCATATATATTGATAGTTTTGTTACTAAAATTGACAAAAGGGGATATTGTTATAGCATTGCTCGGTCGAACTCGCAAGCGTTGCTATCTCAAGCTTGTTGTCAAATTTAGTTGATCAAAACTATATCTTGATTTCTAATCTACCACAAATCATATCTCGAATTAGGATAGAAGTGTGTAGTTGAGCATTAGACTTCATAGTGTTTACCATTTGGAGGAAATCAAGATATAGTTTTGTGCATCTAACATTTTAGAAAAACTTGCGAGTTTGACCGAGCAGTGCTCTAGCAATTTCCCCTTTTGTCAATTTTAAAGACAAAACTATGAATACATTTGGATTCTACAAACCTTTTGGCTCAATATCCATCAAGCTTGATTTATTGAATCTTCAACATCTGCTTGAAGTCTTCGGAATCCCTCCAAATAAAACCTATACCTGCAAAACCCGGATGCCCCCTGACTGTCTCTTTCGTGGTAATATTTATCCAATTCATGTTTGGGGTTTGACCATCCAATCTAAATTGTCAAAATCCATTTGGTCCTTCTTGAGTGATTTAATACTGGTAAATCGTCGGGTAGCATAGGAGACAATGTTTCCATTGCAGCAAAGTATTCTTGTTGTTGATTTTGAGCCCATGATAAGATTTCATTTGAAGTTGTTTGCTCTTTTGTGGTATGTTAGCTCGTTACTTGTCAACCATAAGGTCCAGAATAGAAAGCATAATGGGGAGATAAAAGATGATGGTGTTTATTATTGTAGGAGTTGGGAAATGATTGTTCGAGGTGTTACTGTTAGAGCATAGCTCGGTTGAACCCACCAAGCGTTGGTATGTCAAGGTTGGTTGTCATATTTTAGTATCAAAAATCATATAGAGTCGCTTGATTAAATACTAGAGTCAACTTCATTTAGGTTAGACTAGAAAGTCTAGGAATGTTGAGATATACAAGTATTACTCTGAAGACATGAAGAATGTGAAGACGTAACGACCGCAACGAGGAGATCATCCTTCCACTTGAGGTTAGTAATACTGACTTGGCTTGTTTCAATTCCTAAAGAATCTTTCAAGTTGTATTATATAGAAAACATAACATGCAAAGCTGTATATATAATACTCTAGTGATTAGACTTGGTCATTTCATTATGATCAAAGTATCAATGAATATATAGGATTACGAAGTATAAAGCTTATCTTTTAAACTTCGTAATATATGACATCGACAGAATCTATGTATTTAGTTACTTGATTATGTATATGATATAGGTATGATTTCATCCTAGAAAACTTTGTATTAGTACATTAGTTTAAGGAAGTAGATGTATGAACTTGATTCATATTGTTGAAAGGGAAATCGTTTTTGGTCCGATTCTTTATTGAATATCTTTTGGTGACCAATACGATGTGGCATGGTTAAATCTATCTTGACGCATGTTAGGATTATGGTATAACCGGTCATAGCCTATATTGTGTAGCATGTTGTAACCGATCACAAACCTACTCTCAGGAGCAAGATTTAATTGGTCACAAGCTAGATGCAATGTTAGATGTAATCAGTCACAAGCTACTTTCGGGAAGCAAGGTGTAGCCGATCACATGGCTAATGTAGGAAGTTAGGTGTAACCGATCACAAGCTACTTTAGGGAAGCATGGTGTAACCGGTCACATCCTAGTTTGGGAAGCTTGGTACAACCAGTCAAAACTTACAACTGTGAGTCTTGGTATAACCGGACCCAAAGGAGCAAAACCTAGTTTCCATATTCGCATATCTCTTTACGATTTTATGTGATCTTGAAAATAGGGTTTGCTTAATAAATCTTTCGTATGTCGTAATCTTTTGAACATGAACATAACTCTTGTCATTAATTGATCAAAGATATTCCTTGATGCTCAAGGTGATCCCAAACCGAAATATTGAAAAGCATTTAATTACGATTTTCGATTTTATGTGCTTTTATTACAAGTATTAAAAGCATATACTCTAGAGAATGTTTATTAGTAAATGTGCATGCAATACTAATAATAGAAGTTTTCTATGAGAGATTTCAGAAACACTTGGGTGACATCAATTGGAAATAGGAAAATCAAATTTTGGTACTTTATTGCATATCTTGAGAATATTTTCGGATTTGGAATTTCCCTGTTGTCCAAACAACCTTGGTCTATAAATGCATCAGTTTGCAGTTCTAGCAAACTATCCTAAGAGCCAGGCAAACTTCATTCGTGTTGTTTCTGGTGGAGCCGTCTATTCGGAGAGGAAAGTACCCTAATTAGGCGAGATCTATTACGACCACTCGTTTAAAGACTTTCGTGGGATCAAGAATCTCTACGAGTACCGTTGGTGGGAAACTAGATAATTACATTGTTATTTTAGTTTTCGATTATTGACTTGATTGACTAACGGTTGTTGAAACTTTGATTGAACCTAGTTTGATTATTCTTGAGAGCCTTCTCTTCTAACATAAGGATCACTCAAACTAGATCAAAGTATCGACGGGATCTTTAGAACCACTTTCGGATCTAAAGACATCTTGTGATTATCTATTGTTAACAGACTCCGTTCTGTGTGTGATTGATCACGAGAGGATTCAAGTTGTGTTGTGCAGGTAATTAAAGGCGATTACAATTGAAGATTGAAGACGAATAAGAAGTTTCTTATTAGTTTTCGTATCTAGTGAATCTTGTGCACAAACCTTGATCGACTGGGATCCAACTAGAATCGTTGTTTATCTTTGATAGACTACATTGTCTAGTTGTGTAAGATCGACATCACTTTATATTACTTGAGTTTTATATTGATTGATTGCAAATCCGAATCTAATAACTTTGGTAATAAGATTGGATTAATCTAACCAGACAAAGGAGTTTATTAGTTTAAATGGAAGAGCCTTTGTCGACATCTCCATAATATCTTTACCAAAGATTGAATAGAGAAGTTACCAAACAGATTTATCCTTTACAGTTTGGAATACAATCCAAATGATTGATAATTTACGTGCGTGACTCTAGAAGTCGAAGGCGCAGGGATATTGGGGAAACTAAGTAGTTAGGGGTAGTCTACTTGGTCTCAACTATACGAAGTTGGTATTAGATTTTGTATAGCGGCTTAATTATGAGAGTATTCAAAACTGGACTAGGTCCCATTTTTTTTTTTCATTTGCGGTTTCCTCGTTCACAAAATCTTGATGTGTCATTTACTTTGTTTCCGGCATTATATTTGTTATTATAATTAAGTAAATTACACATGTACGTTAATCTGTATACTTGATATTGATCCTACAGAGTTTTAGTTTAAGTAGCGAACCTATTATCAAGTATAACACTTTGTGTAGTATTGTCTCGATCTTGTATCTATTGTCAATCACTCAAGTTATCTTGTCGTTGTATTGTCTTGATCTCGTATCCATAGACGATCACACGAAGTGTGTACCGAAGTTGTTGTATTATTTCGACTATGTCCATAGACAATCACACTTGGTAAGATGACTTATAGGTTGATATTTAAAAGACTGTAGTGTATTTGGGTACCCTCGTCTTTCCAATTACAATACTGTGTGGATGTATATTGTCAAACTATATAATGGCTGGACTGGAAATTTTAAGATGGGTTAGTGTTTAAAAAATGAAGGTATTTGTTACCCCGTGGAAACAACCTGACATTATATTCTCATATGTATAGACCCACTACGATTGCAGCGAGAAAGTTAATGTATTGCACTCGCAAGATATGACTAGGCTTAGCTCGAGAACTTCTTGTATTTGGATTAAAGTTCCAAGTTTCCGTTACTCATTGGTAGGCTGCAGTATATGTCAGAAATTACACGATAAAGAATTCCATAATCTTCTTCCATTTAAAAGAATTTCTTAAGCACAAATCTAAGTCAGACAAAGATTGCTTTGAGGTATACAAAAAAATATTTGTCTAGCTAGAGTATGTTTCTAAGGGGTATCCTAAGATAGGTAAATTACTTATGTACCCTGTAAGAATATTTCTATACACAGAAATATTCCATTGGGCCATGTAATAATTTTGGTTAATTATGGATTATTGCTAAATTATATCGGTTACCATTTCTGGGATTATTTCCTAATATCTCTTCTTTGATGGACGGTCTAGATATAATTCTATAACTAAACCCTAGGAACTTGGTCCTCCTTCTACCTATAAGAGGAACACAATAGCCATCGGTATTGGGTTCAGAGAATTGATTATTCATAATGTAAGAGGTGGAGAAGGAGAAACCATGACCTCCATAAGGTATTACCGCTACTCCAATTGATCGTCGACGGATTAGGGATTAATGCTATAAGGTACTTTCCATAAACTCTGCTTGTATATTATTGTGTGATAATCATGAAATTCAACGATCCTAAATTATGTATCTATAAATTAAAACTTATAGTTGGCATCTAGAGCTTGTGTTTTGAACTCATGATCGTCCGTTGATAGTATGCAATAATCGCGTCCTGGCGACCTTGGTTGATAATTAATTGAAATGTTAACATCTAAGCATCACGGTTAATACATAACTAATTAGAGTCACGGTTGTTACATGTTGGCATGTTATTACAGTAACCTATAGCCGCTAGGGTTTGTCTTTTTTGTTTTGTTTTGTTTTTACTTAAGTGGAGAAGAGAGCAAAATTAAGGGTTTCGTGGTACTGTTTAATGTTTATGGATATTGGAAATAAAGTGTCTAATGGGCCAGAGAGTAAATAATATGGGTGGGTTATAAGTGGGCCACTAATTTTTTCTTCTTCTTCTTCTGTAATGAGGAAATTTAGCCGATCCTATCCGGTGACTAAGCCATTCCAACTCAATGCTAACTAAACCCGGATCTTAACCCGATGCATTTCTGACCTAGTACTATTTCAACCCGGACCAGATTGATGGTTTCATTTGGTCTAGTACCAACTGTTTAAACCGGCTTCATTTCTCGTTTGATGTCTGACCAAACCCTGTTTGTACCCATTCTATTCTTTTACACATACCTGGCTAAAACAAATGTATGGTAAGGTCATAGATAAATGTAGTTCACCAACAGTAAAGAATTTTGGGTCCATCTGAATCCGTGTATAGTTCACGTTTTAGTCTTGACGGATAAAATTTTTACAAGTCAACTGTTGACATTTTGTAGTCGATTTCGGCCCCAACTCTTGTTGACTTTGAGTGACTTTTGTTAACTTATGCCAAATTTTTTTCAAATTTTCTGTTTAGCAAGTTAATTGTTTGGTTTGATCTAATTATAATTTGGATTAGGTTATATGGAACCAAGTATTAAATAAAACAGGTCTAATATTAAAACTAATTCTATAATGGTGTTAAGAAATTATGAAGATGGATTTTGCTAACGAAATATGATCCTATTATTGTGTTTCCGCTGTATTGAAATCAATAACGTATAACAATTTTGATTTCTTATCAAATTTTGTTTTTCACTATTACTCGTGTGTTTACATTATATGATGATTTATGTGTCTAGACATTATGGTGTGGTTTCTTTCTCAATGTTGGTTATTTAAATGAGATTATTGTCCATAAAATTATTATGTCAAGATTCCATAGTTATCACCACAGTGATGCTAGAGTGTTATATATCAATATAATCCTAATGTTATTATAAGCATGAATTTGCAAACCGTAAAGTGTAGGTTTTGCAGTTATCGACATCATGTGATAATGGCATTATTTTAGTTGATTGGCTATCCACAGTGATGTCAAATCACTTTTGTCCATGATCACAATTTTTTCAAATGCTTGTAATATTGAATTTCTTAAATATATTAGAACAGAATTTACCCACAGGAAATTGGAGTTCATATATTTAAGAAAACATTGATTGATATGATTGTTGATCATACATTATGGATATGAACTGACTTGAATCTTAATGAGTGTCTAATGTCAGTTCTTTTCATGTTTTAACCCGAGTGTCGATTTTGATCATATAAAAATAAAGATCACAATTAAGTAAATTCCACGGAATTTTTCATGTTTTCTGATGAAATGTATAAAAGAAAATTTACTTAAATTAACTCATTATGGAGTTCGGTAACCCATTACGGAATTTTCAGATTTTCATGGAAAATTGTTATTATGTTGTTTTATATCCAAAATATTTATTGCATCCTCTAAAGAAATTGAGGATTTTTTTTTTTGATAAATCCTCCATATTTGTGAAAATAAATGATGTTCATTGCCTATTCTAGCACCCTTCACTTTAATTCACACTACCCTTTATTCATTACGATTTTTTTTTTTTAAACTTGCATCAAATTAAACTAGTGATGCATCAAAGAATTTTTCTTCAATGAAATTTCATTATTGAAACATACTTATAGATTTGCTTAATGCTGGTTTTGGGTTAATAAAGGTTCGCCATGTTTGGATATTTTTCAATTAAGGGGCATTGATGTTTTCATAATTTATATGTATGACACGCTTTTGAATGAATGTTTGTGATTAATGTTTTGGGGTTACTCATAAATGTTTATAATAGACTAAATTTATGATCAGATCAAGTATGTCCATATCATTCAGTGAGACTGTGCAATATCACAAGAAAAGTTAGTGTGATATTTGCAATTGTACATATTTGCCGGATAGTTTAGTTATCACCACAGTGATGCTAAACTCTTATCTTGTAAGTGTTGTATGTTTTGAGTCCTCTTAGCTTGATTTAACGATTAAAACAATGCTGCTCACAAGTAGTTTTGGTTCACAAGTTTAAACAAGCATTAAGGTTATCTAAATATTTCATATACATGTGAAATAATAGCCACCCACAGGTGACTACAATTCACATTATATTAGGTTGAACATATTTAGAATTATTCGAAATTGTTAATACATTTTAGGACGTGAGTTGCCCACAGGTGATTCTAGTTGTAGTATTTAACATACGAATGTTGAATTATGAGAATGTAAAATATCCACAGATATTTTTCATGTCTTACTTTGTTCCTTGATAAGGTTGTACCCAAAGGAGAATCCTATTGAAGGTATGAAACTATTTTAAGCTTAATTTTCATTTATCTCTATTATAAATTTCAGCTTTTGTTCTTATGAATTGTTGATTATGATTATTTTGTAGACTTTTTTTTACGGTCCAATTTTTTGGAAGATAAAATTGTTTTATCACCTGATGATTTTTTGCGTTACTGTGTACATCTATCAATTGCATTATGAATCTCAATCCGTGGATATTTTATCGAATACTCATTATTGAAATTGAGAGGCAATTATAGAGAAAGTGAAAATCATAAAGTCTGACAAAGGTGGTGCATATTGTGAAAGGTATGACAAAACATGATGATATCCTAAATCTTTTACATAGTATCTCCAAAAGTTTGGAATTGTTGCTCAATACACAAGGCCAAATTATCCTTGGCATAATGATGTATATCAAAAGGCGAAATCATACTTTCATGAAAATGGCTAGAAGCATGATGAGTTATGCATAACGACCACACATCTGTGAATGTATGTTCTATCTACAACTGTGTAATTTAAATAGATTTAAGTAAAGCGAGTTTCAAAGCCACACTTTGAACTAGAAAGGCGGGATACCTAGTTTAAATCACCTTTAAGTTATGGTTTTTTTTAGTTAGAGGTGAGGGCTTACGTTCCCAAGAATGAAAATTGGATTTGAAAGCTATTATTGGTTCATTGGTTTTCCTAAATAATCCAAATGGTATTCTTCAATGTTCTAACCGTAGTATGAGATTTATTGAAACCGAAAATATAAATTCATTAGTGATGGCATAATCAGGTGGGAGTATGTGGATATATCTCTGTTCAAGAAGTCATGATAGTGATCCCTTTATTTAAGATTTCTTTAAGTATTGTGAATCTTTTCATTGTTGGAATGTTAGATAATGAAAGACCACAAATTACTCATCCAATACTCCATAATAAAACTATTGCCAATAATTTTTGATAACAACTTGAACCAGCATTAAGAATGTTTCAAAAGATACTGAAAGTAAGTTATTCATGTTGTTTCATTGATTTGCTTACAAGAATTTATTTCATTTTGATATGGAATAACAAAGACTCGGTTTCTGGTTCACAAACTATTATGTATAATAATTTTGATTAATGGATTGATGCTATTTGAAATAAAAATAAATGGTTAAACGTCAAGTCTGGAATATTGTTTAGTTACTCTGATGACACAAAACAGTTGTGTGCAAGTGGGTATTTCATCCCTAACATGATTGTGATTGCATTACTAAACGACATAAAGCCCGACTTATAGCCAAATATTTTTACTCTGAAATGATACATCGATTATAAATAATTTTTTTCTCTCGTGTCAAAGAAATACTTAATCAGAATTATCATAGTACTATTAGTAGCTCAGTATGACGTAAGAGTTACATTAATTAAATGTGAAAGTAGCCTTTATTAATGATAAATTTTAGTCTACAATTTTTTAGAAATCAACGTATGAAATTTAAGCAGCCTCCCATAATGGTATATGAAATTCAACAAAACTATAAATGTTTTAAGTTTTGGATGAAATTATTACATATTTATGCATATACTTCAAGATCAGTGGGAGAAATACATACTCTTGGTCATGTATGTTAAGACATACTACCTACTAGTAGTGATCTTGACTTTATGCATATCTTTATATTTTTTGAAATAAAGGATATCAATGAAGCTTACCATGTGATAATACACATCGTATGGATTACTAAAGCTCTCTATAAGGCATATATCGAATATTAGAAGAATTTTGAGATAATAACATATTTAACAAATTTTATTTCATGTTGGATAGAAGATATAAATTTAATCTTCATTACGTCTTAATTCTGATATGAAACTTATAAAAAGTTGTTGATATGTTAACTAAATGCCTTAAGAATCGAAGAACAAATTATGCGAAAGCTATAAAGAATTTTGAGATATTTATCTTGACTATGTCTTACAATTAGTTACTCAACCCAATTAGAGTTGACTGGGTTTTCAGACTTCAATTTTGCTGGATGTGCGGACTCTATAAAGAAAGAATCCCTCAACATTAGTTCCACAATTGAGTTTGAATATTTATGACTGCGAGACTTAGAGATTTAAGTTTGTCTCTATACTGCTGAAATTATCGTCTCAACTTCGCAGCATTAAAGCACAATATGAATACAAAGGGAACAAAACATATGAACCTTGAGTATCCGTATGCGAGTTATGAAATTCAGAAACAATAGTTGTTTATTTACCATTAAGCACAATTATTTTTGCAAATGCACTTACAGAACAGTTACCTTTTAAGACCTCTTAATAAAAGATTGAATCTTAAGTCTGTGGGAGTAATTGATTATTGAATTCAGCTAATTTATGTGCTTATTTTGAACACTTATTGAGATCTTATTAATGTCATTCTGAATTATTTATGTATCCATGTTTAGTATACACTTATGTGAATGGATGAATGTTACACTACAAAAACAAGTCATATTAGTGAGGGTTTTTTTTAGGGGCGTCACAAATAGTGTCTATTTGTGAGGGTTGTTTGACCATCCGCAGGAAATAGTAAGATGAGTCAACTGAGCAGTTTTATTTTGTCGGTTTCATGCTTCCGACACGTACTAAATGATTTCCCGTCTAATATTTTACTATTTTTTTTTTCCTTTTTTTTCAGCCTTATCTTCTTAAAACTGAAACAGATCTAGTTTTTCAGCCTTACCATTTTTTCCTTCGCCTCTTCTCTGCTACCATTTCTTCTCCGCCATAACTGATAGGTTTGCATCTTCTCTGCTACCAGGAGTCTATTAAAGATCATGAGTATGAGATTTAGAGAAATGGAATGGAATCAGGGATAGTTGATGGTCATGGTGTCGATCCGTGTGTTGATTCAAGCTCAACAGAAAGGTAAGTTGAATTTAGGGTTTCTTTAATTAACTCCGTTTTTGTGTGAAATTGATTTATAGATTGATGGGTTTTCTTTTAATTGAATTTTTTTGATGATGTATAGGGTTTAATTTCAGTTTCTATAATGAATCGATTGGGAATTAGGGTTCATCCCAAATTAGTTGTAGTTGTAGCTAGGGATGGAGTTGATGATGTTGTTGAGCCATGAACTGTTTGAAGTAAAGATGCATGTTTAGGTGTTGACTCCGGGTACCATTTTTATTGAAACCCTTGAATGATTTATTTTTGTTTATTAGTATAACTGATTCAATTTCTTATTTTCTTGAATGTTTGATTTTGATTCCGGGAGTCTGATATTTTACGAGAAGACAAGGAAGTAGTCTAGCATACCTGGGGTATCAAGTGTTCGTTCATATGCCTCAATGGTGCTGGAAGAGAGCTCGTAAGAGGAAGAAAAGCTAGTGTTTATACAAGTCAATCTATGGAAATCTGATCTTTTGCTTTGAAGGATAAATAAGATTTCGGACCACCAAGGTTAGTACTCAAGTGAAATTAGATTGTGTTCTCCTTGAAGTTGAAATTATAGGGATTTAATGAGAAACCCGAATGGTTAAATCTGAAATGAGTCGTTAGTAAATACCACATTAATTTAAAAATTTATGGCATGATGATATGAGTGTTGTTTAGGCTGAAAATGTTAATAATCCATAAGCATGGTATTGGTGGTAGCTCTTTTGTTAATAATCCATAAGCTTGTTTATGTGTAGCTAGTTGTTCCTTCCAAATGCTTAAAAACACTTGACTTACTTTTCTCGCTCGTAACATTCACGAATTCACACTTATGAACTGCATTTATATTTCACCATTTTTGGTTATTTGAGCAAAGTCATCGAATGGGTGTTAATGTTTTAGAAATGAAAGCTAGAGTCATCTGCTTTTGTACTAATAGTTCTGGTTGTAAATCAATGAAAAACATTTGGGAATTGTGTTGGTTATTGAGGATGGGACCATTGGTGTATCAAGTGCTTTGGTCAAATACTTGACAAAGTCTCTATCAATTCTCATTTTGAGTTTAGAATGCACCTACAGTTAAGATGGTAGATGAATGGATTTTGGTTGCTTGTTAAAAAGTGAAGACTGGACCAATTTGTAAATCGTTAAACGAATAGTATATAAAAGTAAGATTTTGATTCCCTTTATGCTTTACCATACATGAGTAGATTTGAAATTTACTTGTCTTGGCATTTCGTTGAATCTTTATATGTAATAATGTACATGCATGTTTAGTATATATGGTTTATATCATCCATAAGAAATTACGATAGATATTAAATTAAGAACGTTAGTGGTAGAAATGAGGATGTGTAATTAAGGAACCAAAATGATGTAGCTTGGTCAGTATGGGTGATATAGCCTTATGTCTAGACTGTATAATTAACTTGGTTGCAAACTGTTAGTTAATTCACTATCATTTTACTCAACTTGTTGACACACTTCTCACTATCATTTTTTTGATTATTGAACGTTACTAATAGATTGGTAGCATCTGTTTTGTTTGCACCGTCACTGCTCTTATAGTGCTGTTCACAGCTATGTTCTCTAGACCATTTTGAGCAGCAAAACGAGCGAAATTCACCCATTGTGGTGAACGTTTTTGTTCTTGCAGTAGTTCGCTAACCAAGCCCATTTGAGATGAGATTTTATAGTGAGTGTGGAGATGTAAAGAAGACGAAATGGTCTATGGTTGCAACTGCAAGACCATTTTTTTGATCATATGTATGTTCTCTCTTAGTTATTGTGTCTGATTGCACCTGCATTAGCTCCTTGCTGTTGATATGTTAAGCTCAGTATTTCGAAATATGCTACTTAATTCTACCTTAATATGATTGCAATTGCATTGGAACTCAATGTTTTTATTTCAAGTGTCTAGTTCAAAGGTTATTTCTAAATGTATTTGAGTCACAATTTAATAATTAAGTTGTTCAACAATTTATCGGTGTGGCATGACGATGTCTCGCCTTTGTCTAGTTATGGTACAATTAGACTTGTTGTATGTTCTGCATCGCAAGGTACCAAATATTCAAACTCATTATCTTATTTGTCATATGGTTGGTTACAACACACCGTCCACCGAATGGCATGGTCGCGCGGCTTTGAAAGCCAAAATTAGGGTTCGGAGGGTCATCGAAGTATATTTGAGACCGTTAATAGATGAGCTCAAGGAGTTATGGGAGGCAAGGTTAGATACATATGATTCCTCAAGAACGAAATGTTCGATCTGCGTGCTCAAACATCATCTCGGGATTACTATGGACTATAAGTGATTATCTTGGACTTGCAATTTTCTCAAGATGGAGTAATTAAGGGAAATTGGCATGTTCAACGTGTCTTGAAGAAACTTGGCACCAGTAGTTTTGAAGAAACTTGGCACCAGTAGTTTAAGGAACTATAGGAGACTGTTAAGGTGAACTCTCTAGGTGTTGTTCTGTTGCTCAGATTTCTATTTCAGAAACACTACTTACATATTTAGAAGTTTTAATGGAAAACTTTGTTATGAATGCAAGTTTCTATAATTAAATTTAGTTTTTTATTTTATATGAAATGGTGCAAGTTTGTTCTGAAAAACCTCAGATTTCTGAGAATTCTTGAATCTAAAATTCGGCACCAAATGACCAGGTTCTCGTTGATCAGTTCTTAGTGAGGGTTTGTGAACCGTCACAAATACAAAAATCCGACATGGCAGGCTTGCCGGGATTTTTTTCCCGGCGCTGGTGGTATAATTGGCGACGGAAAAAAAGCGTCACAAATAGAAAATCTAATTAGTGACGGTTGACCGAACGTCACAAATGATCTCAAGCCGCCACAAAAAACATTTGTGACCCCAGTAGTAACGACGGATTATAGCCCGTCACAAATGTGTTTTTGTGACGGTCTTTTAGCTTTTTGTGACGGTCTTTTGTTATTTGTGACGGTTTCAGAACCGTCACTAAAGGCCCTCTGTTTTGTAGTGTTAACAGAAATAGTCTTTCGTTTGAGGACATCACTAGACCATTATGATATCCCAATTTAAGGCTTGATTAAGTAAGTTGTTTGTGTTGTGGTACATGGAAGGGAGCATGTTGATAACAAGACAACGTGCCACCGCCAAGACTCGCATAAGTGATTTGCTTGGTTAAGGTATTATGTTTAAACCATTAAATTTTATTTAGCAATTATGCGCGCTTATGTTTTCTACGATTAATCATTATATAAATTATCTCATTGACCAGTGGGAGAATGTAAGAATATTTCTATACACAAAAATATTCCATTGGGCCATGTTATAATTTTGGTTAATTATGGATTATTGCTAAATTATATCGGTTACCATTTCTGGGATTATTTCCTAATATCTCTTCTTTGATGGGCGGTCGAGATATAATGCTATAACTAAACCCTAGGAACTTGGTCCTCCTTCTACCTATAAGAGGAACACAATAGCCATCGGTATTGGGTTCGGAGAATTGATTATTCATAATGTAAGAGGTGAAGAAGGAGAAACCATGACCTCCATAAGGTATTACTGCTACTCCAATTGATCGTCGACGGATTAGGGATTAGCGCTATAAGGTATTTTCCATAAACTCTGTTTGTATATTATTGTGTGATAATCATGAAATTCAACGATCCTAAATTATGTATCTATAAATTAAAACTTATATACCCTTGATTAATTCATTACTTTACTTACTTATTTATTTATTAAATTAATTAATTAATTTTAAATTTTTATTAAAAATTGTTGTTTTTAATTTTTAATTTTTTTTTTCTCCCCTTCTCTCTTTTCTATACCAACCGATAAGTTCGGGCTGATACTTACACACGGAAATGATAGTCGAACTTCACTTTATGAAGAGAAAAAGCACTAAGTTCGGTTGTCTTATTTTTTGCTCGAACCTATGTTTGGCGGTTACAGAGTGAATCTTGGCTGATAACTTGTCAGCGGAACCTAGGTATATTCTCAAAACATCTAGGTTCGACTAACAAGTTATCAACCAAACTTCTCAATGTTCTATGAAGAATACCCGGAGGTTCAGCTGATAAATTGTCAGCCGAACCTAGTGTGTTTTAAATAAATAAAATATCAAAAAAAATATTTAAATTAAATATTTAAATTATTTTTTTAATAAAAACCATTTTTTTTAATGTGTGCCTCAAAATAGCTTTCAGTGAGAAAGAACAATGGTAAACGCAATGCGGCCCCGAACCAAGTTTATCAACAACATGAGGAGCCCAGTTAGATACTGCGCAAAATGCCACCCAAGGTAGCAAGAGATGCTAAACAAAGCAGAAATGCTACAGTTTGGTGCACTAAGAACCTAAGTAGCCCTCTAAATCATTTCTAATTACTCTTGGGAAATCTTACATCAAAAAAAAAAAAAAACTCTTGGGAAATCTATCAGCTCTTAAACCACCATAGGATGTCTTATCAGAGATTGGACTCATATTATTAGGCTATTATTAATTTATTATCATGTCAAGAAACTGCATTACTTGAATAACCCAACTTAAGAATATGAATCAATAAATAAGTTCATTTTTACAGGGTCTTTTAAATGTTTAGACTTGGGGAACTCTTTACATTAGACTTTGAAAATAATTGTGTTGGCTTTTTAAGCTAAATTAGGTGGGAGTTCACTGTGAAAGCAACAGAAAAGAAAAGACCCACTAAATTTTCAGTAATGTTACACTGATCGAGAATTCTCTTCCGAAAAATCCCGATACACTCACACAGCCCCTGGGTCCACTGAGGAATTATAGGGGTGAGTTTTTGGTCCAACGACTCCCACCATATGTGTGTTGCGAGAGATTTTTCGGGAGAAATCTCTCGGTACACAAATCATTTCCGCTAAATTTTACCAGCCCTTGCCAATAAGCCACAGCCAATCAAGTGCTATACCGACAAGCAAACCTCCAAGAACACAAATTGTAAGCAAATTCCCCAAAGCATTTTGCTCTGGCCCCTGCAAACACATTTTAGTCATTTAATGAAAACAAAGGAGAAAAATATTGATTCTTAATCTTATAATGAAGCTAAATCACAACATTTTACAACTTATAACTAACCTTATAACCTTGGGGTGCAACAGTAAAGAAGCAAACAGAGAGATAACCGTTGGTTAACCCTAGTAAGGATGTCAAAAGTATCATCCAACCTTGGTCTCCATATTTAGCAGTGAAATAGAAAGCTGGAACAAATGCGAAACGAGAAATGGTCGCAATCATAAGGCCTCTTCTTGACTCCAACTTCAAGCTTTCTAACATGGGAATGTATTTCCCGAGTAAATCCAACACATTGAACATTGCTATTAGCACAGTGCATACCTGAAAATTTTATTCCCGCTCACTGTTAGAAAATAGAGTTACTAATGGATCAACTAGATGACGAAAAGTTCATACATCTTCATTTGGTAAACGAGTGCTTATGTTGTTTATTTAAGTTTGAAATTCCCATTTTGTAGGGAAAAAATAATGAAAATGCTCGGAAGAGAAACTGAAGGTATTACCATGTACCCAAGCCATGCTTCCCAGTATCTTCTGCTAAGAACCCAGGAAAAATTGAAAACGTCAATACAGTTGTCAGAAACGCAATAACTGCATAGTCTTTGTTTTCAAGAAGCAACTGCTTATGGCTCAGACGCTCCATTTCATTATTAGAACCCTCTTCATCAGACTGCAGAGAAATAGAAAGCTCAGAATCTTATATTGGAAAAAATGTCAAATATACATTTGAGTCGAAATGAAAATGACGTACCATTTCATTTTGTTGTATTTTAATACCAGCAGCAGCTAAATCAGCCATAACTGTTTTTGATCCCTCTGAAGCTGCCTTTGAACGATAATATTTGACAATGGGTAGTTTGGCAAAAACGAATGCGTAGAGTAGTAGACGTAGCAATTCAAAGAGCGCGGAGATCACAAGGAACATTACTGCAGTTATACGAATATTTTCAAAATTGACTTTGCTCTTTTTATCCTAGGCAGCAAGAATAAATCAAGTGTAATTGATTATACATACTAGCTCCCACGCGAAGACCATTCTTCGAGTTTTTGAACACTGCTTTAGTGCTGATCCTTAAAGCCGAAGTCAGAACTCCTGATGCAGATGAACCAGCCAAGAATGACTGCAACGATTTCCATCAGCAAGACAGAAAACATAAAGAAGCAAAGTGGAATAATTATTAGAAAAAAATAGAGAACCCCTTACTTGTATGAACTCAGGGCACATCAAGGAGAAATCGCCAAGCATTCCACCTTCAACACACCCATCGCCAAGTCCAAAGATGACAACAATACAGCACAGGCCAATGTATGTCGCAAGGCCTCCATTCCCAGAAGTAGCCAAGTCTAACTAGAAACATAACCGGAGTAGGCAAAACTGAGCAATCCAGAAACAAATGCGAAGAATAGAATAGAGTACTCACAATTGGAATGGCTAGGGCACTTAAAAAGAAAAGGAGATAGCCAATTAAATTTCGCTTTCTTGTGTTTATTGTGGCCTCGTAGTATGTTAGAATTGAGCTTGTTCCTAGAGTAATTACAACATAAACAACTGTGAAGACCCTAGTAGGATGAAATCTCTGCGAGAGGAAGAAAAAATTATAATCAGTATAGTGAATTCTAGTGTTTCTTTTAGTTACTTTTTGGTTTGAAATAATGATCAATGGCGTCGAATAGATACAAATGACAGGAAATCTTGAAATAAGAAACACACATAAGCCTAACAATGCAGTATATAAAGCGAGTATCTTCAAAATTTATAGTATCAACTAGATAACCAAAAAGTTATACTTGAACTGCACATCCTTTTTACAAATATATGAAAAGAAACTCATGTAAAATCTAAAGCAGTTGCAAACAACATGTACCGGGAACAGTGTGAGGTAGTAATCCTCAGCAGTTAACATGCTGTTCCAAACAAAAAGGTGGCCATTTCCTAGAAGCCACATACTATCATGGCACTTGTTTTTCCCCGGAGCTGTTGATATGAGAAGATAAAAACAAAGTAAGAACTTGACAATTGGAAAAATAAATAAAATGTAAACTGATTCCGGACCATCCTAATTCCCAAGCCATATCACGTACGTCTATCGTTTCTCATCATGGATGAGGATTGAAGCAATTAGAAGAGTTTACATGAAGGCATTATTAATCATTAACATCTGGAAGTGAAAATCTCAAGGAAGAAAGTTAAAAAGATGAAGATTATAAATAAAAAGTATACCTCAGCTCCATTGGTTATTATCGGTGGGATCATCTTCTGGTAACATGAAGAAATCGTAGAGAAGAAGAATAGAAACACTGAAAAATAAGTCAAAGGAGATACAAAACAGACCCTGCAGACAAGATCCTCGGTTCTCGGTTCCACTGTTGACTTGGGGTTTCTCACGTTTAAGCTACCACTGTAAAATAAGAGTGATGTAAGCTATATTTCGTCACCATATCCGTATAGGTGAATTTTGCGTACCCGTTATTGTCCCAGTTCTTACACGAGAAGAGAACATGACGTACGGAAAAAAGAGAGGATTACCATTTGTTTTAGGCCTTTAAGGTCCGTGCATCAACACCAAAAATGCTACTCAGTCATCAACACCAAAAATGCTAAGCTCCAGTGATTGGTCAGAAATTAAACCACCAAGAAATTCTTAAGCGCGACAGTGATAAACAATCCAGGCCCAAAACTAACGAACTGCATGAGGAGCCCAATTTGATGCTGTCAGCAATTCCAATGTAGCAAGAGATGCCAAACAAAGCAAAATGCAACAATTATGATGTATTAAGGACCTAACAAGTAGATCTCTAAATCATTTCTAATTACACTCTATCAGTTCTTAAACTAGTCCTTTAAGTAGCTCTTAAACACTCAGGGATGTCTTACCAGTGAATAAAGACCTAAAACAGATAAAAGTTCAACATATCTCCAGAATAGGTTTATTTTTGTTATTACGAGCTGCTCGGCTCTGCTGGCTTTTCTAGTGTCTTTGATCTTAAAACATTTTGTAACCTCTGTACAGTTGGTATTTTAGTAAGTGTCCGCCTTCTGTTGATGAGGACTCCTTTTCGACACCAGTAGTTCAGCCAGAGCCGTTCCTGTGTCTAGAAGGGCCCTGTGCGAAATTTTTCCTAGGGCCTTTTGCAATGTTGAAATCTTTTTGACAACAGTAAAAAGAAAGTGTCAATAATTTTTATTTAATTTGTAAGATTGTCGATGTGTGCACTAAAAAAACTTACACTAAATAGGGGTGTTAATGCGTATTTTATATAGAAAAAAAAATGAAAGTATTAAATAGGAATTTTTTTTGTTTAAGTCAGTAGAAAGTACAGTTCCCCCATAGTTATAATCAATGTCGACTAGAAGTCGGGAGAGGGTGAAATCTGTACCAAAAATGTCAAAATTTGGGACATCAATATCGAACATATCCCCTTCTCCATCAGTCCCAGATATAGACACCTCGGTTGTACTGGGTTCTAAGCTTGTTGTAAATCAAAATCTAATGGTGATGAACAAATTTAATGGCTTCATTCTAGTTAATCGCCAACAAAATCATAGCTCAGTGGATTCAGTGGTTTTGTAGCTCCCTTATGGTTATGTGTTCGAATCCTAGCAACGCTAAAGTTTTTTTTTTTGTTTTAAGGGTGTGACTATTGGGATGAGATGGTTATGTGTTCGAATCCTAGCAACGCTAAAGTTTTTTTTTTTTTTTTAAGGGTGTGACTATTGGGCTGAGAAAAAAGGCCCTCAACAGAGCTGGGCCCTGTGCGGTCGCACGGCCTGCACACCCTCAGGCCCGGCTCTGAGTTCAGCTTCACATCCCGGATTCTCCCGGTCAACACTCAAATTGGTTTCTTGAGTGAACGGACAAGCAACCACGAGGATATCAGTATTCAAGCCCAAGCCCAAAATGTTTGAATAGTACTTGTATTTAGAATCCGGTCCTCTAAATCAACTGTTGTATTCTTTGAACCTAGACGACAATGGCACTAACTTTTCTACTTGTTCCACGGCCGTATCGAATCTTGCTTCCATCTCTAGAAGCAATGACACGAAGGCTGCACAAGGAAGTGTTTCAGATAACTCAAAATTAATGAATAGTCGAGGTTGAGATTTGATGACCGACATTGTCGATAACGTTCAGAGAACTTGTACAGAGCATTCGAGCTAAAAGACATTTGTCTCGAATGCTATATGTCTACGAGTTCTATGAAATTTATCGAGATATCGCAACTCTAGTACATGGGAATGTTAGTTGCATAATACTATATCTTGATTCTTAGCCTACTAAAGTCAAGTCTCAGACTAGGGTTAAAGCATGGTAGCTAAGTATAGGATATCACCGTATACCCACGAAGATTTAAGGACAAACGGTTACATTTGCGAGTCATCAACAAATGTATGTGAAGACGGACTTATCATATTTACTCAAAGTATCTAATATCTTGTGAGACTATGTCGCATCATTTTAGTAGATTTTATATTGTAAAGAGGAAATTTCGCGTTCAAGTGTGTCTTAATTTATTCTCGAAATGATTCAAGCAGTGATTGTTGATTGATCTTGAACAATCTTACACAAGAGCAATTTATTTTTACTAACTATTTTGTTTATCGAGGCGGAGCAAAGAGATGAGCTTGCTACCGAGAGGGAGGCTGGTGCCGATGAAGTGAAGCTAAGTCTCTCTTCCTATGGGTTTTAAAGAGTCTCCTTGGACCTTAAAGAGTGACTAAGTTGGATTGGTGTTCTTGGATTGATCACGTTGATAAGAAATTCGACATCGTTTTAGAAGTTGATTCTGAAGGGGAGAACGTCGGTAACTTTAGGAGTATTGGTTAGATCCATCTGAGGATGACTCTGTGTTAGAGCAATACTCGGTCAAACTCACAAGTGTTGCTATCTCAAGCTTGTTTGTCAAGTTTAGTTGCCAAAACTATAAGTCTTGATTTCTAGTCTACTTATATCTAAGTCTCGGATTAGGATAGAAAGTGTAGTTGAGCTTTAGACTTCATGGCGTTCATCGAATGAAGACGAAGAACTACTCAAGGGAACTTGTGGAACTTCATCAACAAAAAGTATGTGGAGACTTGAACTCATCTATCACTCAAAAGTATATCTACTCTATCTCCTATTTGAGACAAAAGTCGTATTGCTATATAGACTTCATTTATACAGATTTGATATTTCGAGTTGAGTTTATCTCGCTTATCTATTTCTCAAAATATGTGTTGGTAAGTTTTCGCTTTAACCAAGTTCATCTTTTATTCTTGACGAAAGTCAAAAGATGATCATTTGAAGATCGCCTTGTAACATCTTACATAATTTGTGTGATACAATCTTTTGGTGTAGACTCGGAATGTTTCGTATTGATCATTCGATCACTTAAAAATTGCTTTGGAGCTAATAGTTGTGTGAGACACCTATTATCGTCGTCTAAGAATGTTTCAATGATTGAAATGAGAGTTTAGAACATGTAACCATGATTGGATATAAATATAGTGTGTGTATTCACATTTGTGTAAAGTCCAAGTCCGGGAACCATGGTATGCGTACACGTACTGGTGAATGAAAGTCAGAGAACTAAGGATGCGTACCCGTACGCGTACTTGCGTAAGTTCAGTTCCCGTGAATTTCTGCTGGAGTTTGGAAGTGTACTAGTATGCGTACACGTTCGTGTACTGGCGAAACCAAACTCAGTCCGGCTACTTAAGTATGCGTATCCGTTTGCGTACTTGAGTAGGTAATTGTGTTCTAAATTGGTTTGTTCATGAACTAATACATTTTTATATTAAGGAATGCAATCTTTTGCAAACCGTGGCTATAATGTTAATGAAATGATCCGAGTGAATCAAAATACATTTTTATTCAATTGTGTCATGTATAATTCTATGAGAATATAAATAATTGAACAACTCTCTAACTAGTTTCATTTGAGTCATTTGAACTAGTTGTGAAGAAGATGAATAAGGTTGATATGAAAGTGTTCATATGGCTAACCTCGGTTAACTATTGTTGAACCAACTAAGTGTACACGTTTAAGTACGGTTACCTTTATCTAAATGTTGGTACATTTCATTTGTGTATAACAAGATAAGTTTCGATCTAACGGTTGAAATATATTAGCTTGAATCTAATCAGGTTTTTATCTAACGGTGAATATTGAATGCTTTGTTACCAAGGTAACATTGATTGCAAACCCTGATTTGGAGACTATGTAAAGGAGAACTCTAGCAACAGGGAACCTAATACCCACACCTACTGTGCGATACTAGTTACGACTAGAGTCGATTCACCTTTAACCTTAGGTTTTTCTAAAACCAAGTAGGTTAACGAGTTAAAGACTTCATTGGGATTGTGAATCCAGATCCAACTATTTTCTCTGTAGTTGCGTGTTCTGATCTTATTTTTTTCTATTGTGATTGAGTACTATCTTCTTTAATATTTGCTCGAGATTTATTCTCAGATATGCAAGATTCAAAAGTAGTCACAAACACATTCATCTCATCGTTTGTGATTCCACAATATCTTGTTTCGTTAATCGATTAAGATTATTGTGAGGTGATTGATAATACTAGGCTGTTCTTCGGAAATATAAGTCCAGTTTATCTATTGGTTCCTTTTCACCTTGATTTATCAAAAGACGGAACAAAACTCGTAGGTATATCTGCGGGAGATAGATTTATCTATTCAATAGACTTTTCTGTATGATACAGATTTATTTATTAAGTCTTCGACTTTGGGTCGTAGCAACTCTTAGTTGTGTGTGAAATCAGCTAAGGGAATCAAGTGCGCAAAATCGGGCGTGGTTCAAGAGGTGTAAGGAACACAACTGTACCTTGATCAGTGTGAGATTGGTTAGGGCTCAACTACATTCCTGTCCAAAGTTAACTTGGAGTAGGCTAGTGTCTGTAGCGGCTTAATACAGTGTGGTGTTCAAATCTGGACTAGGTCCCGGGGTTTTTCTGCATTTGCGGTTTCCTCGTTAACAAAACTTATGGTGTTATGTCTTTTCCGCATTATATTTGTCTATATAATTGAAATATCACAGGTTGTGCGTAAGTTCAATCAATTGTGAATCCAACCTTTGGTTGTTGATTAAATTGATTGACACTTGGATATTGGTTTTTGATACCATCCAAGTTGTTTCTTATAATAATCAGTCTCACGGATTTCTATCTATTTGATTTGCTGATTACATTAAGAAACAGAGATATAAATCTGGCATATATGTCTTGATTGAGATCGCTTTATTAGTTGGTGCTCTCATAATTATATTGGAGTTTGTCCATACAGATTGCTAAGCGAAATATTGGGTGTGGTTGTTAGACCCTCGCTTTTTCAATTGGTATCAGAGCGGGAAAACACGTTTAAGACCTCATAAGTCTTTGTTTGTAGCGATATGACTCAATGGACAGTAGTGCTATCTCAGACAACGTAGCACCAGTTCAGAAATGTTCTGACTTGGTTCAAAGCCTTGTATCTCCTGAGAAATATCTCACGTATTCTCCATTATCGGAAACTGTGGACAACTGGGAAAAATGCCTAGATGAACAGTTGGATGATCTTTCAGATGAAAGTGACTCAGATGAGGGACAAGATGTTGATGAGGAAGTCTCACAATATATCAACCTTTTCGACCATCTCATAAACAAAAATAAGTCAACAACTTGCTTGGCTGAATTTCTGACTCCTCTCTGTCAAGAAAACAGGAAATTGAAAAAACTCTTTAAAGGATATGATTGTGGTCATAAACTCTTACAATCACTTCTTAAAGATCGTGAAGAAGATGTGCGTTCAAAAAACTCTGAATGTGATAATCTTCGTCGAAATCTCTTTGTGATGAAAGAAAGACTTGCAGAAACTGAAGCAAGATATGACTCTCAACAAAAATGTTTGAATGATAGAGGAATCGACTTTCTTGCCAGAGAAAAATAATTGGACGCTGATCTAATTGCCTCTCTTGATAAGGTAAATTCACTGGAAGATAATCTGAAAAGATTTAATACTAGCTCTACAAAATTATCCACTATGCTGGGAGCATGTAAAGAATCGTGATACACGTGGTCTGGGCAATAAAGGAATAGACGCTCCAAGTGCTAGTAAGATCAATTTTGTCAGTGCTAATGATAAATTTCTAAGTGGAAATTTCACTGATTTCAAAAGTGAAAAACTACCTTTAGCAGCTGATGTTCCTAAGAACAAAGATGGCCAAACTTCAAAAACAGCTCATATGAGAACAATCAAAAACATTCCCTTCAACTGTTATTATTGCGGAAACAAAGGTCACCTTGAAAGGAGATGTCGTTTTCGATTGAGGAATGAAAAACTTCATAACATTCTTGTCTGGATGTCTAAAGAAGTAATCAAACCTGCTTCTCATTATGTTGGTGTTAAAAGTCCAATTTACAATCAAGAGAAGTACTGTGATGGGACAATTCTTGGTTGTAGACATAACACAAATTCTGTTTACAATCGTAAAGGGAAGAATGTTAAATGGACTACTGACTTTTTAGATAGGTCAGTGAAGAAGAAAAAATATCAGAGAAATAAAAACTCCTCTTCTTTCACTAAAAAAAGTCTTGAATCTAAAGTGTCTGTTCCAGAATACATTCACATCAACAATCGCGTTTCGGAACTCAAGACTAGAATACATTAAGAAGGCAAGAAAAGCAGTTGAATCAGGTACTACTTGCTCTTCTCCTATAAATCCCCTTGAGAAATCTTGCTACCTTTCTGATGTCAGTCAATAAAAAAATAGGGAAAAGGTTAATACCCTTGATGAGCTACATGCTTGTCAAAACACAACTTGACTACCTCCTATGTGTATCCTTTTTGAGACCGTGAGAGGATGCACATAATTCAAGAAGTGAGTTCTTCTTAAGTGGTCTGTGTTGTTTTTTTTTGGTTTTGATTTAATAATTTGTTGATCACCTCTCTGTTGAGTCCTATTCCAGTTAACATAAGTGATCAATGTTTGTTTTTCTTTGAAAACTTCTTTTTGCTCTTCCCGGATGACAGTGATTGGTGTCTCTACCTTTATCTTGTGCTCTGTTTCTAAGCTAAGATATTCTATCATATGTTTAGAAGTTGTTTTTGATTTTTATCAAAAACCCTATTCTAAAAATATGCTCCATTAAGCTCTTGGTTTCGTGAATCTGGTTCATAATCACGAGCGTACGTGCACCCGACCCATTACCGAACGTATACAAGTAACTCTAGGGTTTCTGATGAGTTCCAAATATTGCATATTTCTATACCTTTTTATTGGCAATTAACTCATCTTTTGCGCTTTAAAATCATATATTATCCCAAATTTTGTATTTTCATTTTTTTCAAGAATAAAATACTTTTACTAATTAATTTTGTGTTTTTTTAGGTACTAAATAAAGATTGGATGAATGGAGAAGCAAAAGGAGCAGAGATTTGGTGGCAAAAGGTAGAAAGAAAACTGAAGAGCTGTGAGCAGTGCGAAAGAAATATCACGCAAAAAGGCAGTGCAATCCGTTTGCAACTCGTCCGCAAGCCTCTTGCAACAGCTGAACTAAATGGTGGGCTTGGAATAATAATTCTCAAAAGGACCAAGGCCTTAGCCCACTTTCATATATAAGACCCGAACCCGTTTTCCATACCAAATACATAAAATTTTGATGCAGTCGCCCAACACCCTAGCCACCCTTCATATTTCTCCCAAAAGGGTTTCACGAACAGAAACTTCTCATCATCTTCTCCATTTCCTCTCTTACTCTTCAGAGCCATCAATATCATCTTCCCCTAATTAACCCAGTCATCCCACCTCTTCTTTAATCAACCACCATAATTAATTCCTAATTCTATTTCTCTCTCAAAACTTATCATCTTATCAGAAACAGTAAACCTAGAAGCTAGGTTTGAGAGAGATAGAGTTAGGGTTATCCTCAACATCGAATTAATGAAATTGCAGAGAAGAAATATCAGAGGGGACAAGAAATTCAGGCAATTATGGTGAGTGGGTAGAGATTTATTGTTGAATTAAAACCCAATTGGGGATTTTTTTGTATAAATAGAGAAGGAATTGTGACGTAAAAAGCATGCCCGGATTATCCGGTGCACCAAGCTTTAGTAGTTTATTGTGTTCATCATGTTCTAATTAATTTTTCTAGAGTTGAGATGAAACCATTAATTTACTGTTAAGTTTGATTCATGTTTCTGATATTGTTCTTGTTGTGCTTTACTTGTCTAGGATAAATATAATCTGAGCTCTTTATCATTTTACTTTCACAGTGTATGTCATGCATCCATTTTAGTTAGAATACTTCTGTGATGAATGTGATGCAATTCATGCTTCAATGTATGTTATTGATCCCTTGACTAATTGTGCCTTGAAAAGACAGTTAGTGCTTTGGAAAGATACCCTAATTGCGATTAGAATATCCATCTTAAGAAAGGTTTAATTATCTAAGTTATCAAATTGATCTGTGATTAGTTGTACTATGAGAAGACAACTAATACTAGGGATTAGTTAGTTGCCTTAGTTGATATTAAGCCATCCATTGAGACCCTGGATAAACGGCAGACTTGCATCTTGTCTGGTGTCCATAAAAAGGGACAAGAACATTATTGAAACTGAACTGACTTAGCTGAGATTAGGTAGTGGATTCGAATTCCCTAGTGCCCTTTAATCTGTATTATTGTAATCTATTTTGCTATTATAATCTATACCAACATCTTGTCATATCGACACAAAACCCCACTTTTTGGTTACTCTTGTTTCGAATCAGTTTTAGTAAGACCATAGCTTCAACTCACACCCACCTTGTCCCTAAGGATCGACCTGTGCTTGCCCTGTTTTACATTGTGACACTGTGCACTTGCAGTTATCATTGTAGGTACTGTTTATAGTCCTACCAGTTTCCCTATGAAAGTCTCGTATATATATATATATATATATATATCATGAACTATCTTCCCTGATATATATACTCGTTCCATAATGTCAAAGAATTCTCCTGTGAAATTAATGTGTGCACAATGGATGGATGCAAGAAGGAAGACCATATTGAAGGAGGAAATATTATTGAATTTCACGAAAATCCTCTCTCCATAACCTGCTTTCGTGCAGTTGATCATGAAAAAGATCTTCCTGTTCAGATTTCGTCTCAATTGGTTGGAAATCTTTTTCGATATTTTGAGGTTGTTCGTGGTCAACTTGAAATTGAACAAAGAATCTTGCTTTACTGAAATCAGAGCTGAAGAAAGCAACTGATGAACTTGCTTGTGTTCGATCCTTGGTTGTTAATTATGCTTAAAAATTTATTTCGTTTTCCTTCTTAGTAGTTGTTTTTATTTTGTCTAGGAAACTTCGTATGAGAATTTATTCTTATGTTTTAAGAAGGATAACTAGGGTTTGGAATAGCAATTATTGTGAGTACACATAGCTATTTCCAACGATTTTCATCTTGCAATGTTTTTAGATTTGTTTATTTAATTCTAAAGTTTATTTGGAAGATGATTTTGCAGTATTAATCTTTATGGTTTTCTATATTGCAATTTTTTTATGGTATATGTGTGTTTGCATCCTGAACTATGATTATCCCATATATGTCAAAAGTTAAGTCTATCATATGTCTTTAATCTTTATTGATGAAAGACATACTGAACTTTTGACAATAAGAGTTAAGCCTATTATGTCACTATGCAAATATTGATGGAAGATAGGATGAATTTTTGTTTGCAAAGATTAAGTCTATTACATGTCTCTATGCAAATATTGATGAAAAATAGAATGAATCTTTGAATATTCCGCAGTATTGATCTTTCCATGATCCACTTTATGTGAAAGTACTGTGCGGCTCCGTAAGTTTTCTTATGTTGAGCATTTCCGATTAAATTAATCATAGGTTCTCTTGTGGTTAATTTAATTGAGTTTTCTGGGTACAAATTCATGTTTTTATGTAATTTGTTAATGTCCAAAGAAATCCTTCTTTTCTCGTAAAAGTAAGGTCGCTCTTGTTGTTCCTTTGGAAATGACATTTTATGGGGGAGAGTTCTTAATTGAAGTTGTGCTTAATTGCCAATTCTTTGTGGGAAGTGCGGATGTGGAATATTATAGGGTTTATCTTGTATCTTTATTAACTCCTTTATGAATACACTAAGTTTCGACTATGTGAAATCATTGAAACAAAGTTGATATGTGTTTCTCTTTTGGTCATGAAGTATCTCTATGAAAATTTCACTAGGATCCCACTAGTTTTCGTACCTTTGACAATTTATGTTGACAAAAAGGGGGAGAATTAATGTGTAGTTCACACTACAAATACATATGGTTTACGGATCATTATGTCAGGGGGAGTGGTTTTCATTGTGAGATGAAGTATTGACTAAGGGGTAGTGATACATATCACCATAGTATTATTTTCAAAGTTGTGATACAATTTAACTTTGATGTTGTGTAATAATACTATGACACTGTATAACAATGATTGAGAACTACTATTTTCTTGTTGTTTTAGCTACGGATCTTCAAC
Source organism: Papaver armeniacum (assembly GCA_023531295.1). Classification (NCBI taxonomy): domain Eukaryota; kingdom Viridiplantae; phylum Streptophyta; class Magnoliopsida; order Ranunculales; family Papaveraceae; genus Papaver; species Papaver armeniacum. Next base: position 36,103 of record JAJJWW010006371.1, on the reverse strand, counting down.
AACTATGATACTAAGTTTAACACATTCAGAATCACCGGAGTACTTGGAAGTGACGAAGATTTCGAGTAATGTTGAAGAACCAAGGAGATCAAGCATTTGGATGAGAAGCTACAAAGTTTATTTATTTTGTAATCCATATGTATCGATAGTTTTGTCACTAAAATTGACAAAGAGGGAGATTGTTAGAGCACTGCTCGGTCGAACTCGCAAGCGTTGTTATCTCAATCTTGTTTGTCAAGTTTAGTTGCCAAGACTATATGTCTTGATTTCTAGTCTACTTATAGCTAAGTCTCAGATTAGGATAGAAAGTGTAATTGAGCTTTAGACTTCACAGCGTTCATCGAATAAAGACGAAGAACTACTCAAGGGAACTTGTGGAACTTCATCAACAAAAGGTATGTGGAGACTTGAACTCATCTATCACTCAAAAGTCTATCCACTCTATCTCCTATTTGAGAAAAAAGTCGTATTGCTATATAAACTTCATTTATACACATTTGATATTTTGAGATGAGTTTATCTCGCTAATCTATGTCTTGAAATATGTGTTGGTAAGCTTTCGCTTTAACGAAGTTCATCTTTTTATTCTTGAAGAAAGTCAAAAGATGATAATGTGAAAATCGCCTTGAAACATCTTACATGATTTGTGTGATACAATCATTTGGTGTAGACTCGGAATGTTTCGTATTGATCATTGGATCACTCGAAAATTGCTTTGGAGCTAATAGTTGTGTGAGATATCTATTACCGTCTTCTAAGAATGTTTCAATGATTGAAATGAGAGTTTAGAACATATAACCATGATTGGATATAAACATAGTGTGTGTGTATTCCTATTTGTGTAAGGTCCAAATCCGGGAACCATGGTATGCGTACACATACGCGTACTGGTTGGTGAATGAAAGTCCGGGAACTAAGTATGCGTACCGTACGCGTACTGGCGTAATTTCAGGTCCCGTGAATTTCTGTCGGAGTTTGGAAGTGTACTAGTATGCGTACACATTCGCGTACTGGCGAAATCAAACTCAGCCCGGCTACTTAAGTATGCGTACGCGTTTGCGTACTTGAGTAGGTTATGTTCTAAATTGGTTTGTTCATGAACTAATACATTTATATATTAACGAATGCAATCTTTTGCAAACCGTGGCTATAATATTCATGAAATGATTCGAGTGAATCAAAATCGATTTTTATGCAATTGTGTCATGTATAATTCTATGAGAATATAAACAATTGAACAACTCTCTAACTAGTTTCATTTGACTCATTTTGTGAAGAAGATGAATAAGGTTGATATGAAAGTGTTCATATGGCTAACCTCGGTTAACTATTGTTGAACCAACTAAGTGTACACGTTTAGGTACCGTTACCTTTATCTAAATGTTGTTACATTTCATTTGTGTATAACAAGCTAAGTTCGATCTAACGGTTGAAAGATATTAGCTTGAATCTAATTTGGTTTTTATCTAACATTGAATATTGAATGATTTGTTACCAAGCTAACATTGATTGCAAACGCTGATTTGGAGACTATATAATGAAGAACTCTAGCAACTGGGAAACTTAATCCCCATACCTTATGTGTGATACTAGTTACGACTAGAGTCGATTCTCCTTTAACCTTAGGTTTTTCTAAAACCCAGTAGGTTAACGACTTAAAGACTTAATTGGGATTGTGAAGCCAGACCCAACTATTTTCTCAGTAGTTGCGTGTTCTGATCTTGTTGTTTTCTATTGTGATTGAGTACTATCTTCTTTAAGTTTTGCTCGAGATTTATTCTCTAATAGGAAAGATTGAAAAGTAGTCACAAACACCTTCGTCTCATCGTTTGTTATTCCACAATATCTTGTTTCGTCAATCGATTAAGATTATTGTGAGGTGATTGATAATACTAGGATGTTCTTCGGGAATATAAGTCTGGTTTATCGATTGGTTCCTGTTCACCTTGATTTATCACAAAGACGGAATAAAACTTATAGGTATATCTGTGGGTGCAAAAATTTATCTATTCAATAGACTTTTCTATGTGATACAGATTTGTTTATTAAGTCTTCGTCTTTGGGTCGTAACAACTCTTAGTTGTGGGTGAGATCATGAGCAAATCAAGTGCGCAGAATTCGGTGTGGTTCAAGAGGCGTAAGAAACATAACTGTACCTTGATCTGTGTGAGATTGGTTAGGGCTCAACTACATTCCAGTCCGAAGTTAACTTGGAGTAGGCTAGTGTCTGTAGCGGCTTAATACAGTGTGGTGTACAAATCTGGACTAGATCTTGGGGTTTTTTCTGCATTTGCGGTTTCCTCGTTAACAAAATTTATGGTGTCTGTGTTATTTCTTTTCCGCATTATATTTTTTTATATAATTGAAATATCACAGGTTGTGCGTAAGTTCAATCAATTATGAATCCTACCTTTGTTTGTTGATTAAATTGATTGACACTTGGATATTGGTTTTTGATACTGTCCAAGTTGTTTCTTATAATAATCAGGCTCACGGATTTCTATCTGTTTGATTTGATGATTACATTAAGAAACAAAGATATAACTCTTGGATATATTTCTTGATTGAGCTCGCTTTATTAGTTGGTGTTGCTCTCAGAATTATATTGGAGTTAGTCCATACAGATTGCTAAGTGAAATATTGGGTGTGGTTGTTAGACCTCGCTTTTTCACTTTGCTCAGGATGAAACTTCCCTTTGAGAATATTGAGGAACTTCAGTAATTTCTTCTGAGCAGTTTCCATATCGATTTGATTTTGGCAAGGAATTTTAAGCCCCGTTTGGGATTGCTTTTTTTCAACTAAAAGCACTTTGTAACAAATTTGTAACAAACTTTTACCAAAAATTGTGTTTGGTAAAAAAATTTCAAAGTGCTTTTGGAGAGAAGCACTTTCATTTTAGGCCTGCTTTTAAAAGCTACTCAGCACTAGCTTTTAAAAGAAGGAAAAGCAGAAGCTGTGGACCCACATAAATCGATTTAACTGATTCTCTATTTTAACCTTGTTAATTTATTATAAAGACAAGTTTTACCCTCAAATATTGTACATTTGACATTATAATTATAATTTAATTTTATTTCTCTATTTTTTTATTTTTTATTTAAAATATTAAATACAATAATAATTAAATAAAATTATAAATTAAATAATAAAAAAATTAATAAATATTAAAATAAAAAATGAAAAAAATAATAAATTTAATAAATTTTTTTTTTGAATTTTTTTTTTTTTTTAAATTAAAAAAAAAAAAAAAAACTACTGGATTGGTAACCTAGCGACAAGTCAATCCAACACCTCTTTGAATAGCAACTCCTAGTCTATGAAAAATAAAATTGCCAAAACCACTACTAGCGTCATTGCTAACTAAACAATTTTTCGATTGCTTGAAAAAACACAAAGTATCTTCGCCAAGTTCCCCTAAAGTGGTAAAAGCTAGGACACCCAAACCATGGCCGTGTGAAACACACTTATCCAAATATTTAGTGTGTTTTCGTGAAACAACACTAGATATAGCTTTTCCTGGGACAAAAGATCTAACCCCTTCACCAGTAAAGGGTGATACTCCAGTGACATCCATACAAACATCCCGTCCATTCTCCCAATTAAGCACGAGAATGTCGGCGAGGCTTTAAACCTTTGTCATCATCTGTCAGGAAACCATAATCATAGCAAACCATAATCATAAATTTTTTAATTAAATAATAAAAACAATTAAAAAAAAATTACTTATATTTTATTAAATACATTAAAATTAGAAATATAATTTATTATAATAAAATTGTATTAAAACTAATTTTTGAAATATGTCTATTTTCGTCATTAACTACATCACCAGCACTTTTAAATACCAGTTTACCAAACAGAATTTACAGTTTGTTAATTGCACAATGCTTTTTAAATTATAGTTTACCAAACGTCATGCAGATTTATTTTCACAACACAACACATCAACGCACAGCACAGCACAACAAAAACGCTTTTCTAAAATTCACAGCAATACCAAATTAGCCTTTAGTCTCTCAATCAATTATATTTTACTAGGTGGACTTTGAGCACCTCTGATTTTTTCACAATATGATCATAAAGGTAGAGGGTTTCGTTTTCGTTTGGGTCTCATTTTGATATTTGGACTACCTGGAAGTTGTTTCACAAGGATTTTGAATCATAGGTTTTGAATTTATGAATTTATTTTTTATTTTAAGTATTAAACGAGAAGATATTTTTTCTCCTTTTGGAGGAATCAAAATTGCATTGAATTGAATATTGGAAAACAATTAATTAAAAATTGACTTTTAGAGTTTTTAAGAAAAATAATAACTTATTGTTTTTTTTTGTGTGAATGAAATTTATTAGTCCCACATAGTGGAGTTTCTACTTTTTAGTTGTTTTAAGAGACTATATAAGCTTTTTAGTCCCACTTCGGGGAGTTCTTCTTCTAATGTTGTACTATTCCATTATATAAACAAATTTCTCTACTTTTGTAAAATCTATGGGAAAGGGGTTTCTCTATACTTTAGATAGACCTCCAAGGGAAAATATTTTAGATTGTTTTCTTTAGCGTTCGCAATTTTCCTTAAAGGTTTTTCGGAGTTGCCAAACTCAAGTTGATCATCTACTAAATATGCTAGTAGTAGGTGTATTAGGGTGTTTATCCTTGAGATATCCGTCCTGTGAGGGCTATAGCATCACTCTTGAGTGTAGCCGGGCGCTAATGTCTTAAGCACAACGTGTTGAACACGTGAATTACTCTGTTTTTCCAAAGTTTTTCCTTATTGCTGTTGTGGAGATATGAGAAGCTCGTCCGTTTCGTCAAATCAACCACTTCCATTATAAAGGAGATAAGTATCAATAACTTTTGCTTATTTGTTTTTTCTTTCTTTTTGATTATTTCACCCAACAATCTTAAGACATTAAATTTTAATAATCGAAAATGGTTGATTAATTGGTTTGTGAATCATGAATGTTAATTGTGGAGTGAAAAACAAAAACGAATTTTTGATCATCTGTAGATTTTCGAGTTAATCTCTTAACCTATAAGGAATTTCGTTGAACCCTTTTGACCTAATGTAGTAGACATCATGATAGTTACCCACATAAAATTTCGGAATTTTGGAGTTGTAAAAGTATTTTGTCGATATTTTACAAAACAGAGAAACGTTCCTGAAAAATTCTGACGAGCAGAAATTTGTTGTTGACTAAATTAGTTTTTAAGGGGTAACCATGAGTTTTTTGAAAAGGTGATTCAAGCGAAGTTTGTATATCTAGATGTTATCTTCAAAACTCATATTTTACTTTCCGATTTGGAATTTTGGTTTGTGAATAAAGGTGTCATCTCCTAGGGACATGGCTAATAGGCGCATATGGCTGAAAAATAAGTCTTCCAAAGCTGGCAAATGAGAGAATATCGAACGCAACTCTAAGCGTATTCTTCATAAGAAAGTTATGTTTCATAAACATGAATCTAGCATTATTTTAATTAAGGGTGATTTTTATGTTTGTAAATTCCTGGTCATGCGGTAGTAAATTGTAGACAACGTAAAAACCTTAATAAGTAGAAAGTTAATGCTAATTTAGTTGAAGCAAAATAAAACGAGTTCAGTGGCATGATGTCCGAAGTTATTTTAATAACCAATGTGAGAGACCAGTAGGTGGACTCTGGAGCCACCAAGCATGTTTGTTAAAACAAAGACCTGTTCACCTCCTACCAGAGGATAGGGGATGTCGAGAAACTCTTTATGAGCAACTCATCTGCGACAGAGGTTGCATAAAAGGAAAAGGTCGAGCAGAAGGTCATATCTGTAATATTCTCACATTGAATGAAGTTTTCATGTTCCAGGCATATGTAAGAATCTTGTATCTTGTTCTATTATAGATGGTAAAAGATTTAAGATTTTAATTGAATCTGAAAAACTTGTTGTAACCAGGCAGTATTTTTTTAGGCAAGGGTTATAAGACTTTGAGTCTATATAAGCTTAATGGAAAAACTGATGAAGTGAACATAGTTGATTCTTGTGCTTTCTTTGTGTGATTGAATGTTTTGCATGGTAGACTTGGAACCGTAAACTTATAAGTCAATGCGTAAACTGGCTAACATAGGCTGCGTACCCAAATTTAGTTTGGATTTTGAACACAAAAGTGAAATCTGTGTAGAATCAAAATATGCTATAAAACCTTTTAGCAAAAATGTTCAGAGTAATTCTAAGCCCCTAGAATTAATTCAGTTAGGCCTAGTTGACATGAGTTCAACCCAAAACCATAGATGATTGTACGAGGTACTATCTTGTATACTTGCTTAGGGATAAGGATGATGCCTTAAAAGACTTAAGATGATAGTTTCCATATCCTTAAACGTAACAACCATATACTTAAGAAGATGATAATTTCCATGTTGATTAGTTCAGGATTACCTTCGAACTTGTTGGGGAAGGAAATCCTCTTATCCAATTACATCCTGAATAGAGTACCCTTTAAAGGATCTGATAAAACTCCATATGAGTTATGGAAAGGTAGACAACCATCTTATGCTTACTTCAAAGTGTGGGGGTGTTTGGCAAAGGTGGTCATCCCTCCTCCAAAGAGAACTAAGATAGGACCCAAAAATGTTGATTGTGTTTTCATAGGGTATCCTGAGCATACTAGTGCTTAGGTTTATGGTAGTGAGTTCTGAAATTTCTGACATATGGTTGAATACTCTTATGAGGTCTAGGGATGCTAAGTTTTTTGTTTTTCCAATGAAACGTGATTCTCGAAAGAGATGTTTAGATGATCCTGTAGATTTGCCGTCAACTAGTCAGTCTTTATCTTTAGAGGAAGATGCACCAGAAATAGAACTTAGAAGAGGTAAAAGGATTAGAACTAGAGACTTCTTATAGACCTGACTTCATAATTTTCCTAGCTTAGTCCGATCCCCAGACTCGTAAAGAAGCCATAAAATTTACTTAAACCCCATTCTGGTAAGAAGCTTCATTTAGTGAAATGGACTCAGTCCGTCAGAACAAGAATTGGGAGCTTGCTAGTTTACCTCCAGGGAGTAAGACCATATGATGTGAATGAGTCTTTAAGAGGAAACGTAAGGTAGATGGAACTATGGAAAAATATAAGGCTAGGTTGGTAGCTAAAGGCTATAAACTAAAATAAGGTGTATATTTCCTTGATTATTATTCACATGTGACGAGAATTACGTCTGTTGAGATGCTAATTGCTATTGCTTCCATAAAAAACATAGAGATGGATGTTAAGACAACTTTTCTAAAACCGTGAGTTAGATAAATAAATTTACATAGACCAACCTGAGGACTTTGTAGTGAAAGGTTGTGAAGAAAAAGTTTGTAAGTTGAAAAAATCTTTGTACGGTTTTCAAATAAACACGTAAACAGTGACTTGGAAAATTTGATCATGTGATAATGAGTAGTGGGTTTAAGTTAATGAATATGACAAGTATATTTGCAAGTAACTTGTTAAGGATTCCTCTGTGATTGTATGCTTGTATGTTGATGATATGCTTATACTTTATACAAACATAGATGTGATTAATTCCATTAAAAATATGTGCTGAATGAGAACGTTGACTTGAAAGACTTAGGCCCTGTTGATATAATCTTAAGGATAAGGATTAGAAGATAATCTAACATTTATAGTCTTAGTCGTTCTCATTATGTTGAATTTGTGCTTAATAGATACAATCAGTATAATTGTAAGTTTGCTTGTACTCCTTACGATTCTTCTTGTAGACTCAAGAAAAATAAGGATGATGGAGTATCTTAACTTGAATACTCAAGAGTTATAGGATGTCTGATGAATTTAATGAAATGTAAGAGTCCAGACATTTCCTATATTGTGAGTAAGTTAAGGATATACTTGTAGTCCAGATCAAGAGCATTGGAATGCAGTTAGTAGAGTATTACAATACCTAAAATACTTTATTACCCTTTGTTTGATTTATAAAAGGTATCTTGATGTCCTTAAGGGACTTTGTGATGCAAAGCTAAGGGACTTAAAAGAGAGTGTCTCGAGGAGAAGGTATGAACTGAGAGAATGTCTCGATAAACTGCGAAATCATTAAAGGGCTCATGAGAATATGAGTGTATGTGGTGTCATCCATTAGCATAGCTTAAGAGGAGAGCGGGGAGAGAAAGGGGAGGAATAATTTTTGGGAGGACACTTTTAGGAGGAGAGATATTTTAGGGAGAGATTTATTTTCTTTATCATCTTCTTCCCCAAATAATTAGTGGTAAATCTAATGGCTATTTAAATTTCTAGGGAGGGTTTGTTTTGGAAGATAATCTTGTTGGTTCCAAACTCTTTTTATTAGATGAGTTCACTAGATATTACTTCTTCTCGAGCAAATTTCGTTAAAAGATTGGATCTAAGATGAATCTATTGATACGGCTGAGGACGACAAGTTAAAATTCTGCCATTTTCGGAGAAGCGATGTGGTACCAAATACTCAAGCGTAAAAGATGAAATAATCAATAGCACTCTCATTAGGAGGGAAAAATTAAGCAATCTTCATAAAACTATTGCGAAGACAACATATGGTGAGAAGGAGGCATGGAGTCTCGGTCATTCTTGAAGATGATTTCTCGGTCATTGCGAGAGAATAAGACTTTGTGATGCAAATCGGATAGTTGACTCGGAAGAGTCTAAGTCTACGAGTGGATATGATTTCACTCTAGCAGGAGGGTTTGTTTTGGAAGATTTCCAAACAGACATATATTACTCAATTCATTATGGAATCTAAGAGTGTTGCGTTAGATAAAGCACGAGAGGGGGTCGAGTGCCTAAGATGATTTTTAGAAGACATTCCTCTTTGTCATAGGCCTGTGCTAGCTATATCTATACATTGTGTTAGCCAACCTGTAAACTGCTAAAGATAAAAACAACTAATCTCAATAGGCGTTATTTCCATTGATTGGATAAAGTCCAAGGAAAATATCGCAGATCCTTTGATGAAAGGTTTGTCTAAAGAGATAGTTAGTGTTGTATCGAGCGGGGTGGGATTGAATCTCATTAAATAAAATTTCCATGAAGGATACTCAACCTTGCTGAGTGGAGATCCCAAGATCAAGGTTTCAAATGAGACAACTAATTTTTGGTGATTAAAAGTACGCATCATCAAGAGAATTACATTCTCTGTCCCTTCCTACGGTGCTTTGTTGTGATAGTGTGACTGCATGAAGGATGACTTTGAAAAAGTCTTAATGAGTTTTATAGTTTCAATTTAAGATTGAAGTGGGGTGTAGTAGTAACACTCTTTATGGATACTCACCTATCTGAATGAGGAAATGGGGCCGATTCCTATGATAATATGAGCTTTGATTCTCTAGAGCATTATGAGAAATAGGATATGTTCATGGCCAAATTAGATAAAACGGCACGAGCTTGGCAGCAACCTTGGAGATATCATCCGTGGTTGTTATCACGAATTACATCAAACGCTAGCAGTTCATGACATTGCGTTCACTGTTTCTTGCAAGTAGTTCCGGTAATATCTCACTAAGCAAAGGTTCAAGACCTCATGGACACCTCTGCCTAAAATGGTATTTCCTGCGTTTTTTATGTTATTTTCGCTTTGATGGTTTTGGTTTTACTAGAACATAGGACCTAAGGGTCACTAAGGGTTCACTAGTTCATGCTTTTTCACTTTGGTGAAAGAAACCTTTAGTCTCACCTGTGAGAAACTAAAGATGAAAGCTCTCTATACTATTATGATTTATGCAATCCATAGTATGATCCTGGGGTCAACACAATTTTGTGTGAGGGAGAGGCCGTAAAAATGACTAGTATGATTTCAACACACGGACGTCTCGTATGTCTGTTCGGTCAGGCAAGGTCGTGAGATTGGGTTGTCGATTTACCAAGATCAATCTATGTTTTCCATGTTTTATTGAGTTTTTTCATTCATGTGGGGGATTGTTGGAAAACAATTAATTAAAAATTGACTTTTAGAGAAAAATAATAACTTATTGTTTTCTTTTGTGAATGAAATTTATTATTCCCACATAGCGGAAGTTTCCACTTTTTAGTTGTTTTAAGAGACTATATAAGCTTTTTAGTCCCACATCGGGGAGTTCTTCTTCTAATGTTGTATTATTCCATTAAATAAACAAATTTCTCTACTTTTTTAAAATCTATGGGAAAGGGGTTTCTCTATGCTTTAGAGAGACCCCCAAGGAAAAATATTTTATATTGTTTTCTTTAGCATTCACAATTTTCCTTAAGGGTTTTTCGGAGTTGCCAAGCTCAAGTTGAGCATCTACTACTATGCTAGTAGTAGGTGTATTAGGGTGTTTTATCCTGAAGATATCCGTCTTGTGAGGGCTATAGCATCACTCTTGAGTGTAGCCGGGCGCTAATGTAGTAAGGACAGCGTGTTGAAAATGTGACTCACTATGTTTTTCCAAAGTTTTGCCTTATTGCTATTGTGGAGATATTGGTAGTTCGTCCGTTTCTTCAAATCGATCACTTCCATTATAAAGGAGCTAAGTATCAATAACTTTTGCTTATTTGATTTTTCTTTGGTTTTTATTATTGCACCCAACATTGAATGCCTTAAGTCACTTGCCATGTACTATTCTACGTACGACTTATGTGTTCTTCGATGAGTTCAGTATGCTACATCAGTTGTGCTTTTTTTTTTTGGGGTGGGGGATCAAAACTTAAAATCACTCATTTCTTGGGAAGTTGGTGGATGTCGTACGAGAGGAAACTTGATGGAAACATCTTGTATCCAACTAAATTCACATTTTCCTTGAGGAAAGAAAACTATGGAAAGGTTAGGGCTGCCTTCGACTGTTTTTATTGTGGCTGGCATGAAGCTTTGGTTGGAGCCTGAAACAGAGCTTGTCCTTGGGCAGATGCTGGGGATGGATCTAGAGGTAGAGTTGGGGCTGACGCAGAGAAATTAGTTGGTGGCACTTGCTGAACAATATCCTTTCTCTTGCCTCTGCTGGTGGCAACACCTATGAATGGTTGGACGTTGTATTGTTTGTTGACAAGGTGCCTATTTCTACGGGTATCCCCACGACTTTCGTCTATGATGTGCCTTACTCTCTCTAACAAAGCTGGTGAAGTTGTTGCGACTCGCTTAACAGCCTTCTAGAGTTTGGACAAGGTATGGAAATATAAATTATCTAACAAGGCTTTGCACGCTGGCATTATCCTCCATTATAAGGATGCTGGCTGCAATGTGATAAATCTGACAAGTCTTCTTTTTGAGATTACCTTAGTTTTTTCGAGTTATCAAAAGCAACAAAGTTAGGTTGATGGTTTTATTTACCGATCAGCGATCGTAAATTATATTCCAGTAGTGTCTACATTAAACTCTTCGAGCATAGATAGTGTGTTTGACCCTATTGTGGAGGAAGATCAGAGATTCTTGAACTGGGCAAATATGAAGAAGGCTACAACAACAGTTGATGATAATACATCAAAGAGTAGTAAATTTCGTGGTCCTTTACAGCCACATAAACCCAGTTTTAAATGAAGTTTTAATGCTAATAATCTATATGATGCTTGAAGTTCGTGTGAAGATAATGCTTGAAGTTTAATGGGAGTTATAGGTTTTTACGGTTTCCTGTAAGGGCCTGTTTTGCCCATTTCTTTTAATTTTTAGATATTTAGAAGTCTGCCCTTTATTTCTCTAAAGGGTCCTAGACCTTCTGGTCTCTTAGATAATTTCTTGTAATTACTGTTTTTGGTTTTAATATTATGACTTAGCTAAAAAAAATGGCACGTAATTCTTCGGATCCAAATGCCAAATGAATGAAAAACTAATCAGATTGTTTAACCAAACGTTTAGTTTTATACCACCCGTGTGAACACGGAACTCGTGCATGGTGTACGTGATCACAAACAATCTTAATATGAATTGAATACGTGCATTGGGGTGTGAGAAGAGTATAATGTGCCTGGGTAGATGATGATTCATAGATTCCAAACCCCTCTAGTTTGTCATGATCTCGTCATCATCTCCCAAGGTGATAGATCTGAGATATCAGAGTGTAAGTGAAACTACCAATTCTAAAGGTAAAAGAGACGACGGTTTACGTGGTTCAGCACTAAGGCTTACATCCACGGATCTGAGGAGATTTAATATAAGATAAACGGTTACATAGATCATCCCAAGGTCTTGCGTTCATTGACTACTAAAATTGAATCTCTCACTTACTTCTTCCTATTCTCTCTCCTGTTTTCGATCCCCCTCCCAGTGGAGGGGGTATACATATTTATAGCTAAATTGGGTGGGTCCACTGACAGCGAGCTGTTGAGATCTTATCTTCTTGTGCTCTGTGCGTGGTCCGCGGACTTCTATGTCACCCCGCGGCTTCTACTGTATCCCGGTTCATCACGCCCCGACCAATCCTCGTTTCCTCCGTTGGTCATTCGACACGTGTTCTCTTCGAGCGCATTAAATGCGGGTGGTTGGGGCGGTCCGATCCGCGCCCGAGTGGTGTCAGTCCTCTTGTCACGTCTGTGTCAGTCGGACTTCCCCTGACCGTTGATTATATCTATCCTCGTGATGGGTTAAAGCCATCCTTTGGTGTTACTGTGGGGTCACCTTGTCTCGGGTGCTCCTTCATCTCGACCGTTGGTCTTGACAAATGGCATGTCATCCAAGTGCCACGGATGCCCCTATGTGTCACCCTTCTTTGAGAAATGGCCTCCACGTGGACTCTGCTAGTACACGTGGCAATGGAAGATAAATAAGTGTACTTACAATTTGCCCCTCTTCTTGCGTGGGGTGTTTGGCCTTTGTTGGAAGAAGAACCGTGTGAGTACGTTTTTATCTCCTCATAACTTCTCCTAAAAGGTGCTACTGCATTTATTGTGCACGTTTCCCATGTCCATTCATAATTGCCCTTTGGGTAGTGGAAGGTTTCTTACGGTTCTCTGTATAAAAAAGAAGAGTGAGAGAATGTGACTTTAATTCACATTCTGTTTTATTCTCTCATTCTTGTCTTCATCTTCTTAACTTCCTATGACACCATTGCTTTCTTCACTTTATTCTACTCTTGTGGTCGTCGTGGTTCTTTTCTTGTGGTCGCCATTATTCTTTATCTTGTGTGGTCGCTATTATTCTTTGACTCCTTCGTTCTTCTGTTGATTTATTCTTCGTGGTTCGGTATGATCTTTTATTCCGTTTAATCACCATGCCTAAGCTTGTCGAGTTTCTGATCTTCTGGTGATGCGTTGATGATGAGTTTAAATTTAAATATACCCTGGGTTTTGAGAGTCGACGCTACTGAGTCGGGTGTTCCATTGGCCATGCTTTGATTTTATTTCTTCTTTTGAGTTCGGATAATAATCTGAGAGTTTAAGCAACTGTTAGATGAAATTTAGGGTTTTCTTTTTTTGCACTGCTGTTCTTGAGATTTTCTTGATTTTTGATCTTCCCTGCCTCTGATTTGAACTCCTATTTCTGTTTGTGCTCGTAGACATGTCCGATCATCCGCGGGTTCCTTACCAAACCCCCCCGTCAAGTCCTCATCGATCTCCCAGAGTGATCCCAATGTAAGGGTGGAACTTCGCCTCCACTTACCCGGGGTAATCTTCGGGATGGACGAACATCCTCATCCTCTGAGTCGAGGCCTTTGCTTAAAAGGGCGATCCTCCGCGAGGGATCCCGGATATGCCGTGAATCGCCCTAGAGGTGGGTCTCCCTACGAAGCGGCGAATCCGCGCAATGAGCCTTTGGATGTGCAACCTCTTCGTACTAAGCCTCCACCGCGGACTAATCCACACCGCGCCTAGTTCAAGTAAGTCAACTAAAACTCTTACTTCAAGAGAAAAGTGCATGAGATAGAATCCTCGGGGATGTAATTCCTCCTAAGAGGAAGACAGTGGGTTACTGCGGAGGATACTACGGGAGATGCTCTTGAGGATGATTCTGCGTTACTTTTCGTCCTTTACCTTTGGGTAATAAGAAGTTTACTTTCGAGCACATTGATCTTGAGGCCTTCAAGTTAAAACACGGTCTTGACACTTTCAAGTGCGTTTTTATGCCTCCGACAAAGATATCACTTATGAGATGGTTAACAATTATCGATATGATGCCTTTCATTTGCTTGACGACCGTTGGTGCTTTCGAGGCTGGTTTGATGTTGCCTTTGTATAAAGCCGGTGATGATTTCTACTATCGGGTCTTGTCTAGCCGCGATCTTTTGCCAAGAAAAGTCATAATCGCGGGGTGCAACGATTGACGGAAATTATCTTCGCCATCTCCGAGAATGCTATCTTCGTAGCAAGGGGCGAACAATGATGACTGCTATGCTCCTAAATTGGAGAAAGAGCAAGGGTGGTATACTCAGGAAAATTTCAATAAATCCTTTGGAGATTATGTTAACAGAATACTCGTAAGCCGTGGTCTCAGTCTGTGAGTCTGCGTAACATTGCTCTGTGCATGGGAAGTTCGCCTTTTGAGCGAGGTAAGTGATTCCAAGATGGCGAGGGTTCACAGTGCCGAAGGTTTTCCTATTCTGCCGAGAAAGAATCAAACGTGATCATGACTATGAGTGGTCTGCCTTTGTTCTTGAAGTCGTTGGTCCGTGGGCCTATGGTTGGGTCCACGGCCCCCATGGTTGGCGACCCTCATGTTGACGGTCTTCCTCGCGAAGCTTCTCCCACTCGTTACGCTCATTCGCCCGGCGAATGAGTTTTGCCGGTATGGACTTTGCTTATAGTCGCGATGTTGATGGCCCGCGAAGACGAAGATATCCTGATGCTAACCTTCTTCCGCGGAATACGCGTTGTTAAGGTGTGTTGTTTGTTTTCTACGTATGTATGCCCCTACGTTTTCTTAAATAATGTTGATTATGCCAAGGAAAGGTGATGCCAATGGCTCTTTTGTCATTACGTGTTGTAGGTGCGTAGAAATAAGAAGATTAATCCCAAGCAATCATCGAATTCTCCCACCGAGGGTTCCTCACACTTCGAGGATGTGAATAGTCCGTGGGTGGTGATGAGGACTTTTCCGATAGGGAAGAGCGAATGAGACTTCTCGCTGTTCAAGAAGGTGATGGTGATCAGGCCATTGGTGGTGGAGGTGGTGATCCGGTCACCGGTGGCGGTCAAGGCGATCCGGCCACTGGTGGTGGTGAAGGTGATGATTCGGCCACTAGTGGTGGTCAAGGTGATCCGGCCACTGGTGGTGGTCAAGGTGATGATTTGGCCACTGGTGGTGGTCAAGGTGATCCGGCCTCTGGTGGCGGTCAAGGTGATTCGGCCACTGGTGGTGGTCAAGGTGATCCGGCCACTACCACTGGTGGTGGTGAAGGTGGTTCGGACGCTGGTGATATTGGTGGTGGTAACTCGTTTATTGGTGGTGGTGGAGATCAGGCCGGGGGGGCTATTAAGTCCAGTGGGGATGTTATAAACAAAGGTAAGGGAATTGTTCTTGGTGGTGGTGACAAGGATGGGGATGCTTGTTGTGAGTTCTCCTTTGGTAAGGTTTTATCTTGGGAACCATCACTTGACATGTCCACGGTTATGGGGCTTGTTTCGGACTTCACTCTGCTTCCAGCTGATGATGACTGGAGTGTTCTCGAGGATAGCTGCGTTGGTGGCCCATCTCGCAGGTCTGATGCTGGGGTTTTGGTAGTGCCTTCCGAGGGTTTTGTTGGTGGGGCTTTGGTGCAAAGTAGTGTTGGTGCTTCCCATGGTGGGAATACCTCGGACTCTCCTTTAGATGATTTCTCGCGATCCTTAGCCGCGTATGGCGATGATGCTGTTTTGGCGTGGCTGCGAAAGAAAAACTTGCTGGTTGTACCTCATCCTGCCCCGTGATTGAAGGGGAAAAGAGTTCAGATGCTTTTGATCGTAGGCACATGGAGTTAACCCCTGAGGAGGCGGTAGATCGAGGGTGGGGCAAGAATCTCGTAGCCAGCGGGCTTGACCTTGTGGTGGATCCTCCCCCCACCGTTGCTGATATGATGGCTATTCTTGATGGGTATCGGTCTGATTTACCCCCAGCGAAATGCTGTTATTGGAGGTTTGTCTGTTCTTTTTATCCCCGATTTCGTTCAACTATGATGTGAGCTAATTTCCCTCGTTTCTTTGATAGATGATGAGAAGTGAGTATTGTAACCACCATCTTTACCGGCTCTTCAAGGCTAAATCTCTCAAGCTAGAAGGGAAGCTTCGACATTGCGAAGAGACGCTTACGAGTGTCGAGGCTTCGGTCTCGCTAAGGATGAAGAAATAACAGAGCTAAAGAGTCGCAGGCGTAAGGAGCGTACACGGTATGGAAGAGGCTCGGCTACGTTACGAGGCGGCTCTGGTGAAGGCCAAGTTAGGCATTCTTGAGAAGAACTCCTCGTCTATTTCAAAATCTGCGCTTCCTCTTCTTTGATAGTTTCCTTTTTCGTTATTTGTTCGAGTTTTCTCTTTCTTCCCTCCTCCCGTCTTTTGTCTTCGGTGGGCGAGTGCACACAATTGTTGTGGCTTCGGGTGAGACACGTCAAAGGGTCGCATTCTTGAGTTAGTTGAAAAACTTAAGAGTGAGTCGGCGAAATGGAATGCCCGCGCGGACGTTCATAACGCTATGGCCGAAGAATGGCGTAAGAAAAAACATTGCTTGGTAGATTTGCAAAATCGAAATAACCATGACCGCCACTTGTTCAACGGGGCTCTTTTATGGACGCGGATAACCTTGAGCAAGCCCGTGGGCAGATTTCCTCCTTAGAAATTAAACTTAATGTTATGGAAGACGAGCTGCGGCGGCGCGGTCTTCTCATCACTCGGATGTGCGGACCTATATGCAGCGTCTTGCCAAGGAAAGAGACGATGCTAGGGCAGAATGTAGTGCTCTCAGTAGTGCTTTATCCGCGTCTCAAGGCGTGTGGCTCGTCGGGTTGAGCGTGAGAGAGACTTAGAGATGATTATGTATCGTCTTAACAAGGGGTTGGAATCGAAGAATGATGAGGTTAACCGACATCGTCATTCGGCTCGATGCTTCAAATGACCTAAGCGCGAGTCGGTATGCTCATAATCTTAACGGGTAGATTACGATAAGTTATCAAATGAATATGATTATGCCGCCGACGAGGATTCCGCGGTTGATCATTGTGAAGGTATACGTTTTCGTCATCGAGTGTGCTTTGTATTGTATCTGTCATAACTCATTTGTCTTCTTCTACTATCCATGAGCTCCAAGTACGGCTTAAAGTCTGCAGATGAAAAGTTTGCCGAAGCTCAGGCTAAGGTAGTTCAACTGGAGGGTCAAGCTAACTATCATCGCGGTCTAGCCTCGTCTCAGGAGGAAATGTTGAAAGAAGCTAATCAAAGGATAGACCAGCTTTCTTCTTCCTTAAATCAGGCTGAGATGAGGAACGTAGCTATAGGTTTCATGGCCCGTAAACAACTGGCCGAAGGGATTAATAAGATTCTTGGTGAGATTGAGCTGGATCTCAAGAAAAATCATGGGCTGACCAAGAATTATACTCGGCGTCCCGTGCCTGTGCTCCCATCAAGTTCTTCTGGACCCTCCTCGGGTGGTAGTGTTCCTTCATCGCTGAAGGATAAACCTGCGGATAACGCTCCTACTCAGTAAACCGTAGCTAGTATGCTAGGGATTGATCTCGGTTGCTTATCATTTTTTGGCGTTTTTGTTATTTTGCCTGCTGGGCTTGTAATCAACTGCATGTATTAGATCAAACTTTGGTGTTTAAATCTGATTTTGAATTTTGTTGAATTTATATCTACCATCTTTAAATATAATGACAAATTCCGCAGTATTTGTAACCCGCGGATATCAATCCTTGAATTTGATAAAGTGTATTGTTCGTGCAACTCCGTAGGTTGGTATCCCCGGAATTGTCTTGTGACCTTGCACCCCGTCCAGCTAACTCCTTGGCCAGAGGATCTCTGGACGGTGGGGGTCTGGCCGACGTTTAAGGATGTACTCCATTAAGTTCGCGGTTTGTAATATTGCACGGATATCTCATTCTGTAAGAAGTCGCCTCCTGGTCATACACTTATAGACACTTACAGAGGAGTTCTGAGAGATTGCATGTGTATGCTCCGATATATTGCGTGTGTGTGCTTTGCACGGGATATTACCCGGTATATTGTAGTGGGTATGATCCGCGCTTTGTGCAAGATATCCCTTTTACTAAGTATAATGTCAATTCCTAATAACAGTAATTGTACAACGATTTACGTGGTTCGGCCTTAAGGCCTACATCCCACTTGGGATAACAATAGCATCGATATTTTATTAAGGTGTGACATGGTTTTCAATGTACATTGTGTAAGTAGTATATACATGTGGTTCACGTGGTATGTGTTTCATATAGGTTGCGGGTTTTGAATGAATTTGAAATGTGCGTAGGTAATGAATGAGATATGGTATTTGAAAATGAAAACTTGGATTGATTGAAAAGTTAGGGTGCGTTACTCCTTTGTCAGAGATAGAAACATGTGGACTAGCGAGTCCGTTTTCTTCTTCTGAGATGCACACGCAGGTGGTTGGTCATGGGTAGTATGGCTTGAGGTATTTGGCATTCCACGGATGCATGAGGATTTCCCCTTTCATATTGCGCAGATAATAAGAACCATTTCCTGCGATGTCGTGTATTATGTAGGGTCCTCCCCAAGTTGGTGCTAATTTTCCCCACTTCTTTTCTCGATGGTATTGGGGAATGGTCCTCAACACATACTTCCCTTCTACAAAATTCCTAAGTTTCACTTTTTTTGTTATATTCTCTCGCCACTGCGTTGGTAGTTTTCCATTCTTTGCAGTGCCGCTTCTCTCCTTTCTTCGAGGTCGTCGAGCTTTTCCAACATCATGTCCGTGGTAAGATTCTTTTCCCATGCTTCTGTCTTTGTAGTTGGAAGTAGAATTTCTGCAGGGATTACTGCTTCCGCTCCGTAGGTGAGTAGAAATGGGGATTCTCCGGTAGCTGATCTTCGAGTTGTCCTATATGCCCATAGAACGTTATGCAACGTTCACACCATCGTCCTTTGTACTCATCTAGCTTTTTTTTTAAGAATGAGTGCCAAAGTTTTGTTTGTGGCTTCTGCTTGTCCATTGCTTTGTGGGTATATGGGGGTGGATTTGTTTTTTCGAATCTTGAAGGTGTCGAACAGCAAGTCAATATTCTTTCCTTGTAGTTGTTTACCGTTGTCGGAGACTATCTCTGCGGGGATGCCAAACCTACAGATGATATTTTGAAAAATAAAAGTGAAGACGTCTGAATCCCGAATCCTTGCCAGTGCCTTTGTTTCTACCCACTTCTTTGAAATAATCCGTTGCCACTATTAGGAATCTTCTTTTCCCCGTCCACGATACCGGTGGGCCTCTTACCCCATTTCCCAAAGGGCCACGGACTGTCCACCGAGTTTAACTTTGTAGGCTGGGCGTGGATTCGTTTACCAAATCTTTGACATTCTTCGCATCTTTTCGCCATTACCGTCGCATCTCGGGTCATGGTTGGCCAAGTAATAGCCCTGGGTTTTTGCCTTATCTGCTAGGGATCTCATTCCACCTGTGATTCCGGCGTCCCCTCTGTGTATATCTTTTAGAATGATATGTCCCTACGATCGGGATAAACGGCGAAAGGGGTCCGAGGAATGATTTTAAATATAAGGTTTGGCCTCTTAGTTCGTACATCCTCGCTCTGACTGCACTTTCCTAGCCTTGTTTGGTGTCCTGGGGAGTTTCCCTTCTTTGAGGAAAGAGTGGATTTACTGCTCTCCAATCTTTTCGACTATAATCGTCGTCTTTCTCCGCTTGTCGTGTAATGTCATCGTTAAAATCGTCGAATATGTATTCTCCGACACCCTCATCGTAGATATCTTTCTCCTTAGGTTTGCGTTGGTTAGCCGCGCACGTTTCGGGAGTTTGATGGATGGTTCGTACACTCTTGTTACCTTGATTGCTTTGACATCCTCGTTTTTAAGCATGGACGATATATATGCCGGGGCATCCGCGTGTCTAAGCTCCTTTCTGCGCGAGATGTCGGAAATTGATTTTTGGTACTTGGGAGGCCAATGTTTGCACTAGAGCCATGTATGCCATTAGTGTTTCGTCATACACATTGTATTCGTAGCCTATCGCCGTATGATCGGTTGCGAGTCGCTTATTACCCGCACTTCTTGTATCCCTAATTCAATTATCAAGCGGAGAGCATGGATCACTCCTTCATATTCTACGATGTTATTGGTATGGCCTTGAATTCCAATGCGAATGCGTGCACGATTCTGTCCCACTGTAGGTGTGGTGATGACGATGCCTATCCCGCGCCCTCTCTATTTTTGGAGCCATCAACAAAGATCTCCCATTGCCGTGGGTTCACTGGCTAAAGAATATTATTTGGCTCTGGTTTTTCTATTTCTGGGGCGCCCATAGCCTTCCATCCTTGTATGCGTACTTCTTCTTCGTTGTCTAAAGGCAGGTCTGCTAGAAAATATGCTAATACCTGCGATTTCTGGGAGTGTTGGAGCTCATAGTGGATGTTGAATTGATCGAGGTACGTGCTCCATTTTGCTATACGTCCTACCTTTCCTGCCCCTTTGAGGATGGTCTCTAAGGGTGCCCGACATGGGATACGTATGTCATGCGTTAAGAAGTACGTCCTCAGCTTTAAAGTAGACCATACAACGGCTAGGATTAATTTGTTCAATTCTCGTATAGTTTCGTTACTCATAATTCGGGGTCTTGCTTGACATAGTAGATCGGTTTCTCCTCTTTTGTATGGGTTACGACGAGCATCACTGCGCTTCTTGCATCGTCTGTTGCCGCGATGTAGAGTGCCAAAACCTCCTCAGGGTCCGGTTTACGAAGGATGGGGATTTCTGCTAGGTATTGTTTAATGCCCAAAAAAGCTTCTTCGCATTCTGTCGTCCATTCAAATTTAGTCCCTTTTTTCAGTATGTTGAAGAAGAGTTTGCATCTATCCGAGGATCTTGAGATGAATCTTCCCAGAGCTGCTAGGGATCCATTGAGCTTTTGTACCTCTTTTAGGTTCTTCGGAGATGGCATGTTTGTTATGGCTCGGATTTTTATGGATCTACCTCAATGCCTCTTTTTGTCACCAGGTATCCAAGGAATTTTCCTGAGGTCACCCCGAAAGTGCATTTTTCCGGGTTTACCTTCATGTTGTGCTCTCTCATAGCTCTGAAGATGTCCTTCAGATCCTGGTGGTGGTTCTTTGATGCGTGTCGTAGGTGCAATCAAATTAATTAATACTCTACTACCTAATTAACAAGTAATATAGGGCAGTCAAGGTCGATCCCACGAGGAGCAAGAGATTCTAGTTGTAAAAGTTGTCACAAAAGGGGGTGTAAAAAGCAAAAGAAAATAAACAAAACAATTAAAAGATAAAGTTGAAAGCAATAAGAGAAACGAGATCAAGGAATCCTTCTTCGTTACGAAACAATGATTAAAGTTATGTTCTCTTCTACTTGTTATTAGTCACAAATTATCACCAACCGTAGGATAGCAGGTCCGCTTAGCTAGCCCCAAAATCCTAATTTCACCGAGTAATGGTGTCCGCTTTAGTTATCGATTCTATTCAAAAGAACCACCTTGAGGTCCGCTTACAGATGTAATTCCCGAGAATGCATTAAGATTTATGAATTTAGGTTTAGTACTAGTAGTTAAACTCGGTTCGCTTGGTTCACTTTCTAGCGTTGTTTCTACACACAATTGCTCCACGGAATCCCTCCTTGCAAGGTCTCGTGTTTGCTACTTATGTAAAGAGTCAAGAAACGATTACTTATCTCCTAACTTCCACTAGCTTTAGATCAAATTAACAAATCAATTTAGTTGGCCACCTAAACAATCTATCAATCAATCATGAATGTCTTTAAGATCACTCCTATTAGTAAAAACAAACGATAATCATGTGAAGAACTTCAAGATAGAATTTGAAAACAAAAACTTAAATCATATGTTTAAAAACTAGGAATTCATCCTCAATCAATAAAATTAACTACTCATGTTAAAAAGAGTTCACACAAAGAATAAGAAAAGAAAAGAATTGTGTGTGTAGAGATGTGTGTGTAGAAGTTGTAGAAAACTTCTCTATTTATAAGCTTCAATATTCTCCAAATCTTCTAAGGATTAGAATCCTTTTCCTTTTGCAATTCAATTTCCAATTCCAAGCTTTTCTCAACTCTTCACCTTCTCTTTCCAAATTTGAGTCCAATTCTCCATCCAATTCCTATCCCAAGTCTTCACACCCATGAGAGAAGTCCATAGAAAATTCTGGAAATTTTGGCTCATGGGAAAAGCGGGATTATGGCGGAATTTGGCCGGAAAACATCGTCATGAGGTCACACGAAAATTTCTCCGTCGAGAGAATATTCGACGGAATATTCCCCGTCCGGTCCTCGCTTAGGACTAACGGTCAAAGCGGTCAACCGTCGGTCAAGCTGTTAGTCAACGGTCAAGGAGTGAGTCACCGAGTCGAACCAAGTCGGCTAGCTAACTCGGTGACCGGGTCCTAGCCGAGCCACTTTGCACGGCCAAACATGTTGCGGCACAATCATTGTGCATGACCAGCCATCATGGCCATGGCTATTCCATCCATCTCATCCCGCACCGAATAACTCACAAGCGGCATTAATGTTCCAGAGCTCACTTGTCTCAAAGACCACCTTCATCTCGGGCCACTTTGCTCCTAGCCAAGCACAACCACTTTACCCAGAGTCACACTATCACAGCCTCTCTCTGTAATCTGCTACATTCCCTGCAGCTCTCAATGCTAGCTCATGCCTGCAAATCCCCAGTTCTGGCAACTTAAACCCATGAAATCCTTGCTGTAATTCCTTTCATCTCATCATATCACATGACTCCAAAATTGTCTTGCAAGCCACCGCCACCACTCCAATTCCATCAATACAACTCGAGGCCACTTTAATCTCCAATCCGAGTGCACTTCAATCACTTCCTACTTCCCGCAATGACCTTAAGGGCTGCACTTGCCAATCCCACATAAGTTCCCACCCGCATCAAACCACCTCACCTGAGACTTTCTCACTTTGGCGCTTGCAACTTCACGGCCTGGCCTGCAAACTCACTCATCGGGCCAGCCATCTTCTCAAATCACCTAAGCATACATCTATCTTCACATCTCCACCCTAGAGACCCTGCAATCAACCTACACCAGCTCATAACAGCACCAGGACCCTTGCCAGACCAGTTCCACCTTGAGCCATTGCTTCTCAGCAGTGGTAAAGCACCAGTTACCAAGCCATTGCTCCTCCAACTCCGTTGCTTACCCTTTGGAAACTGCGAGCACCACCAACTCCTCAAGACCCGCAACCAGCTCCATCTTGCAATGTCATTGCACAGGCGCTGGCTTCACCGCCAATGAGTGAGCCACTCTTCACCGACTCCATGAACCACTCCAGTTCAAGCAGCACTATAACCAACAACAGAACCAGCACCTGCTCTTCCTTTTTCTCTTCAACGGCATAACCCAGACTCATTCAGTTCCATAGCCACAACACACAGCTCCACTCTCACCTGCCATACTCCCTGAGTCAATCATCTCACTGAAATCTACCACTGGCACTTTACCCAGTCATCTCCCAGAGTTCATCCTTGGCAGCATTGTTTGTAGCTTATTGCACCGGTGCCTCTTCTTCAACTCAGTGCATCCTCATCCCGCATCCCGAGCTTCAACTGGCATTTCATCTCAATAGAACTCGATCTCCATTAAAGCTCCAACACGCGGGGTCTTGCAACAGATCCCATTCTTCCAATTCCTTGATTTCGACCATGACCACCAACAACATCTCTTAATCAACACATTGATTTCTTCGAGGTTGCGCCTCTCTCGTGAACTCAATTCATGGCTGCCTTGATTCATCCAATCGACACGATCTTTACATTAGAAACCCTACTTCTCTCGATTCTCCATATCCGACTTCAATTCCTCTCTTGCCATTAACAACAACTACGGACTTCGATCGCTCAACCAACGAACCCTAATCTCTATTTCTCACATTAGCGAGAGATTGTACTCGATGTCGACTCGTCTCATCACTAAAACCACGACCCAACTCTTCTTCTCGATTTAAGCTCTCGAATTTCAACCCGACCTCTCTCGTTCGCAACTTACCTCTCGATTTTAGGTTCGGTGAAAGAATGATTGAGAGATAGTCGATTCGAGGTTTAGGTTTAAATGCCACGGATCCTGGTCGGGTTTGGATCGAAGATGCGGTTAGGGCCAGACCCAATTGGATGTTACCCGAAGATGACCATCCTCTCGGATAAGGGCTACCCGGTGTTAATAACACCCACTTGCTGATTGATAAGGGGTACCCTGGATGAGAGCCCCTTAACCACTCTTTGGCTCCGGATAGTGTTCGCCGTAAAATGACCTTTTTGCCCTTTTACTTAAATTGGGTGATTTCTTCTTCTTTTCCTCCGTGCGACTCCAAAGTAGCTACAAAACTCAAAACAAGCGTAAAATACATAATTTACAAGAGAAATAGCAAAGAAAGCATAAACTACTAGATAGTAAATTAGGTGTATTCTACACCTATCAAATTCCCCACACTTAGACTTTGCTAGTCCTCGAGCAAATCAAACTAAAAACTCACAACTTCAAAGCGTTCAAGCGTCACAAGCATCAAAGAGTTATGAGGACATAGAATTTACGCATGCTAGTAATAAGAAGTTAGAAATACCAAAGAACATATTCTCATTCGTAAATGTTGAGTGAGAAATAACCACACCATAATGAGAGAATGCGTGTTTGAGAAACGATCAATAAGCATTTCGCCTCGACTTCTGCCTCACTAAATAGGATTTTATGATAATTGCACTCTAAAAGACGGCTTTTTATGGTTCTCACATGTGTGCAGGTAGGAATGAAGAGAGAATTCCTGCGACACGTTGAATGGTGGGAAGGACAACTTCCGAAATATTTTTAAAAACCCACATCTTTTAATATTTTGAAAAACCATTTTTCTGACGATCTCTAAGAAAGGAAATCAACCATTTATATTGAGGATGGGATTACTTACTCACCTTCACATCCGATCGCCAATTATGATAACACCACTCTCACGGTATCCAATAGAAACATCTTCCGCTCCTTATCTTTAACTTCTTGGTCTTCGTCTTCGGTTTCAACTATTGATGATAAACCCTTGAATTTCATAAATCCTTAACAATTTGTAACTCTTTTTTACCTTAAAATCCTTGTCGCTTGAAACTACCTTATAAATTTTCCTTCCCCACGGCTTATTAACAAAACAAATATTTCTCTTGTTTTTCTCTTTTTTTTTTTTTTTTTTTTTTTTCTTTTTTTTTTTTTTTTTTTTTTTTTTTTTTTAATTCACAAGAGAAATTAAATACAAAATAAACCATGGCCGTGGAAGAAGTATTTTACCACTTGATTCTTCACAACTTGTATCGTCTTGAAATCATAAACTTCAAAAATTCTCACCTTTTAATTTTCTTCGCTTTCATGAATAAGTCTTCATACTTGAATATAAAATTACCTCATTGTAGTGTAAGTCCTCAACTTATATGTAAAAATCCGCTCTTTGTATGTTGCTTTTACTTGTATTTGAAATTTGCTCTTTTTCTCGTTCCGTTGCTTGTAAACCTTAAACTTTTCCAACTTTCCTTGTAGATTTTGATGTCGCTCCTTGTTGATGATGAATGTGTTTCTATGGATCCGTTGTTGTCGAGAGAGAGAATGGTGCTAACTGCAAATCGAACTACAAGAAGGAAGCTTTCATCCATGGACGTCACCCTCATGATTGACAAAATTAGCACTCAAGAGATCAAAGAGTAGTGCTTCTATTGGTGGGAGGTTGGGTAGCTCACCATTCTACCCCGAATTTACGTACGGTGACACACACTCAAAAGAAGCTTTTAGTAGATGGAAGAATTCTGTCGGTGCCTCTCATGATATGAATACGGGTAGTCTCCACTAATGATTGATCGGCAACTCTAATAACGCACTTCTCCCCGCACCAAATTTGCATCACCGGCATGATTAAATCCATTATTTAACACTCAAACAAACAAGAAATCCGAATGTAGTTCTCTAACATTTCCAAGTTCCATTATGTCGGTCAAAATCTCTATGTAAACATACCTAGAAGTATGCTAGTGACTCTAAAATCTTTAAAAGTTGGAGTTTTTAAGTAAAAACTTTTTTTTTTTTTTCAAATTTTTTAATTTTTTTTTTTGTAATTTTTGTTTTAAAAACATGCTTAACCACTCCCCACACTTAAACCTTACATTGTCCTCAATGTAATTGAATCCTCCTAGTAAAGTCAAGGTGGGAAATTTTAACATGATAAGAAACAAGAAAAAGAAATAACAAAAAGCAAAAGGATAAGAAATACAAAACCGATGGGTTGCCTCCCATTAAGCGCTTGTTTTAAAGTCGACGGCCCGACTTGGCTCTTGCATGATTCATTCCCCATATACTAACAATCTGAAAATTTGAGGATCCACCCATAATACCTGTATTGCAAACAATAACTCCATACAAATATTAGCACAAGAAAACAATAGTGATGTTATCGCTCGATAGAAATTTCCCCCACACTTATTCTCGTCCACACTCGGAAGTGTATAAAGAACATAGAATTCGGGAACTTCCATGTATTCCTCTTGGCAAACCTGCATGGTGTTAGCATCAAGTGTTTCCAATGGTGGATATTTAGAAACAAAATCATCCAAAAATACTTTCGAAGCACATACATGCAAACCAATAAGAGGTAAAGGAGAAGAATCAATAGGCAAAGGGTTAGACAAACCTTTCAAAAATTCTTGTATTATAGAATCCTCTTCATCCTTAAAAAATTCAAGTGAATTACTTACCTCTTGTATATCGTGGTCCTCTATTAAACCTTGCAACCATTCTTCGTCGTTTTCTACCTTAACCATAGTCTCGCATCATCATAATCATTCGCAAGTTCAATTGGGTCTTCCACAAAATCAATGAATGTGGTTTCATCCTCTATAATCATCTCTTCAACATTCTCATCATCGGAATCGGGCCATTCACTAAAATGATTCTCATCGGTATAGATTGTAAAATCTTCTTGTGCGGGTAGTACTTCGTTTACAACAATAGGTAAGTCACACCCAATCTCCTCCTTTTGAATAGGTGAAGGATCGTTATTATGATCCGGAGTTGGAATAACTTCCTCATTGTCGGAACATTCATACACTTCCGCGGACTCCCATCTTTCCTTAAGAAAGTTTTGCCAAGCAATAAATGCATCTTCCTCAAGCTCGTCCTTTTGAATAGGTGATTGATCATTATTAAGATCAAGGCTCGAGTAATCTACACTAGAGTCATCAAAAGTCTCCAAAGGTTGGTTAATTAGTTCGTATATTTTCTCCGAATTCCTTTGAATTTCTCGATGTGATTCTTGCATCTTTTGTTGAATATCCCCAAGATCCCCAATCATGGCCAACATCTTATCTAAACTATCCTCCCATCCTTGTGTTTGTCCACTTACATACCCGTCATAAGGTTGTTGATATGTATGAGAATATCCATAAGGTTCTGTAGGAAATTGATCATAGCCAAAAGATTGGTTTTGATTGTATCCTAAGGATGGTTGGAAGTTGCCATAATGTTGAGGTTGAAAACCATATTGATTGTTGTAATATGCTTGCTCTTGTCCACCATACATGGCACCGAAATAAGATTCAAAAACTTAAGTTAGATACGGAATAGAATCCAACAAAGCAAGAATAAAGCAAAAGAAAAATAAAAACAACTAAAATCATCCATTGCTCCCCGAAGAACGGCGCCAAAATTTGATGCGTGTCGTAGGTGCAATCAAATTAATTAATACTCTACTACCTAATTAACAAGTAATATAGGGCAGTCAAGGTCGATCCCACGAGGAGCAAGAGATTCTAGTTGTAAAAGTTGTCACAAAAGGGGGTGTAAAAAGCAAAAAGAAAATAAACAAAACAATTAAAAGATAAAGTTGAAAGCAATAAGAGAAACGAGATCAAGGAATCCTTCTTCGTTCGAAACAATGATTAAAGTTATGTTCTTTTCTACTTGTTATTAGTCACAAATTATCACCAACCGTAGGATAGCGAGGTCCGCTTAGCTAGCCCCAAAATCCCTAATTTCAGCTTTGAGTAACAGTCCGCTTAGTTATCGATTCTATTCAAAAGAACCACCTTGAGGTCCGCTTACAAGATGTAATTCCCAGAATGCATTAAGATTTATGAATTTAGGTTTAGTACTAGTAGTTAAACTCGGTTCGCTTGGTTCACTTTCTAGCGTTGTTTCTACACACAATTGCTCCACGGAATCCCTCCATGAGGTCTCGTGTTTGCTACTTATGTAAAGAGTCAAGAAACGATTACTTATCTCCTAACTTCCACTAGCTTTAGATCAAATTAACAAATCAATTTAGTTGGCCACCTAAACAATCTATCAATCAATCATGAATGTCTTTAAGATCACTCCTATTAGTAAAAACAAACGATAATCATGTGAAGAACTTCAAGATAGAATTTGAAAACAAAAACTTAAATCATATGTTTAAAAACTAGGAATTCATCCTCAATCAATAAAATTAACTACTCATGTTAAAAAGAGTTCACACAAAGAATAAGAAAAGAAAAGAATTGTGTGTGTAGAGATGTGTGTAGAAGTTGTAGAAAACTTCTCTATTTATAAGCTTCAATATTCTCCAAATCTTCTAAGGATTAGAATCCTTTTCCTTTTGCAATTCAATTTCCAATTCCAAGCTTTTCTCAACTCTTCACCTTCTCTTTCCAAATTTGAGTCCAATTCTCCATCCAATTCCTAGCCCAAGTCTTCACACCCATGAGAGAGGTCCATAGAAAATTCCACAGAAATTTTGGCTCGCCGAAAATCGGGATTATGGCCGAATTTGGCCGGAAAACATTGCCTTGGCCACTGAAAATTTCTCCGTCGAGAGAATATTCGATGGAATATTCCGTCCAGGTCTCAGTTAGGACTAACGGTCAAACGGGTCAACCGTCGTCAACTGTTAGTCAACGGTCAAGGAGTGAGTCAACCGAGTCGAGCAGAGTCGGCCTAGCTAACTCGGTGACTGGTCCTAGCTGAGCCACTTTGCACAAAGCCAAACTCATTGCAAAGACAATCATTGTGCATGACCCAGCCATCATGGCCATGGCTATTCCATCCATCTCATCCCGCACCGAATAACTCACAAGCGACATTAACGACCCCGGAGCTCACTTGTCTCAAAGACCACCTTCATCTCGAAAGCACTCCCAGCCAAGCACAACCACTTTACCCCAGTCACACTATCACAGCCTCTCTCTCGCCAATCTGCTACATTCCCTGCGGCTCTCAATGCTAGCTCATGCCTGCAAATCCCCGGTTAGCGCAACTTAAACCCATGAAATCCTTGTTTGTAATTCCTTTCATCTCATCATATCACAAACTCCAAAATTGTCTTGCAAGCCCTGCCACCACTCCAATTCCATCAATACAACTCGGGCCACTTTAATCTCCAATCCGAGTGCACTTCAATCACTTCCCTACTTCCCCGCAATGACCTTAGGGCTGCATCGCCAATCCCAAAGATAAGTTCCCACCGCCGCATCAAACCACCTCACACAGACACTTTCTCCTTTGGCGCTTGCAACTTCACAAAGACCACCTGCAAACTCACTCATCGGGCCGACCATCTTCTCAAATCACCTAAGCATACATCTATCTTCACATCTCCACCCTAGAGACCCCGCAATCAACCTACACCACTCCATAATGCACCAGGACCCTTGCCAGACCAGTTCCACCTTGAGCCATTGCTTCTCAGCAGTGGTAAAGCACCAATTACCAAGCCATTGCTCCTCCAACTCCGTTGCTTACCACTGGAAACTGCAGAGCACCACCAACTCCTCAAGACCTGCAACCAGCTCCATCTTGCAATGTCATTGCCTCGGGCCGCTTTGGCTTCACCGCCAACAGCCACTCTTCACCGACTCCATCCGAACCACTCCCGATTCAAAGACTATAACCAACAACAAGAACCAAAGACTGCTCTTCCTTTTTCTCTTCAACTAGCATAACCTGGACTCATTCGGTTCCATAGCCACAACACACAAACTCCCACTCTCACCGCCATACTCCCCGAGTCAATCATCTCATCAAATCTACCACTGCACTTTACCCAGTCATCTCCCGAGTTCATCCTTGGCGCATTGTTTGTAGCTTATTGCACCACTGCCTCTTCTTTCAACTCAGTGCATCCTCATCCCGCATCCCGAGCTTCAACCGGCATTTCATCTCAATAGAACTCGATCTCCATTAAAGCTCCAACAAAGAAGCAGGGTCTTGCAATGAGATCCCATTCTTCCATTCCTTGATTTCGACCAGCGGCCACCAACAACATCTCTTAATCAACACATTGATTTCTTCAAGGGTTGCGCCTCTCTGTGAACTCAATTCATGGCTGCCTTGATTCATCCAATCGACACGATCTTTACATTAGAAACCCCTACTTCTCTCGATTCTCCATATCTCGACTTCAATTCCTCTTGCCATTAACAACAACTCGGACTTCGATCTGCTCAACCAACGAACCCTAATCTCTATTTCTCACATTAGCGAGATTGTACTCGATGTCGACTCGTCTCATCACTAAAACCAAACCAACTCTTCTTCTCGATTTAAGCTCTCGAATTTCCACCTCTCTCTCTGCATTACGCAACTTACCTCTCGATTTTAGTTTCGGTGAAAGAATGATTGAGAGATAGTCGATTTCAGGTTTAGGTTTAAATGCCACGGATCCTGGTCGGGTTTGGATCCTAATGCAGTTGGGGCCGACCCAATTGGATGTTACCCAAGATGACCATCCTCCGGATAAGGGCTACCCAGTGTTAATAACACCCACTTTGCTGATTGATAAGGGGTACCACCGGATGAGAGCCCCTTAACCACTCTTGGGCTCAGGATAGTGTTCGCCCCGTAAAATGACCTTTTTGCCCTTTTTACTTAAATTGGGTGATTTCTTCTTCTTTTCCTCCGTGCGACTCCAAAGTAGCTACAAAACTCAAAACAAGCGTAAAATACATAATTTACAAGAGAAATAGCAAAGAAAGCATAAACTACTAGATAGTAAATTAGGTGTATTCTACACCTATCATTCTTTCTTAATCTGCTTTTTACGAGCATATCGTCGACGTAGACCTCTAAAGTCCTGCCGATCCATGGCTTGAAAATAACATCGACCATCCTTTGGTACGTTGCTCCCGCGTTTCAAGCCCGAAAGGCATTCTTACGTAACAATAAAGACCATGGGGTGTGTAAAATGCGATATGTTCTTTGGTCTTCTTCTCGCTGAAAAATAGTTGGTTGTATCCTAATATCCGTCCATGAACGACAACTCTTCATATCCTTCTACCGCGTCGACTAGCCGGGTCAATCTTTGGGTAATGGATAACTATCCTTGGGGCATGCTTTGTTCGAGGTTGGTGAAGTCGATGCGGTCTCGACCCCTCCATTTTTCTTTGGTACTATTACCATGTTGGAGATCCGGGTGGGGTATTTGACTTCTTTTATAAAACCGGCTTCCAATAGCTTTCGTAGTTCCGTTTCTCTTTGCTTTGTGATGCTGCTCAGGCCACCTTTCGTATCTTTTGTCGTCATTAGGGTGTGCTGTGTTTAATGCGCAACTCATGTTTGATCTTGTCTTTGGATCTATTCCCGGCATATCGGATAGTTTCCATGCGAAGATGTCCGCATACTCCTTTAGTATTTTTAGTAGTGAAGCTTCGCGTTCTCCGTCCATTAGAGTTCCTATTTTGATCTTTCTTGGATTCTGCTCCGTTCCTATGTTGATCTCTTTCACCGCCTCCAAGGATGTGAAAGTGGGCTTTGATTCCCAAGGTGGGGGATTTTCTTTAATTGCTATTTGGTAGTCTCGTATTCTTTGTCCGCGAGGACGCCCCGGTTAACCTTTGATGTTGAGGCCTCCGTGTTTCCTGGAGTTCCCTTTAGATAAGCTTTTCCCGAGATCTCCTCCAAGTATTCGTCGATGGCTTTGTCTTTGGATATCGCCTTGCTCCGAGCCTTGCGGGTTTTCCTTTTCTCATCTTCTTCGTTGTTGAGTTGTATTTGCATCGCGTGGCATTCTTTGCGGAAGCTTGATCACCCTTTATCTCCATTATTCCTAGGGGAGTGGGAAACCTAAGGTATTGATGGTAGGTAGCCGCGACTCCCTTGAGCTTGTGGACCCATCTTCGTCCAATAATGGCATTGTAGGGCGGGCGTGTTCACCACACTAAAGCGAGTGTCGACTTTCATGGGGCTCGCATCCACTGTAAGATAATATCCCCCAGGGGCTTCGTGAGCGTGCCATTGAACCCGTAGATGGTGTAGTATGAAGTCGGGAGTTGCTCATCGTTAAGCTCCATGCGTTTGAATGTATCGTAAAATAAGACATTTACGAGCTTCCTCCATCGATGAGGATTTTCCTTATGTTGCATCCTGCGATTGGCAATGTGAGGATTAAGGGATCGTTGTGATCTTCCATGTCGTCCTCAATATCCTCGACTTCAAAAAGTCGGAGGTGCGTTAATCCACTCTCGTGCTCTTCCACTTCTTTCCCATTTACACCGTAAAGCTCACGATAATCTTCAAATTGCTTTCTTAGTCGTTTCCCTATTTGTGCCGTTAGGGTTGGCTCTTTGCTTTCTCGGGGCCCGGGATATAGCGTTCAATGTGCGATTACCCTCGGGTAGTTGGACTGTTTCTTGCGCTTGGCTCTATCTTCCATTCCCGCCTTTCTCCACATATTTTTTAAGATCCCCCGCATCTATATCGGCTTTTGTACTGCTATCTTGAGATTTTTGCATTTCTCACGTGTGTCCGTAGAAGCCGGTGGAAATCGCAGTACTCTTTGGATTCTGCAGAGGTGGTGGTTGTTTCCCTTTAGACCAGGGCTAGTCTAAGTCTTCGCGATCCTTGATCTCCTTTAGTATGCGCGGATACTGGTATTGAGTTTCGTATAAACCCGTCTTCAAACTTCCCCGCCACTCCTTTTGTGATCGTCTTTCGATCCTTTTGGTGTTGGCTGGTCTGTCTACTAGTTCCGCGGAATTTGTCCGTGGGGTTCGTTGTGCCCGTGCTCGGGGTTATCTTTTTGAATTTCTTCCAACCTCGCATGTTTTTCAATGATTATCCTCAAATCTCCCTCGGTGGTTGGGGAGGTACCGTGGATTTCAACGAACAACGGACTCATCCTGTCAAGCCCCCATTTGTAACAGTTAATACTTACAACGGGATCCACATGTCCAATGGCCTGACATACCTTGTGCCATCTATCCGTGTATTCTCGAACGGACTCCCTGTATTTAATTGCAAGTGAGAAGAGCTTGTCCATCCCTGTGTTCACAACTTTGTTATACATGTAGGTGGCCAAGAATTTTTCGGTGAGCTGATCATATGAATCAATGCATCCTGGCTTGAGGTTATCGAACCAAGATAACGCGGATCCTTTCAGGCTTGAAGGGAAATATCTGCATAGTATAGCCTCGTCGTAGTCCCACCTGGCCATTACTCGTTGTAATATCGTAGATGAGCCGAGGGATCCGCGGATCCGTCGTAACATTCAAAGGTCGGGACCAGGACATTTCGCGAATGCTTGCCGTAGCCAACTGTCGTGCAAGGGGGGTAGTGTTAGCCTCCTTCATAATCTGTTCTAGTCTTCCACCTCCTTGCCTGGTCTTGAGTTGATTGATCTCTGCTAGCATCTCCCTTGCGGAGGTTCTCCATTGCCAAACAAAGGCTCGTCCCGAATGGAAGATCGTGTCTTTCTAGTGGGTTGTGACGTTGTGGCTTCCTCCGTGTCGTAGTAGTCCGGAATTTCTGGTTTGGTAGTCTGGGTCAGACCTTCTACGTTCCGCGCATCTCTTTGGGGTATTGTTCTTCGGTTAGTCGTTGCGGGGATATTTTCAAGACCGTTCTCGGTCCCGCTCGTATCGCCGGAAGTTAGCTTCGTCGTCTTGATTCTCTAGTTCGGAGCTTCGGAGGATCTTCTCTCTTAGTTCTTTGGTTTTCCCGAGCTAACAAGGCCACCGCATCCGCGTACGTTAGCCGATTCCTCTTTAGCTCCTCCGAGTTGCGCCAATATTTGTCTTTGTTTGGTTCGACGCTTGATTGGGGGTTCCTTCCCGTAGTTGAGCTTGTCCCTCGGGGATCGTGGTATTGATTTCCCCATTAATGGTATGTCCGCTCGATTATTCCGTTGGATCCTCGCTCGTAGTTGTTTGTCTTGTTCATTGTCCGGCGGCATCCCGTAGGGATGGTTCGGATCATTGATTCGTATAGCCTCCCGAGGGTCGACCGGCACTGTTGCAGCTGTCACTTTGGAGGCAATCACTTGGGAAACCCCTCGTTTGGTGCAAAGACTCTTGCGGCCGCAAGCCTTCTTTGCTTCAATTGCGATGGTGCCGCATCTAAGAGCCATGCGCTTCCGCCTCGTCACGCGTATTGTCCATGCAACGTGCGTCCTTCGCCACTTTTATCCACTCCTTATTACCGCTTGGTGTGGTCCTTGGAGCATCTCTTGGAGTTATCTTTGTCTTCCCAAAGCATCTTTGTTCCTTTCCATTGCAATAATCGCACAAAAAGAACATGGGAGGTAATCCAGAGACCCAAAAGTCCACGAAGTTGGTCATTAATTCAACTTTGATTTCATAAGCTCGATTTCTAGTGGTAATGAGTGTACTCGGGTTGTTAGTTGGGCGAATAGTACGAAAGACATAAACGGAAGTGCATTTAACCTAGATAAGGTCCATGGGTCATTGTTTGCGAAAAGCCCAAATCTTTTGGTGGAAATTGTTGGTTTAAAGGTTATATAATGCCCAGATCTCAGGGTAAAAAAACACAATAGACATAAATATGTGCGAAAAACGAGTCTAAGAACGGTATCTGTTTGCTAAAACCCGTCTGTTGGTTTAAAGGTTACATAATGCCCGAGATCTCGTGGGTAGAAAACACAATAGACATAAATATGTGCGAAAAACGAGTTAAGAATGCATCTGTTTGCTAAAACCCGTATCTCGTTGGTTTAAAGGTTACATAATGCCCAGATCTATCGGTAGAAAACATAATAGACATAAATATGTGCGAAAAACGAGTTTGAGAGCAGATCTGTTTGCGTTTTTAAATAAAAATTTTGAGGTTGAGGCTGTGAAGTCACAGGAAAAGATAAATCTTTTATAGGGACAAGGTCCCTGTTTCTAGCGCCAAATTGTGAACACGGAACTCGTGCATGGTGTACGTGATCACAAACAATCTTAATATGAATTGAATACGTGCATTGGGGTGTGAGAAGAGTATAATGTGCCTGGGTAGATGATGATTCATAGATTCCAAACCCCTCTAGTTTGTCATGATCTCACACATCATCTCCCAAGGTGATAGATCTCGAGATATCGGAGTGTAAGTGAAACTACCAATCACTAAAGGTAAAAAGAGACGACGGTTTACGTGGTTCAAGACTAAGGCTTACATCCACGGATCTGAGGAGATTTAATATAAGATAAACGGTTACATAGATCATCCCAAGGTCTTGCGTTCATTGACTACTAAAATTGAATCTCTCACTTACTTCTTCCTATTCTCTCTCCTGTTCTCGATCCCTCTCCAAAGGAGGGGGTATACATATTTATAGCTAAATTGGGTGGGTCCACCGACAATGGCCGTTGAGATCTTATCTTCTTGTGCTCAGTAAAGTGGTCCGCGGACTTCTATGTCACCCCGCGCTTCTCATCGATCCCGGTTCATCACGCCGACCAATCCTCGTTTCCTCCGTTGGTCGTTCGACACGTGTTCTACGAGCGCATTAAATGCGGGTGGTTGGGGGCCCGGATCCGCGCCGAGTGGTGTCATCCTCTTGTCACGTCCGTGTCGGTCGGACTTCCCCACCGCTGATTATATCTAACCTCGTGATGGGTTAAAGCCATCCTTTGGTGTTACGTGGGGTCACCTGTCCTCTGGTGTTCCTTCATCTCTCAATACCGTTGGTCTTGACAAATGGCACGTCATCCAAGTGCCACGGATGCCCCTATGTGTCACCCTTCTTTGAGAAATGGCCTCCACGTGGACTGCGCTAGTACACGTGGCAATGAGATAAATAAGTGTACTTACAA